>PVHT021183672.1:3301232-3371675 GCA_004024745.2 Catagonus wagneri | reverse complement strand
AAAAAAAAAAAAAAAAAAAAAAAAAAAAAAAGACAGAACCCGACTCCCGGTCACTATCGTGAGACAAACAGTGAATTACCATACAGTGAAAATTATAAGGTCTACCGATCTTTCCTAGGTCATCATTCTTTCTTTTTTAATTTTCTTTGGATGGCTGCACCTGCGTATAGAAGTTCCTGAGCTAGAGGGCAAATCAGAGCTGAAGCTGAAGCCTACACCCGTCATGGCAACACCGGACCCGAGCGGCACCTGGGACCTACACTGCAGCTCATGGCAATGCTGGAACCTCAATCCATTCAACGAGGCCAGGGATGGAACCCACATCCTCGCGGACACTATGCTGGGTTCTTAATCCTTTAAGCCACAACAGGAGCTCCTGTTACTATTTCTTATACAGCAGCTTACTCCGAAATCACTATAATGTGAAAAAAATATATTCAGGAAGTAGAATACTATTATTACTCATACCTGAGGCCAAGAAATGCTGAAAGGGGTTGAAGGTTTGGCCAAAACAAGGTATAAAATTCACAACAGTGCCCAAACCAGCAGGGTCTGCGGCAATAAATGAAGCTATTACATGTCCTGGGGGGCAACGGTCTGCACAAGAAAACCATGAGGAAATTTGGGGGCTGACCACATATTCTAACAGACTAATCGCATCCAAAGTTTCTCTCTTCAACAGTTATTTCGTAATATCGCTTATAATACGCAAGTACAGCAAAGTCGCTTTTTAATACATCCAAAGCCATTCCGATTCATTCTAACTGTAAAAAAAAGCTATAAATTGCAAATGGAATTGAGTTAACGTTCATGTTCTGGGAAATGACACATGTAAGGGAAAATTCTCTGCTTAACAGAAGAGTTTTTCTAAATTATTCCAGCAGGTATCAGGCCTGCTGGCCCCACGGTACCGTTCTCAACATACAGAATCTCTACAGCCCCCCCCAGGTTATTTTTCTATTGGTGCATCTGTTAAGCTGGGAAAGATGACACGGTGTCAGAACTCCAGTTTAACGGTATTTACAAAATACTCAATTATTTTAAATTAATCCTTGTCAGAGAGATGTGTATTTAATAATCTTCCAGAATTATCTCCATCTGCAAGCTGGGTCTACACAATGTCAAACACTGCACTGACGGAGGCACATGGGGACTGTGTAATTACTTTTACCAAGTTGCATGCTGATGTTGATGGGGAAACATCTGTCTCCCTGTGCTGAGTCAACTTTTAGTTTTTAACCCAGATTTTGCCACTCTCTGCACGCAGCTGAACTATCTGTGATTTGACAAAAAGAGAAAGAAAATTAATTCCCTCTTTATCTCACATTAAAAAAAGAAAAAGAATAGTTCTACTGTCTTTGAATGTTCTGAGGTCCCTTCCAAGAAATGAATTTTAATGCTTTCTGGATGATTAATTTCTGTAAGTCACAGAGGAGGCTAAAAATCCCTTTGACAACTCAGGCTGGAAAAAGACAAAGCTGAGGAATACAGCAGGATAAGCTAATATGCTGCTTTTTTGTTTTTTGTTTTTTAATGCCATTCCAGGAGTTCCCACTGTGGCACAGGAATTTAAGGATCCAGCGTTGTGTCTGTGGCGGCTCGAGTCACTGCCTAGGCGCAGGTTCAATCCCCGGCCCGGCAACTTCCATATGGCACAGATGCATGGCAAGAACCTAAACGCCATTCCTCTAGATTCCTTTTTGTTAGAGCCACGCCAGGAACTGTCAGAAAGGATGTCCCTGGCTCCCATTTGTTAAGCTGACCCCCAACAGGACGACAGTACAAACGGACATTACAGAAAATGCACATTTATTAAGCATGGGATTACATACTTATAATTTATATGTCATATATATAATGTATGTATATAAAATACCAATACGCATATGCAATTTAACTGAAAAGCTCTGGTTCTCTCTTCTACTACTGATTACGCTCCACTAGCATCAGATGACCGGCTGCTTATAGGTACGAGATACGAGACCGAGAACTTCTAGGGGGTCATCATTTATGTTTTAGGACACCCCGACCACACACAAGGAAACTGAGACATGTACCAGCCAGGTTATGTGCCCATAATTACTCAACCGGAAAGGGGGCAAGCTGGCGTTTGCATCCAGGCAGCGAGTTCTGGACTGATCCTCCAGGCCAAGCCGAAGGAGTGAACTCAGTTTTCATTAAAAAGGACACAGAGGCATTCCCGTCGTGGCTCAGCGGTAAGGAACCCCACTAGTACCCTTCAGGACGCAGGCTGGATCCCTGGCCTCGCTCAGCGGGTTAAGGATCTGGCATTCCTGTGAGCTGTGGTATAGGCTGCAGATGTGGCTTGGATCTGGCGTTGCTGTGGCCACGGCGTAGGCCGGCTGCTATAGCTCCGATTCGACCCCTAGCCTGGGAACTTCCATATGCCACAGGTGCGGCCCTAAAAAGATTAAATTAATCAAATACATAGGAAAATTAAATTAAAAGTTATAAAATAAAATAGATATGGTACAGGACACTATCCGGAGCAGTGCTGTTCACAATAATCAAGACATGGAAACAACCCCAGTGTCCATGGAGGCATGAATAGATAAAGAAGGTGCGGTGCAGATACAGAATGGAGTATTAGTCAGCCATGAAAAAGGAAATTCCTACTATCTTGGACCACATGGACGGAGCTTGAGGGCCCGACGCCAAGTGAAATTAGAACATGACAAATACCATATCCACTGAGATGTGGAGTCTCAACCAAAGAGAAGCAAAACCACCCAAGTCATAGATCAGACTCGTTGCAGCCAGTGGTGCGGGTAGGGAGATGGCGAACTGGAGAAGCTGATGAAAAAGTATAAATGTCCAGATTTAAGTTTTGGGATGTAACACGTGGTATTGATGACGATAGCTATCACAGCGTTAAGGGAAGTCAAAAAGCTGTTCTAACACTTAGGAGTTCTCATCACAAGGAAAAAAGGTTTCCTTCCTTTTTCCTTTTGTCTTTCGTTTTTGTCTTTTTAGGGCTACACCCATGGCGTACGGAAGTTCCCAGGCTAGGGGTCGAAGAGGAGCTGTAGCTGCCGGCCTACGCCACAGCCACAGCGACGCCAGATCTGAGCCGCATCTGCAAACTACACCAGAGGTCACGGCCACACCGGATCCTTAACCCCACCGACTGGGTCCAAGGATCAAACTTGCATCCTCATGGGTTCGTTATGGCAGAGCCATGACCGGGAGGCCCTGCTTCTTTTTCTTACACCTCCACGAGAGTGTGTATGTTAGCTGCACCGATTGTGGTGCTCATTGCACAACCTCTGCAAGCCAAGCCGTCAGGCTGTGCGCCTTCAAGGGATGCAGTTGATGTGTATCAACTAAACCTCAATGAAACTGGGGGTGGGGGAGGAAGAATGAACTGCCTTTCCCTAAATGAACCGCCTTTCCCTAAAACAGATCAGATTCCTGAGGTCCAGAGCGAACAGGGAGCCCCGAAGACTGAGCTCAACCAAAAAAAGAGACTTTTAGACGGAGGGCCACCATAGTGACATTTGGTGGGGACAGATGAGAAAAGAGAACCACGTGGCGCTTTGGCTCTGGGCTAGCTCATGACCCCTGCCTTGGACATCTGTTCTAGGTTCCTGGGAAACTGTCTACGTCCCCTTCATCACATCCCTGCGAAAAACCCATGTATCTTTTGAACAGAGCATTTAGCAGCGTTCGCCAGGATATCGTATTCACACAATGAACTGAAAGTTGGGTATCTACTGTCAGCAGGTCAGATCTGAAATGTGCAAGATGTCCACTCGCCAACAGGAACCGATTTTGTCTCCTTGACAAGTATAAGGGAAAACACCAAATTTTAATTACGTGGCGTTAAAATGAACGAGTGAGTGAGCGAGTGTGTGTGCATTGTGTGTGTGTGTGTGTGTGTGTACACCATTGACTCTGGAGGTAAAAATGGAAGCAAATGAATTACAATGGGTAGGAGTTCGGAACATTCCAAACAACTCTTTAGTGGAGTTCCCATCATGGCACAGCAGAAACAAATCTGACTAGGATCCATAAGGACGCAGGTTCGATCCCTGGCCTTGCTCAGTGGGTTTAGAATCTGGGAATGCCACCAGCTGTGGGGGTAGGTCGTACATGCGCCTAGGATCCCGTGTTGCTATGGCTGTGGTGCAGGCCGACAGCTGAAGCTCCAGTTCAACCCCTAGCCTGGGAAGTTCCAAGGGCCGTCGGTGTGGCCCTAACAAGATTAAAAAAAATTAAAAAATAAAAGTAAATAAAAATAAAAATGAACAACTTTTTCTTTTTTTTTTAGGGCTGCATCTGCAGCATATGGAAGTTCCCAGGCTAGGGGTCACATGCGAGCTGTAGCCATCAGCCTACACCACAGCTCATGGTGACACCGGATCCTTAACCCACTGAGCAAGGCCAGGAATTGAACCCGAGTCCTCAGGGATGCTAGTGGGGTTCATTAACCACTGAGACAGGACGAGAACTCCAGAAATGAACAACTCCTTAGTGTTACATATGTTGTCCTCAGTGCATTTCAAATTCTATCAAAGGCTGGCAAAGCTCTGTGTTTTCTAAAGCCGCTGTCATCAACGGCCACCACTGCTGTGGTTTCAAATGGCAGGCACATATGTCCTTGGCATTCTGAAGGTCAGAGCAGCACTGGATACAACTCAGGCGTTAGGAGGGCTGTGCTGCTTTCTGGGGGCTCCAGGAGAGAACCCAGTTCTTGTTTTTTCTGGCTTCGAGGGGCTGCCACGTGCCTAGGCTCCCAGACTCACGGCTATTCCTTGTCCTCAAAGGCAGCAGTGGCCAGTGTGCCTTTTCTTCCACTGCTTCCCTCCTGGCTCTCATCTCCTCTCTGCCTCTGTTATTAAGTAAGGACCTATCCACATAAAGCAGAATATATTTCCCCCCTCTTAAGGTCAACACATAAGCAAAAGGAATCCCATCTGCTACCTTAACCCCCTTGGCCTTGCAAAGTAACATATTCACACTATTCATATGTTTCCAGGTTTAAGACTTGCCCTTCTTTAGGGCAGACTTTCTTTATTCCCTTTTTTATTTTTTTTCCTTTTATTCTTTTTGTTTTTCTATTTTTTAGGGCTGCACCCACGGCATACAGAGGTTCCCAGGCTAGGGGTCAAATCAGAGCTACAGCTGCCAGCCTACACCACAGCCACAGCCACGTGGTATCTGAGTCGCCTCTTGAGACCCGCACCACAGCTCACGGCAACGCCGGATCCCCAACCTACAGAGTGATGCCAGGGATCGAACCTGCATCCTCCTGATACCAGCCAGATTCGTTTCCACTGAGCCACGATGGGAACTCCAGGGGCAGACATTTCTCTGCCTGCACCAAGTGCCCGTCTCTTGAGAATGCTTGTCTCCGTTGCCATGTCAACACGCAAAGCTTGACTGGCACACGACAGGGACTCGGAACTGTCGTTGGTAGGGATCTTTCATTTGTTCATCACCCACACCATCTGATCAATGCCCAAGAACGAATAAAAAAAAAAATGAAGTTTCAAAGTGAAATTCTGAATTCCAAACGTGCCATAGGGCTGTGCACGCTGTTAACGAAACACAGTGCTATGACTTCACACAGGCCCTAAAGGAAGGGCTTTGACCCCCACACCCCCACGTTCAGAGCAGCAACTAGTCACAACAGCCAAGACACGGAAGTCACCCAAGTGTTCACGAGCAGAGCATTAGATAAGGAAGGTGTGGTTCATATATACAATAGAATACTACTCAGTCATCAAAAGGAATGAAGTAATGCCACCGGCAGCAACACGGATGGAACCAGGGACTCGCCTACTAAACGAACTCGGTCAGAGAAAGAGAACTACATGCCCTGGCGTATATGTGGAATCTAAAACACGACACAAATGAACTGATCTACGAAACAGAAACAGACCCACAGACACAGAAAACAAGTTCAATAGTTAGCTAGAAAAATCATTACAAAGGGGAAAGGGTTGGGGGAGGAATAAATGAGGAGTTTGGGATTAGTAGCTATCCATGACCATACATAAAATAAACAACAAGGTCTACTGTAGAGCACAGGGAACTGTACTCTATATCTTTGAATAACTTATAATGAAAAAGAATCTGAAAAAAATATATAACTGAAATACTCTGCTGTAGACCTGAAACCAACCCAGTACTTTAAATATCTTAAATATGGGCTAACATCTTAACCCAATACTTTTTCTTTTTTGGTTTTTTTTTTCGTTTTTTTTGTCTTTTGTCGTTTTAGGGCCGCACCCATGGCATGTGGAGGTTCCCAGGCTTGGTGTCGAATTGGAGATATAGCTGCTAGCCTACACCACAGCCACAGCAACGCGGGATCCTAGTCACGTCTGCAACCTACACCACAGCTCATGGCAACGCTGGATCCTTAACCCACTGAGCAAGGCCAGGGATCGAACCCGCAACCTCATGGTTCCTAGTCGGATTTGTTTCCGCTGAGCCATGACGGGAACTCCTTAACCCAATACTTTAAATATCCTAAATATTGGGCTAATATTTTAACCCAATACTGTAAATCAACTCTACTTCAATAAAAAGAAGTAATAAAAAAAAAGGAAGGTGTTTGAAGGAATCAGCCAGCATACCCTACTTTCAACGGGTTATTGTGGAAGCGGGGTTTATTCACTTAGTAATAAGCAATAATTAAATAACTCAACATCCACACTGATTCTCGAACTGACGCACATTATTTTCTTCTTTAAAAGTCCTGACCCAACGGGCTTTGACGTTTTGTTCCTGCAAATATGCAGCTTCATTCACCATCAAAATTCCGTTCTGTATATATTACAGGGAGGTCAGTTTTACCTCTTCAGCCCCCATGAGATTTGATCCACCCGTCAAGACGGCGCCGTGACAGACCATAGGCCAAAGCGCTCTCAAACCCCCCCCAAGAAGCAAGCGGGGAGCACCCCATTTCTTCTCCCGTTTAGATTGCTTTTCTCTTAGGCAGCGTTTGTCCCAGTTCTGTATTCCCAAATTCCTATTCAATACCAAACCACCGTTGTGGTTGTGGTTTCCATCCGCACAGTGGCCCGTGGACGGGTCTGTCATCTAGGAAGCTACTGACTTTTCTGCAGCGGTGGTCTCACTGGAGCTGGGGGCGGGGGCGTGCACCTGTCCCTAGGGGGCATCCTACTTCAAGGGCATGCTTTGTTCTCAAGGTTAAGTGTATACAATTTACCCAACTCGTCAAGTAGACCATGTAAGCAATTTTAATGCTCTACACCCCCTCTTCTTTCTGTCTTTCTGTCTCTGTATTCCTTTCTTTGAACAGTGTGCGCGATGAGAAAGATGGTGACCCAGGTGGCTTATGAAATGAGAAGGCTAACTGGTTTGGGATGGGGAGGTCCGCCACCCTACAGAGGCACCCAGAGGCTCCCGGGGGCGCCCAAGGGCTAGGGCAGCTTAGCCCTGGGGTCACGGACGTCAGGGCATCAGTTTACCTCCCTGCATCCCACACTGACTTAGACTCTGTAAGGGAAACCTGCGGATCTGTTGCCATGGCAACAAGAGCCAGATGCCAGCGGCTACTCTCATCCCTAAGCTCCTCTCTTGCATTTCTGACGCCCCCTGGCCTGGTTTCTCATGGAGGGGCCTACAGCCCCTGCCTGCCTCCACGGGGAGAAAGAGCCTCATGGCAAACAGAGGCCGTACAAGTTTGGAGAACACCGAATAATGGAATCACGAACGGCGGATCCTTCAGCCCAATCTCACTGGAAACCTTCCCTGCTTTTCCTTCTGCTTGTGCAAAAAGAGCATGCGCAAGCGACCGCTGAGCGATGGGCTGTCACTGCAGCCTCACATGAGCCTGCTTGGCTTTTAGAAAACACTTCCTTCTGAGTCTACAGCAACAAGGAGATAGACAAGTTTTACTCACACTGGATTAATTGAAAATACGCAAACTCAGGGTTGTGCTTGGATTTTTCGCTGCCGCTGTTGCTATCGAAAAGCAAAGGGGCATTTTGTTCAAGCTAGAACAGTATTTTCTGGCAGAGCTGGGATCACCTGACAGCACATGTGCACCACCGGATTTCCGCGAAGCCTGGAAGGAGACCTTTCAAATGGATCTCAACGACATGCATGCAAAACGATCGACTCCGCTCGCTTTAGGAACTATCCCTTGCTTGGGTTTTCAAAACAATCAGGGGTGCCTTTTAAAACTCAAAAAAAAAAAAAAAGAAAGAAAGAAAAAGAAGCATGCTAATATCTTAAGGCAGTGAAGCAAAAAGAACCACCATCCCTTATAAAAGCTTTCAGTTTGCTTACTTGAGTATGACAACATTCTTAATTCTATTCTGTCCTCTAGACTCATTGCTTTGGAGCTGACTCGGGTGTAACTTAGGACAGGCTATGCTCACACCGGATATCCTCTGCGAAGAAACCCCACAGTGATACTCAAAAGGCAGTAACGGGGAGAATGTGGTCCTGAAGGAGAGCCCCGCCCGTTGACTAGATGCCGTGTGCGCAGAAGTGGGAAAAAAACACAGACATTCGGAATATGGGAGGAAAATAAAGGGCTGATGGAAAACATCATGCATGGGACATTCCGGAAACCTCCCGGCAGGTCTGAGGCCGAGCGAGCGCCCACGTCCCGCTCCAGACGAGGACTTACCATCCTCCGTGGGCACGTAGATGTTCAGGTAAAGGCAGTCTTCATTCTGATCCTGGACGTAGGTCATGAGCGTGTCCAGGTTGGCCGTAAACCAGACGGGCAGCATGTCGTGCAGGAGAGACCGCTCGTCCAGGTGCTGCGGGCACACGGCCGCAAACTGTGTGGCGTTCCGGACCCCCGTCCACGAGGACGGGGGCTCCGGGGGCTGGAAGCGCCTCTCTCCGGTCGGAGGCGAGGCATAAGGGACACCCAGGTACTGCTCCACGGGCCCCAAGATCTCATTGGGCAAGGGTGTTCTCAGGCCCCGGATTTTGCCATAGTTGGTGTTGACCACGGGGTACTGGGCCTGGCCGTCGATGAGCGTGAACTTGATGGCCAGGGCGGTGAGCCACAGCAGGGCGTTGGAGTTGAGCATGACACAGACGGGGGTGAAGACCAGCGGAAGCCATAACAGTCCCTGCGGCCTTGACATTGTTCAGCACCGCATCCGCGGGTGTCCGGGGGACGGGACTCCAAGCACGCCGAGCGGGGGAGCTGGCCCGCGGAGACGGGGCGCGTTCCGGGCAGCCGGACCCAGGAGAGGCCGCAGGCTCGCCAGCAGGCCTCTCAGAGGGGTCATAGACAGAGCCGGACGTGAAGAGCAGCCCGTCGCCCGACGGCGGCTGTCCTACAAGCCAGGGACCCAATTCCCGCACGCTCGAGGTTTCCAGGACCCAGTGATCTTCCACCAGCTCCCGAGGGTGACGGTTCCTTAGGAGAAGTCCCAGGCGGAGTGGTCAGCCTGGCGGGAGAAAGAAGAGCACAATGAGCTGAGATAATCAACCCCCACCCCCGCCTGTGACATCTGCTGTGTCGTCCATGCAACCCTCAGCATAAGCCTAGGAAATTTTTTTTTTTTGGCTTTTCAGGGCCGTACCTGCAGTCTATGCTAGTTCCCAGGCTAAGGGCACATCAGAGCTGTAGCTGCCGGCCTGCGCCACAGCCACAGCAACACCAGATCTGAGCAGCAGCTGCGACCTACACCACGGCTCATGGCAACGCCGGATCCTTAAGCCACTGAGCGGAGCCTGGGATCGAATCGGCATCCTCGTGGATACTAGTCATGGTTCGTTGCCACTGAGCCACGACGGGAACTCCAAGCCTAAAAACTTCTCATTTGCTAATGAAACTGTACAGCAGCTTGTCCGTGCAGCACGGTCTAGCCAGACCAGCACTTAAGTCTGGCAGGGAGCCCAGTCCCGTGACATAAACCAACATCTGGGAAACACGCAGGTCTTTGTGGAAGGAACAAGCCCGTCCCAGAAGTCGTACCATGGAACCCAACTAGTATCCATGAAGATGCAGGTTCCATCCCTGGCCTCACTCAGTGGGTTAAGGATTCACTGTTGCTGTGGCTGTGATGTAGGCGGGCAACTGTAGCCCCCATTCGACCCCTAGCCTGGGAACCTCCATATGCCGTGGGTGCGGACGTGAAAAGCAAAAAGGAAAAAAATTGTTTTAAATAGAAAGCTGAACAAAAGGGTGCACTACGTACAGTGCCGGCCACACCAAGACAGCACTCGTAATTAAAAGTCTGGATACAAGAGTTCCCTTTGCGGCCCAGCGGTAACAAACCCAACTGGTATCCATGAGGATGCGGGTCCGATCCCTGGCCCCACTCAGTGGGTTCAGGATCCGGCGCTGCCATGTATTGTGACGCAGATCAGAGACACGGCTCGGAACCCGCGTTGCTGTGACGGAGGCCGGCAGCTGCAGCTCCAACCCAACCCCTAGCCTGCGAACTTCCAGATGCTGCAGGTGCGGCCCTAAAAAAATAAATAAATAAGGTATGGACACAGCTCTCCCAATTTTCACAGAAAACCCTTCAGCCTACGGAACCAGCTTACAGGAACGTGGGTATCATGTTCCCGCTGACTCTGGGAGGGTCAGCGTTTAAACAGCGACCTCCTCAATTTGTCTCCACGTGGCTCAGAGGACCACTCTTGCAGATGAACCACTCCTCACAGGAAATGTTTCCTGTTTGTATTGAGGTCCAGCTGCTGCATAAGGCCCTGTTAGTTTCAGGCATACAGCGAAGCGATTCAGGAATATACACATCCACCCATTGTTTTTCAGATGCCCTGAGCTACCGAGTAGGTCCTTGTAATTCACCTGTTTTATACACAGCAGGGTATATATGTTAACCGCCAATTCCGAATTTATCCCAGCCACCCCTCTCCACTGGGATAAGCACACGTTTGTGCGCCAGGTCGGTGGGGCTCTTGCTGTTTTGCATGTAAGTTCATTTGTATCATTTTGTTAAGATTCCATGTGTAAGTGATACGTGGGACCTGGTTATTACTGGTCTTGCCCTGTTTCACTTCGTTTGGTATGAGAATCTCTAGTTTCATGCATGTTGCTGCAAATGACATTATTCTGTTTTTTTTTTAACGGCTGAGTAATATTCCACTGCACATATGCATGTACCACATCTTCTTTCTCTGTTCCTCTGTCTATGGACACTTAGGTTGCTTCCATGTCTTGTCTATTATAAATAGTGCTGCCATGAACACCCGAGTAGCTGTAGCTTTTTGAATTATTGTTTTCTCTGCATAGGTGCCCAGGGGTGGGATGGCCGGATCATACGATGGTTCTTTTTTTGGGGAGGGGGCACCTCCATCCTGTTTTCCATACTGGCTGCACCAGTTTACTTTCTCACCACCCCCAGTGCAGGAGGGTTCCCTTTTCTCTACACCGTCTCCAGCGTTTGTTCTCTGTAGACCTATTTGTGGCCATTCTGAGCAGGGTGAAGTGGTACCCCATTACAGGTTCCCTTTGTATTTCCTTAATAACGAGCCGCTGTTGGGTGTCGCTCGTGTGACATCAAAGAAGCTACACGAGAAGAAAGAGTATCGTAGACGACCGCGAAGAGAGAGAAAACGCCACATGTTGCGAGGGCACCGCCTTTAAATGCAGCCTTCTTCAACCCAGAAGAGGCAAGTGTGTCTCAAAGGACACAGCGGGCTGTTCCGAGTGTCTGCGAGCTAGTATATAATCACGCAGTTCATTGCCGTGAAGAGTTAAGAGGAACGTGTCAAACGGATCATTTGTTTTTTCATGAAACGTATCGGAGGCGGATCCATCAGGGAGCTAAGCTACCTTCGGGGGAGGACGCTGGAATCCCTGACATCCCGGGCCAAGGGAAATCAGCTGCAAGACCCTGCGCGGAAAGCCTGGAGTGTAGCTCCAAGAGTGGAAATTAGCATCGCCCAGCCCGCGTCTGCCTCCATCCCCGAATGCGACTGCAGAACTGGATTCAGAAACTGGATCCTGCCACCCCATGGTCCGGTCTCTGAATAATGAAGAGACAGGCAAGAGCACCAAAGAGGTGCCGTTTGGGATGCTCTATTTTTCCTGAAAGCCCTTCTGGTTTCAAAGCAGCCTAAGGCCATCCTTCTCGAGCCTTCCTCGTGATCACGAGAGACGCCGGCAACTTCTGATTCACATAGACTCAGGCCCAGAATGGTATGCGCTGCGGGAGTCCACCTCCCTGGGCTTCAAGTCAGGCCACTTGCCAAGGACGGGGCCCGGCAGCCCGCGTCCCTGCCACACCCACGCAATGCTGGCATTTGACACACGGAGCCGCCGACAAGACTTCCGGGTCCAGAGACAAAATACACCCAAGTCAGCCCAGGGCTGGCATCCAGCAGGTAGAGAGCAAGGAGCTGCAATGTTCTGAGCCTCCCTTGAGGGATGGGGTTTCTCAATCTCTGGGGATTAAATGAGTGAGTGCACCCAGCCCCCGGAAGGCAGAGTTCTATACAAGCAGAATTCAGGTGGCAGATTTGTCCCAGAACCTACAATGTGAACTTGTCGAGGACTTCGGGCCCACGCCACCGTTTATCCAGGTCCAAGCGGAGGCGAGCATCTCCAGGTCACAGAGCGTTAAAACACTGAGCAGAAGGCTGCGATCCAACCACCCCGCTCCTGGGGCACGTATCCAGACAAAACCCTTCATTCGAAAAGATACAGGCACCGGAGTGGTCGTGGCAGCACCCTTTACAGCAGGTTAGGAAGCAACCTAACCATCGACGGGCAGAGGAATGGATCAAGAAGATGTGGTCCGTATACTCCGTGGAATACTACTCAGCCATCAAAAAGCACGAAAATGATGCCATTTGCAGCAACGTGGACGGACCCAGAGATGATCATCCTCAGCGAAGTTAGAAAGAGAAATACCCTATGACATCACTGACAGGCAGAATCTAATTTAAAAGTGATACTGAAGAACTTCTTTATAAAACAGGAACAAACGGACAGCCGTCAAAAGCAAACTTTGGGTGGCAGTAGGGAAAACCAGGGTGCTGGGGGAAACGACGGACTGGGAGGACAAGAAAAACATATACACGCTCTTGTACATAAACGAGGCAAGTAACAAGGACCTAATGTAATTCACAGGGAAGTCCACTCGGTGTTCGGTAAGAACCTATCTGGGGAAAGAATCTGCAAAGCAATCGATAGGTGTCACTGACTCAGGCTGCTGTAGCCCTGAAACCAGCACAACATGGTAAGTCAACTAGCCTCGCACCAAAGTAAAAAGACGGAGCAACCGGCATCCCACGGACAAGCCACGCATACATCGTATGATCCAGTCTCCGTCACAACACCCCTCCCCAACAGCGTTCTGAGAGCCAGAGAGAGAAAGCAGACCCTGTGTCGAAGGGGACAAAGCACGGACTGCAGGACTCTGGGCACTCTCGAGGTCCAGGCCAGGCATTCCCAACAGTCCTGTGTTTTGGGCTAGCTTGCTTACACCCTATTTCTGGGGGGGGGTGCATGGGGCAAGTCCCACAAATGGAGAACAATCAACCTCCAGCGCTGTTGCTCAGAGAGGGCGCTACTGGCATTTGGGACCCACACTGTTCTTGGTGGGGGGGGGGGTCGTCCTGAGCCTGGAGAGGGTACCAGCCCCCCCGCCCCTCCCCCATCTCTACCCATTTGATGCTGGCAGCTACCCCGTCTCTGTTTTAAGCATCAAACATGTCTCCAGACACTGGAGTTCCCCTGGAGTGCAGCGGGTTAAGGATGTGGCATTGTCACTGCAGCAGCTCAGGGGATGCTGGGGCACAGGTTCGATCCCGGGTCCAGGAAGTTGTGCAGGACCTGGGCACGGCCAAAGAAATCACGTGTCCAGACATTGCTCAGTGACCCCTGGGGTGGGGGTGGGGCATCCTTTCCCTGTGGCTCACATTGTAACTACTTGGTGTTGTCTCTGCAGTAGTTCTGGTTCAATCCCTGGCCCGGGAACCTCCATATGCCCCAGGTGTGGCCACAGACTAAAAAATAAATAAAAACATTAAATAATCCCTGGGGGACAAAAATCAGCTTAAGAAGCACTGATCTCAATTATCAGGTACAGGATTATGGTGGCCACATGCATGACTACGCATTGATGGGAACGTTTGAAAATTATAATCGGCTTGTTACTACATACGTATTTGTGTGTGTGTGTATCTGTGTCTATGTTAACTTCAAATATTCGGCGACTTTAATAGTTTTAACATTGCAAGCAAGGAAGATTTTTTTTAAATAAGCCTATTAAATATGCATTCTCTGTGGGTTCGATCCCTGGCCTCGCTCAGTGGATCGGGGATCCAGCGTGGCCCTGAGCTGTGGTGTTGGTTGCAGCCGTGGCTCGGATCCCGCATTGCTATGGCTGAGGTGTACGCTGGCAGCTGCAGCTCTGACTCAAACCCCAGCCTGGGAACTTCCATATGCTGCACGTTCAGCCCTAAAAAGACCCCCTCCAAAAAAAAAAAAAAAAAAAAAAACACATCCTCATTTAAAACTCTCTATAGAGTTGGGAATAGAACAGAATAAAAATAAAAGTCACTATAAATGTATCCAACGCATACCTGGGGGGGAGGACAAAATAATCAAAGCCTTGTCATTGTCAATGTCACACTGAAAATAATTCCACAAAGAGTGAACTGACGTTTGTTTTATCTATATATAGCAGTGACATTTAGCATTTAGTCCGTATTATATATGACACACGTTTTTGTTACATATTTTCTATCACATGTACCCATTTTTAATTTTTTTTCCAAAACACAAAAAGCTAACAGAATAGATTTTCTCAAATAAAAATGTTTCATGAAAAATTTAAAACAGACACGGGAACTTTACCGCAGAGTACACATTACAGGCAAGTTAGGAAGCACCATGGCATATTTGTTCTACAAATGCTAAACAAAGAATAATACCTCAGAGTGGCAACCTGACTTGATTTCTAAGTTTACTGTTTTTTTTTCTTTTTTCTTTTTTTAGGGTGGCAGGTGCTGCATATGGAAGTTTCCAGGCTAGGGGTCAAATCAGAGCTGCAAGTGCCAGCCTCCTATGCCACAGCCTCAGCCATGCCAGATCCAAGCCGCATCTGTGACCTACGCCACAGCTCATGGCAATGCCGGATCCTTAACCACACTGAGCGGGGCCAGGGATTGAACCCACATTCTCATGGGTATGAGCTGGATTTCTTTCCGCTGCGTCACAACGGGAACTCCTTTACTGGGCATTTTAGAATGATTCTTGACGGAATGGTCCTTCTGTCCGAGGGTGTAATTAAGACTCAAATGACGCAGACCTGTGTAACCATAAAAGCGTCAAAATACACATCGCGATCAATTTCTCCCCAAAGTGGACAGCACTCCCATGGAGACTGGTTTAATTTGAAAATAGGTATTTCATTCAGGTGAGCCCCAATCCCCCTCAGGCGGGTATTGTTGGCCTCACCAGGAAAAACAAAAATCACAGCTCCTGTGTGTTCCCAGACCAGCCTATTCCATGGGCGTGAAACACATTCGAGAAAGAACTTTGTGGATGCATCTTTCAAAAAAAAAAAAAAAAGGGTGGGTGGTGGTGGAGAAAATGCGAGGATTAATGAGCTGGAAGGAGGCCTCCCCTGGAGTTACTCTCAGCCACATGAAGGCCTGGGGCTCACTCTCTGCTGCCAAGAAGCTGCCAACAACAAGAGGCCCTTGGAAAATTCACTTTAATGTCACATTGAAACACCAGGAAACCAAGAACAGCAGATCGTGGTCCTTCCCCCAACTAATGAGCTGGTCAAACAGAACCTCCCACTCTGTCCACTAAGAAAGCCCGTAACAGCCATTCCCCAAACTGCATGACCTGGAGACTCCTTGGGTTTTATTGTTTTGTGTTGGGTGGGGACAGCGTGGTCTGGCTCTGGTCCTAGAACACAGATCTCTACGGCCAGGGGGCCCGGGGCACCTGTTCCCTATGTCTGTAAAACCTTGACTCTGTGTGTGGGCTTGTGATGCGTGCGCGTGCACACACACGCACACACACACACACACACACAGCTTTCATCCCTACCCGAATTTCACTCGAGGCCCGCCATCAGCCAATGAGCGTATTTGGGGATATATATTTTTAATACCCTGGTTTCGGTTTCATCTCCCCGATGGGGAAGATTCTAACCCATGGTGTCCTGTGTTATATCTTGTACCTCCCTGCATGTCTACCCGTGTGTCTTCTCTCAGTCCCAGAAGCCAGACCCCAAGCAAACGCACCCTTTTGAACCGGGAAGCCTGGACGTGAACAGAGAGGAACATAAGGATGCCTGTTTTTAAGGTGGTTTTGTGCCCAGTGGGGGGGCTCCAGATCCTCCAGTTCATCACCTCTGTCACCATTTCTGTTCTTATACTGAAGTCTCCCAGGTGGGCAGCCCATCTGGACCATGGTCATAAGAACTGCGGTTTGCAACATGAGCCAGGATCCAGACTGAACCCAGGAGACAGAGTCGATGGCTCATACGTAGTCCACACAAGCTTCCCTGGACACAGAGATGCTTCCAAGCGCAGGGGACATGCGCAGGGATTAAGCGCCGACTGTTTTCCCCTACAGTGGACCAGGTGGACAGCCGGATGCCACAGAAGCAAAGCAACAGCAAAATTCAGTCGCAGATGGGATTTTCCTAAAGATCACTAGTCTAGGTCATTGGGACATCGAAAGAGATGCTACAGAATTCCTGCCCACGAGATGACACGCTAATGAAAGCATTCCTAAAAGTGATGCTTTCTTCTTTATCCATCACGTGTACGTCTAAAGCAAATGCAGGAGAGGTCCCCTTTTGGCACAGCGGACGCGAACCCGACTGGTATCCACAAGGATGTGGGTTCGATCCCTGGCCTCGCTCAGTGGGTTAAGGGTCCGGCGTTGCCGTGAGCTGTGGTGTAGGTCGAAGACACAGCTCGGATCCGGGTGGCTGTGGTGTAGGTTCCTAGCCTGGGAACTTCCATATGCCGTGGGTGCAACCCTCAAGAAGCAAAAAAAAGAAAAAAAAACACAGAAACAAAACCAAAGCCAAGTGTAAGGACTTTCTGAAACACGACATCACTCGTACGCAGGATCCAAACTATGGCACAAATGAACCCACCTCCAGAACAGAAACAGACCCACGGAGAACAGACGTGTGATTTCTGGGGAGGGGGTGGGCAGGGAGCGCTGGGTGAGCAAAGATAAATTTCACATAAAGGATGCATAAACAAGGTCCTGCTGTACAGCACAGGGAACTCTATTTAATACCTTACGATGAGCCACAATGGAAAATAATGTGAAAAAGAAAACACCTGTAACTGAGTCACTTTGCCGTGTGGCAGAAATTAAAGCGACACTATAAATCGACGCTACTTCAATAAAATACTTGCTAAAACGCTGACTCTGTCTGCCTCATCCCACTATGACCAGACATGATTTCCAAATCTAGATCAAAGAACCTGCAAATAGCTCTAGGGGGGCGTGTGGACCTCTCTGGTCAAAACTCAAGGACAGATTCTCAAGGTCAAACTGCCCCTGTCTTACAGGCACCGCCAGGTCCTCCCAACGCCTCCATGCTTGGGCTTCCTACTTCAGGAAGGCGCAGCGTCGTCATTTTTCTAGCTATTGCGGCGAAATTCAAAGCCATCTCCGGTAGAAACCTCCCCCTGCTCCAAGATTCCAGTCCTCAGATCTGCCGAGAGTCTAAACACAGGATGTGAGCTGGGGACCTCCCTGGTTTTTGCTGGAGCAGAGATGGATCTTATTGCTGAGCACAAGCACGAAGGCTCAGCACGGACGGACACGCCCTCTGGTACCCCGTGCAGAGCGAAGATGCTGAGCAATTGCCCTGCCCGGTGACCGTGATCGTGGCCTCACAGGAAAGCAATTGTGCATTTGATAGGAAAGTCAAGCATGAGAAGACTTTGGTGCCAATACCCACCTCACACACACACACACACACACACACATAAACTGAACACTTTATTTATTCTCTATCTCTCCTAGAGAGCTGCTTGGAAATTTATGTCAAGAGACACCCACCGCAACTGCCATTTGCAGCTGAAGTCATAAAAGTCCAAGAACTCAGATGTCTGTTAAGAGGGGACTGGATCAACAACAGTGATCATAGTAAAACAAAATACTACTGAACAGGAAAACATGAATTAAAAAAAAAAAAAAACAGATAAGCCAAAATGGATAAACTCCCCCCAATAAAAGGCAAGTTACCAAATTACATATACAGTGTGATGGTATTTATAGGCTATTATATTAAAACTCAACAGGACACTGCTTAGAGCTGTATTTCCACTAAAATGTCCAAATGGCAGAGGCATTTTTAAAACTGAAGTCTGGGATAGGAACTACTATGCCGGGTAGCAACTCATATGGATCAACAATGATACTAGTAATTTTTTATTTTTTAGTAGGGCAAAAGGTATATTTGTTTAATTTATATATCTATTTATAGATGTTTATATACGTGTATGTGTTTAATTTACATATGCATTATGCATGTATAGGGCAAATTTTTATGAGAACGATTTTTTTTTTTCTTTTTGGGGCTGCACTTGTGGCATGTGGAAGTTCTCAGGCTAGAGATCAAATGGGAACTATAGCTGCTGGCCTACACCACAGCCACGCCAGATCCGAGCCATGTCTGTAACCCACACCACAGCTCACAATGACACCGGATCCTTAAACCACTGATGGAGGCCAGGGATTGAACCTGCCTCCTCATGGATGCTAACTGGGTTCATTGCCACTGAGCCACGACGGGAACTCCAAGTAGGATTCTTTTACAATGCCAACTTCAATCAAGACATGCATGTCTGAGAGTTCCCACCGTGGCTCAGCAGGTTACGAACCAGACTAACATCCCTAAAGACGCAGGTTCGATCCCTGGCCTTGCTCAGAGAGTTGAGGATCCAGTGTAGCCGTGACCTGTGGCGTGGGTCACAACACGGCTCGGATCCGGTGTTGCTGTGGCTGTGGCGTAGGCCGGCAGCTGCAGCTCCGATTTGATCCCTAGCCTGGGAACCTCCATATACCACAGGTGTGGTCCTAAAAAGCACCCAAAAAAGAAAGGAGGGGGGAACGCATGTCTTACCTAGGTTTTCTGCCACAACTTTATTTTTTCCCAAGTCCTTTAAAAGTATCTTACGTTAAAATATCTTAACCTTTAGGAGGGAAAGAAAAGTATCAATCCCCAGGTTACACTCCAGGCCCCGCCCACAGGGCATCCACCCACACGACCCAGAAAAAGCCGCAGCGGCTCCCGGCAGCGCTCAGAGACAGGTCCCCTAAGACTGCTCCGCGTCCGCGTTGGCGGCTCATTAGCCCGGCGACCTCTGGCACAACAGAGGGCGCCCAGAGGTCCAGCCCGCTGGCCCGCAGCACGACGGCTGGGATCCCGTGATCTCTTCCGCGCACCTCCGCACGCCTCCCGCATCCGGAGCCTCTGCGAGCTCTGACGCTGATCCCGGAAAGCCCGTGCACGCAAAATGGGGAGAAAACGGAGTTCAGCAAGGCGGGAAGCCACAGCCCAGGGGAGAGCGCTGATCTGAAGGGCAGCGCAAGCCTGGCGGTGTCAGAGGCAGATAAAATGGGCCCTCAGTCCCAGGAACGGCGATCGGCAGGATAAAGATGGCCCTCGGTTCTCGCTGCCTTGAGCTCTGCAGCAAGGCTCAGAAAGATGCTTCTCTTTGCCCCAGTGTTCCCCGATGACACACAATGCAGAGCCCTCTTCTATCTAACCAGTTATTTTTGCAATCGTTTGTACTTGAAATATGTAAATGCCTGCATGTAAGTCTTAAAACACGTATCTACATCCAAACTAATAATATAATGTGATGCCTCTGCACGTGCGTGCGTGCGTGGGTATGTGCAAGCCTGTGCGTGTGTCTGCCCAAACCAACTCACTGAAATACTAAGCACTTTAGAGGTTCAGGAACTACACTTTCTCCACTCCCTGTAAATCTTCCTTTCGTGTGTGTATGTGTTTTAGGGCTGCACCCGCAGCATATGTTGGTTCCCAGGCTAGAGATCGAATCGGAGCTGCAACTGCCAGCCTACACCACAGCCACAGCCATGCGGGATCGGAGCCGCGTCTGTGACCAACACCACAGCTCACGGCACCACCAGCTCCTTAACCCACTGGGCGAGGCCAGGGATGGAACGCGCATCTTCGTGGATACCAGTCGGGTTTGTTTCCCCTGAGCCACGACGGGAACCCCCCACTCCCTATAAATCTCTACGGTGCCGTGTTCAATGGCCTTCACGCTGTGGATTTATCAATAAAACATATTACACGTGGTGTTGATTATCCATTTCTAGGATGGACGGAAAAGCAGGCTCGAACCCAGGCTGCCAGCATCAAAACACTTGACGCATCCACGTATTGTCTGGGAAGCATTATGTGGCATTGGTTAAGGATGTGCCTCCTAGCTCTTAGATTTAAACCTCGGCTCTAACTCCAGCAGCAACCACAGAGGAGAGTGTTAAGCCATCAATGCCTCCATATTTCTACCTGTGAAATGGGCACAGCATAGGGTGTAACTCAGGGGTATGACTGCAAGTAGGTGTGTGGGAACATATGCACATGTGGAAATATATACATATAGGCTTTATCATTACATATATGCAAATGTATATGTGTGTGAACATCAGTCAATTTAGAACAAGAAGTGACCCCCAAAGAAATGGGCGAGTTAATTATAACTATGCACTGAGGTCCTATTCAATGATTCCACTACTAGAGCCGCTTGGATAAACAGGATGAGACCCCATCAAACTCCCCTCTGAATATAGTCTCCATTCCAGGTGATGAAGCCAAAGGTGTACTTAACTTATTTTTTATTTATTTTTTTGGTCTTTTTAGGGCCACACCCACGGCATATGGAGGTTCCCAGGCTAGGGGTTGAATCGGAGCTGCAGCCGCCAGCCTACGCCACAGCCACAGCCACAGCAGCGCCAGATCCAAGCCAAGTCTGCAACCTACACCACAGCTCACGGCAACGCTGCATCCTTAACCCACTGAGCGAGGCGAGGCCAGGGATCGAACCGACCACCTCATGGTTCCTAGTTGGATTCGTTTCCACTGTGCCACAACAGGAACTCCAAAGGCTGTATTTAAATGATTAAAGTTTAATCAAATGTGTCGTCCCCTTTCTCTCATCCCCGCCTGTCTGGGGGACCTTGAGCTCAGGCTGGATGGGATTTGGGAAGATGTGTCTAAAAAAACACAAAGAGGAAGCTCCCGTTGTGACTCAGCAGTAATGAGCCTGACGAGTATCCATGAGGATGTGGGTTCGATCCCTGGCCTCGCTCAGTGGCTTAAGGATTCAGCATTGCCATGAAGCTGTGGCGTATACAGGTCAACAGACACAGCTCAGATCCCACTCTGCTGTGGCTGTGCTGCAGGTCAACAGCCGTAGCTCTGATGAGACCCCTAGATGGGTAACTTCCATAGATGACAGGTGGAACCCTGAAGAGCAGAAAGTAAAAATACAAAAAAAAAAAAAAAAAAAACAGAAACAAACTGGTGAATTTCAAAAGCAATCTTAGGGAAGATTGAAGAAATCTGGGGAGAGGGAAGAAATGGGAGGTAATAAGCAATATACACATAACTATAAAAAATATAAAATTCGCAAGGAAGTACTGCTAACCCTAACACTAACCCCTAACCCTAACCCTAACCCTAAACCCTAACCCTAACCCTAACGCTAACCCTAACCCTAAACCCTAACCCTAAACCCTAACCCTAACCCCTAACCCTAACCCCTAAACCCTAACCCTAAACCCTAACCCTCAGGAGCCTGCAACGACCTCTAAGCGTAAAAAGAACAGATACAGGCGTATGCGGGTCAGATTCACTTTGCCGTACAGCTGAGCCTAACATTATGTAAGTCGACGAGGCTCCAATAAAATTACACTACATAAGGGCCCAAGGGATGTGCTGAAAATCTTAGATGTGCGGAGAGAGCTGGGCCGAAGAGCTTCTGTAAGACACGGCCAGAGGAGCTGCGCACTGGCGTTCACGGCAGTGAACAGCGACCTCCAGAGAGCGGCAGGGAGCCGGCAGACGGACCAGGAGGACGCGCCGTACGTCCCGCTCCTTCTGCCGCGTGTGCGGTCACCGCCGGCACTGCGCAACCCAAGGGCACGGATGACGGAAGACGGATGGTTCTCTCGTTGGCAAAGAGAAGGTCCCTCGGCAGAGGTTATCCAGTTCGAAGGAATAGGCCAGTTGCAGAAGGGAAGTCACCAAGAACCAGGACAAGGAGGGCACAAACGGGACGAAGTCCGGCTGTACAATCCGCCCCTCCCCGCCCCGGGTCACTAGGAAGACACAGTGACCCTTGCCTCTCCATCCTGTCTCCCAAAGAAACCTCCCTGGGGCCCCACGATCCAGCCACGACGGGTCCTGCCTGTACGAATTTCATCCTTAAGACAGAGCGTCTTCGGTCTGCCCTTTGACACGGGAACAAAACGCTCGAGTCTTTGGCACTCGGCCAGGATCAGAGCATTTCAGTGAAATCCAACCTGAAAAAGTAAAGTTCAGATCCACCCCTGAGAATATATAGAGGTGTGACCTCTGTGTGGAGAGTAAGGAATCCCAGATGTCAAGCATTTTTTTAAAAAAAACTGGTATTAATTTACAGTGTTGTGCCAACTTCTGCTGCACAGCCAAGTGAACCAGTCATGCATCTATCTATATTGTTTTTTTCTCATACTGTCTTCCATCTTGGTCTATCCTAAGAGACTGGATAGAGTTCCCTGTGCTGGACAGCAGGACCTCACTGCTTATCCGTTCTCAGCGACATAGTTTGCATCTACGAACCCCAGACTCCCCGTCCCTCCCACTCCCTCCCCCTCCCCCTTGGCAGCCACCAGTCTGCTCTCCATGTCTGTGAGTCTGTTTCTGTTCTGTAGACAGTTTCATCTGTGCCGTATTTTAGATTCCACATAGACGTGATGTCATATGCTACTTGTGTCTTTCTCTTTCTTAGTATGAGAATCTCTAGTTGCATCCGTGTTGTTGCAAATGGCATTACTTCATTCTCTGTATGGTTACGTAGTATTACATTATATATATCTTGTGTATATGTGTATAGTAAATACATATATATAACCTTCTTAATCAACAAGGGCTTAATCTTCCAAAGTAAGTCATGCAACTCACCACTCACAAAAAACAACCCGACTGAAAAACAGACAGAAGATCTAAACAGACATTTCTCCCAAGAAGACCTACGGATGATCAGTAGGTACATAAAAAGATGCTCATGTCACTAATCATTAGAGAAATGCAAATCAAAACTACCATGAGGTACCACCTCACACCAGTCAGAATGGCCATCGCTAACAAGTGCACAAATAACAAATGCTGGAACGGGTGTGGAGAAAGGGCACCTGCTGGCAGGAATGTAGATTAGTACAACTAGTACGGAGAACAGTGTGGCGGTCCCTCGGAAAACTAAAAACAGAGCTGCCATATGATCCAGCAATCCCACTCCTGGGCATCTATCTGCAGGAAAACATAATCCGAAAATACACATGCACCACAATGTTCATAGAAGCACTATTCACAGTAGCCAAGGCACGGAAGTAACCTAAATGTCCATCAACAGATGAGTGCATAAAGAAGATGTGGTACATATATAAACAGAATATTACCCAGCTATAGAAAAAGAATGAAATCCTGCCATTTGCAGCAACATGGACGGAACTAGAAACTCTCATCCTAAGTGAAGTAAGTCAGAGAGAGACAAATATCACATGATATCACTTATACGTGGAATCTAAAATAAGCCACAAGTGAACTTATTTACGAAACAGACTCACAGCCATATAAAACAAACTTATGGTTGCCAAAGGGGAAAGGAGTTGGGAGAGATAAATTAGGAGCTTGAGATGAATATATACTGAGTGAAGTAAGTCAGAAAGACAAATACCATATGCTATCACTTATATCTGGAATCAAAACTATGGCATAGATGAACCTATCTGTCAAACAGAAACAGAGTCTCTGACACAGAACAGACTTGGGGCTGCCAAGAGGGAGGGGGAGGGAGCGGGAGGGACGGGGAGTCTGGGGTCAGTAGATGCAAACTAGGACACTGAGAATGGATAGGCACTGAGGTCCTGCTGTCCAGGACCAGGCTCTCTGTCCAGTGTCTTGGGACAGAACACAATGGAAGATATTGTAAGAAATATTGTATATATATGTATGCCTGGGTCGCTGTGCTGTACAGGAGAAATTGTTCTACTGTAAATCAACCACACTCTCATAAAAATTTTTAAACCTACCGTACATAAAATAGATAAACAAGGATTTACTGTAGAGCACAGGGAACTATTTTGAACATCCTGTCACAAACCGTAATGGAAAAGGATATGATAAAGAAGGTATGTATGTATGTATGTTTAACTGAATTACTTTACTGTACAGCAGAAACTAGGGAGTCGTAAATCAACTACACTTCAATTAACAAACACACTATGGCACGTTTTAAAATACCTTGATAACTATGTCAATGAAACCGGTTTCCTTTTAAGCTCACTTAAGAGTTAAAAATATTATTTTTAGAAAGGGGGTGTGTTTTTCACCACACTGACCGAGGGGTCTGTCGCACCCCGCCAAAGTAGGTATGGTGAAGATCTGTGGGAATTCCCATCATAGCTCAGGGAAACGAATCTGACTAATATCCATCAGGACGCAGGTTCGATCCCCGGCCTCGCTCAGGGGGTTAAGGATCTGGCGTTGCCGTGAGCTGTGGTGTAGGTTGCAGATGTGGCTCAGATCTGGTGTCACCATGGCTGTGGTGCAGGCCGGTGGCTACAGCTCCCATTCGAATCCTAGCCTGGGAACTTCCACAGCGCTTCTAACCCAGTGAGAAAGCCAAGGTTAGAGCAAGGCTTTCTCCTGGTGTCAGAGTCCGGACTCAGCTGTGTCGGAACCGGGCTCTCTGCCTCCCTCCGGAGGAGCTCCGCTCAGCAAAGGTGCCCCTGAGAAGGAAGGATGGTCAACGTCACCGGGAGGGCTGGCTTTGGTCCGGTCACACCTGCTCAGGGCCGAGAGGTCTCCCAAGCATCTCTCCCCACGGACTTTTGCCGGAACCCGAGACCAAAGCTCTGCCCACGGCAGGGGTCAGATAGGAACGCTGGGGGCAGGTACTTAAGCCTCCCGGGCACCTCCTGCCAATGGAAGGCGCGGGAATCAACTCTAAGCCCAGGGCACCCCCTCATCTCTGGGGTGATGCACTCCAGCCAAGACAAAGTCCTTCTTCCCCCGAACCAAAGCCATGGACATTTTAAAGCCACGGCTTGAAAATAAAAGTATGAATGCAAAGACGTCTTTCTTGCCTTTATTGACTTTAAAAGTTTTGATGAAGTCGGGCTGATGTACAGGCTGTGGTCATTGCTGCTGCACTCGGTTATATGTGCCCACGCATCCGTTCTCTCCCAGACTCTTTCCCCACGCAGGTGAGGACAGAGTACTGGGTAGAGCTCCCTGTGCTGGACGGCAGGTCCCCATTGGCCAGTCATTCCCTGGACCTCAGAGCGTACATGCCAACCCCACACTCCCAGTCCATCGCTCCCTCCACCTGACCCCTTTGGTCTCCGTCAATTTGTTGTCAAAGTCTGCGAGTCTGTGTCCTTACTGTATCCTTATTTTTAGATTCCACATCAAAATGAAATCATATGATGTCTGTCTTTGACTAAGTATGACCCTTTCTAGCTTCCTCCATGTGGCAGCCATGACAGGACTGCATCCTTTTTATGGCTGAATAATATTCCATTGTGTACATGCACCACTTTTTTTTTCTTTTTTCGGCCGCACCTGCAGCATATGGAGGTTCCCAGGCTAAGGGTCCAATCGGAGCTGTAGCCACCAGCCTCCACCACAGCCCCAGAAAACACCAGATCTGAGCTGCCTGCGACCTACACCACAGCTCACAGCAATGCCGGATCCTTAAGCCTCTGAGCAAGGCCAGGGATCGAACCCGTGCCCTCACAGTTACTAGTCGCATTTGTTTCCACTGAGCCTCGACACGAACATCTTCTTTATTTAATCCACTGTCGGTGGACACCTAGGTTGTTTCCAAGTTTCGGCCACTGGAAACAGTGCTGCGGTGAACAGTGGGGTCCGTGTATCCTTTCGAATAATGGTTTTCTCTGGATAGATGCCCAAGAGTGGAATGGCTGGATCATATGACAATTCTTTGTCATGTTTTGAGGAATCTTCATACTGTCCTCCACCGTGATGGCACCAATTTCCACCCTCCCCAACCATGTAAGACGGTTGCCTTTAAGACACCTTGCTTTTTTGAGTTTATTTTTTTTTGTTACAGTGGAAGTGTTTTCATTTTGATTTATTTTTAGTTTTTAAGGTTTCTATTGTAGCTGATTGCCAAGGTTCTGTCCATGTCTGCCGGACAGCAGGGTGACCCGGTCCTACATAAAGACATCGTTCTCGCCATAAATACGGAGAAAACCACAACTCACCCTGCCATGGGCAGCACGATTACTACCAACGCCTGGAGAAAGGCGAAGCCTCAGGAGAGGCAGAGTTAATGAGTCCGCAGTCGGATGCCAGGCACCGGAACCGAGTCCCTTCGCTCATGAAAGCCGCGGAGAAGCAGCGCACAGACTCCCAGTCGGGCGGGGGCGTGCACAGCCCCCTGCTGGGGCAAGGTCTGGTGCAGGGTCCCTCTCTCTGAGGAAGGGGCTGGGGAGTCGCCGCCGCTCAGCTCCAGAGTGTCCCACTGCAAACGGCAAAACCCTGAAGCTCTAAAAAGAGCAGGTGCATCGTGTCTGATTTCTCGCCTGCATCACCTACCTCTCGAGTCCCCAGACTTCTCTCTTTGCTTTTCTCCAAACTGATAACGTGGGAAGTTCTCCCTTCCCTTCGCCCCACTCTGTACCAAGAAGGATGTAAAAAGGTGGCTTTTTTTTTTTCTTTCCACGACCATCATCCGATGTCGCTGGTTTTCTACAGTGAATGCTCTCCTTGGCTATTTTCAGACCTCCTATTAAGAGCTGTTCTTTCATTCGGGCCTATTCCTCTTAACCCAATTAAAACCAATTACACCCTCTGCCGTGACGGTTCCACTCCCTCATGTTTAATTATCTCTGAACGAGTCCCTGTTACGGCATGTTCTTTTCTACCAGCCCGCCCCTGCCGGTGTCGCCCAGAGGATGCGACACACACACACACACATCCCATCTAAAACCTTGATGCTAAGGTGTCATCTGGCACATGCCCCCCCCCAGTGGAAATTTACCAACGGAGAGCGCGCCTTTTTGAGACCAACTTCCTGTGCAACGTCCCGTATGGGAGTGGAGGTTTTTAAAACAACGGCACGGAAAACAATTTGCCTCTGTTGAGCACACCCTTGGCTTTAAGTCATTAGGGAAACGGGCGGCACTGATGGCGGCCCAGATAAGGGCCTTCGAAATGTATTAACAAACAAGCTTCACGTGTGCATGTGTGCGTGCGTGTGTGTCTGCCTGGCCGAGATTTTCACACGTCGGATGAAAATCAGAAGCCCCCTTCCCATGAGGCCCAACTTGACGTCTCCCATTTCTCAAACGAAGCCCTTGCGAACACGCAAACCTAGAGAAGCTCAAAAATTCACTCGCGTGAGGGCTATTTGAAAACTTCAGCCGGGAAGCCAGAACTCTTCACAAAGGTGAAGGCCATTGGGAGTTGGGGACGAAAAGATACATATAAATTATATGTATCTTATAAATTACATAAAACAACACTATATATAAATTAGATAAAACAACAAGGACCTACTGTCCAGCATCCAGCTCGTTACTCGGTCATAACCTGTGATGGAAACGAACTGAAAAAGGACGAACACGTATGTTTAACTGAAGCACTTGGGGGGACCCTTGAACACAACCTTGTGAATTAACTACACGGCAATGAAACAGAAGGAATTTTCTTTTTTAAAGGTAAAGGCAGATCAGAAGGGACAGGATGCAGATATTCAGCCCCCCTCCTCTGAGAAGCCCCTCCCCTGGCACCAGGCTGGTCTTCTACATCATAGCAAGGGACCTCACGGTGGCAGACAGAACACTGGCCTCGCCAACACAAGGGTGGGTACGTGTTAAGTCTACAATCATTCGAGAGGAAGCAACTCGGGGATCGGATCACGTCCCCGCAGGCAGCTGAAAACGTCAGCGTGCACGATGGACCCAGTCAGGGGGCTTCTCCTAAGACAAAGGAGATTCCGAGAAAATCAACACCGGTGTCAGCCACGGGCATCTCAGCTAAGAACGCGCAGGCGTGCGCGCCATCAGAGGGTTACTGGGTAGAAAGTGCACAGAAGAAATGCGGACACGCTCTGGCTAAAGACAAAGCGCCCTAAAATCACCAGGCCTTTTGTTTGTTTGTTTGTCTTTTGAGGGCCACACCTGCAGCATATGGAGGTTGCCGGGCTAGGACTCGAATTGGAGCCGCAGCTAGCTGCCTGCCTACACCACAGCCGCAGCAATGCCAGATCCGAGTCCCATCTGCGACCTACACCACAGCTCACAGCAACGCCAGATCCTTAACCCACTGACCGAGGCCAAGGATGGAACCCGCGTCCTCGCTTCTTAACCCGCTGAACCACAACAGGAACTCCCTCGCCAGCCTTTTTGGAGAGCACCTCAATCTTCCTCACCCAGCAAAGCCTGGGAAAGGCCAGGTTAGAGTGGAAAAAAAAACCTGGCGTCCACACCAGCATCCTTGACCCCCCTGAACAAATTCCTAGAGCCCATAATGATACTCCCCGGACCTGGAGTGAAGGAACTCATGGAATGACATCAGCGGAATGCCCAGAACTAAAGAAGCCGCTGGCAAAGAGTGCCGGCGAGAGGCGAACTGAGAAAAGAGCATTTCACTCAACCTCACCTGCCCTTCCAGAAGCTGGCATGCTGGCACCGCAAGGGTGCCCCTGAGCTGGCCCCAGACGCTTCCCGTGGGCCAGACAAACACTCCCACAATGGGAACATTCTGTGACTTGGGTTTACCAAAAAAAAAAAGAAGAGAAAACGGCCAGAAAGTAAAAAAGCTTTCTGAGAGAAGCAGGAGGGCCTTTTGTGCGAGGGCTGGCCTTCATCGAAAGAACACGTGTGGTGCTTAAGAAAGAGCAAACCCACAGGGCGGGGACGCTGGCCCCGTGGACGTCCCGGAAAGGGCCTTACCTAGGTGGACGCGATGCTAAGAGGAGCTGGATTCCGTGCTCCTGGTGGTCCATGCCTCTCAGATCCCGCTGGGTATTCGAATTCCCCGCGAGAAGGAAAAAAGATGACGCCGCCCAGGCCCGTGCCCCAGGCCAGGTCTCGGGACCTGGGAGGGGCAGGTGGGGCCGGTATCTGTTAAATCCCGCAGGTGATGCTAACAGACATCTCAACTGGCCAAAGGGTGCTTTCGGAACAGGTATGCACCCAGCCCACCCCCACCCACCTTGGCATAGGGGCCTTTTTAAATGTAATTTTTGCCTTTAGAAAAATTTCATTTCCACAAAGGCAACTCAGCGTGCTGCCTTCAAAGCCAAACTGGAAAGACTGCTGAAGCAGCAATGGGAACCTCAGGCAGCAAATTCCTGCCCCGAGGCGGCACCCACCCCCCAAGGAGGAGGCTAACAGGTTTCAGGTGTCTCGGCTTCTTCAGATACGCCCATCGCCCATCGGAGCTTTTAAATTTTGTTGTTGTTGTTCTAGTTAATTTACAGGGTTGTGTCCATTTCTGTTGTACCGAAAAGTGCCCCAGTCATCCACACCGACCGGGATGGAGTTCCCTGTGCGGGACCTCAGTGCTTATCCACTCCAAATGCAATAGTTTGCATCCATTAACCCCAAACTCCCCGTCCGTTCTCCTCCCTCCCCCTCGGCAACCCCAAGTCTGTTCTCTAAGTCTGTGAGTCCACTTCTGTTTTGTACACAGGTTCCTCTGGGCCATATTTTAGATTCCACACATAGACGTGGTATCATACGGTATTTGTCTGAACGGGACTTTTTTTTTTTTTTTGGCTTTTTCTTGATCTATCATTTTTATTTATTCATTCGCTTATTTTGTCTGTTGTCTTTTTTAGGGCCGCACCGGCGGCATGTGGAAGTTCCCAGGCTAAGGGTTCAAATCAGAGCCACCGCTGCTGGCCTCCACCACAGCTCACACACTGGCAACGCCAGATCCTTTAAACCCCCTGAGCAAGGCCAGGGATCAAACCCGCATCCTCATGGATACTAGTCGGTTTCGGTAACCGCTGAGCCACGACGGGAACTCCAGCATTATTTATTTATTTGTTTATTTATCTGGGGTTTTTTTTTTTTTGTCTTTTTGCCTTATCTAGGGCTGCACCCACGGCATGTGGAGGTTCCCAGGCTAGGGGTCTAACAGGAGCTGTAGCCGCCGGCCTACACCACAGCCACAGCCACGCAGGACCCGAGCCGCGTCTGCAACCTACACCACAGCTCACGGAAACACTGGATCCCTAACCCGCTGAACAAGGCCAGGGATCGAACCCGCAGCCTCATGGTTCCTGATCGGATTCATTAACCACTGAGCCACGACGGGAACTCCTATTTATTTTTTAATTGAAGGGTTGCTGATTTACAATGTTGTGCTAATTTCTGCTGTACAGCACGCAGACGCAGTTTATACATATGCACACATACATATACACAGAGCTCTGCGTACTCCTTTCCATGACAGCTTATTACAGGATGCTGAATATAGTTCCCTGTGCTGTCCAGGAGGACGCTGGCCCGTCGTATAGACACTAGCATGCACCTGCTAAGCCCAAACTCCCAGTCCATCTCCTCCTCGCCCTTGGCGCCCACAGGTCAGCTCTCTGTGTCTCTGAGTCTCTTTCTGTTTTGTAGATAGGTTAGTTCGTGCCATATTTTAATTCCACACCTACGTGAGATCAGAGGGTGCTAAATCGTTTTTACCCAGAGACAGTCCCTCCTCCTGGCCCCTCGCCCCCTCACGTCCACGGTTCCAACACTATCTGGGTTACATCATTCTCCAAGACAGACGCTATGGTCATCACGCAATTCCTGGTGGCCGCTGAACTAAGCTTCGTCCTCTAAAAAAAAAATCTCCTCTTGGGAATCCTGTTTTCTCAGGCGGACTCAGCGTTGCCTTTTCATGGCTTCTGGGAGTCCACTGTGCTTTTTTTCCTAAACGTTCCCATGGAACTAAAACCCGTCTCAGGCGCTCTCTCTCCCCACGGGGTCAAATGCCTCATTTCCTTCGTGCTTATGTTTTGCTTTTGTTTTTTTTTTTCCCCCCATCGTGTCTCTCTCCAGCGTCCTTTCTGGCCCAGTCTGGTCCCGGAACTCACAGGGGACCCGATTCTTCCGGCCACCTTCCGTGACAACCATCGGCGCCCACTGACCTCACGTGGACTATCTGGGTCACGGCGGAATTCTGTATCAGAACTCATTTCCGTTTAGGATGGCGGAAGTCTCGGTCTTTGGCGTAGACTCGGAGGGGCCCCTGGCATTCTAACTCTTGATCGCTGGGGAGGTTATATTCTTTTTTGTCTATCTTTGACTTCCAGCCATTCTTGAGGACCCCAAGCTCTTAACATCTTTTTTTTTTTTTTTTTTTTTGCTTTTTAGGGCCGCACCTGTAGCATATGGAGGTTCCCAGGCTAGGAGTTGAATCAGAGCTCCAGCTGCCAGCCACAGCCACGCCACATCCGAGCCGCATCTGCGACCTACACCACAGCTCACGGCAACGCCAGATCCTTAACCCACTGAGCGAGGCGAGGGATCGAATCCACAATCTCACGGTTCCTAGTCGGATTCGTTAACCTCTGCGCCACAACAGAACTCCAGCATCTCTTCTAGGTAGCTGCCGAAATTGTGAAAATGCAGTAGGCTAAGGGGGGTGTTTCATTTCATTCTCGTGCTGGGCATCCAAAGCCCCCACCACCACCACACACACACACACAAGCCTGGAAGCTTAGATCTTTCAACGATGGGGAAAAAATTAATACTGTAAGTCACCTCTGCCTCTTGTATCCTATGTCACCTTTTTCTGCAACCACTGTTTGGAAGATAAATTCCTGGACTGAGACAATTTTCTTTCCTTTTTCTCCCTCCCCCACCCCCGCCCCATTCTGTTTCTCGTCAGGTTTTAATCCCTAGGAAACATTCTCATATTCATTTCTCTAGCCAGTTTTTTTCAGCTTGGCTATTAGAGGAGTTCCTGTCATGATGCAGCAGAAACGAACCCCCACTAGAGTCCAGGTTCCATGAGGAGGTGGGTTCCAACCCTGGCCTTGGTCAGTGGGTTAAGGATCCAGTGTTGCCGTGAGCTCTGGTGTGGGTCACAGATATGGCTCGGATCCCGCGTTGCTGTGGCTGTGGCGTAGGCCGGCAGCTGCAGCTCGGATTCGACCCCTAGCCTGGGAACCTCTGTATGCTGCAGGTGCGGCCCTAAAAAAGCAAAAAAGAATAAAAATTAAAAAAAACAAACTGGGCTACTAGATTACTTTTACATAAGATCCCCGCTTTTCTTGAAGGATTGATATTGCAGCATATTTCCCACAAGTTACAGATTAGAGGGAGGTGTTTTTTTTTTTTCCTCCCCATGTTTCTAGTTGGTACTATGCATGCTTCCTCCCAAAACCTTTTTCCGCTGTTTGTTTTTTAAAGACTCTTTCTTTGGGGGAAGCCACCCTAGAATCTCTGTGATGTAAGGTTATCTTCTTTTAAGAATCTTTTCTTTTTTGCAGGAATAAGCTCTGTGTCAGGAGGCACCGGTCCTCAGCAGGTGGACTTTTGTACATTGAAAAGGCAATTTAGTCCGGTGGTTTTCAAACGCTATTTCTGAACGGCGTTTCGCTGCCCACTCAACTTCCCCGTGAAAAGGAGCCTCCATTATCTGAAGCGCCTGGGTCCCTCTCTCTCCGGAGTTAAATTTCTCCAAAATAAGCTTCCTCTGTTTCCGGAGGACTAGGGCAAACGATGGCAGGGCTCTCCACCGGGCTTAGGGTATTAAAAGAGGTTTAAAAAGAAAACACGTGTGTCTTCAATTCAACCTGGACAAAGAGAAAGCGCAAACTACCATCAAGGAAAGAGTATCTTCTGGCTCTGAGAAACAGTGCAATGCGAGCAACAGAAGGGCCTGCATTTAATACTCATGGCAGGAGTTCCCGTCATGGCGAGATGGAAACGAATCCGACTAGGAACCATGAGGTTGGGGGTTCGATCCCTGGCCTTGCTCAGTGGGTTAAGGATCCAGCGTTGCCGTGAGCTGTGGTGTAGGTTGCAGACTCGGCTTGGATATGGAATTGCTGTGGCTGTGGCGAAGGCCGGCAGCTACAGCTTCTACTGGACCCCTAGCCTGGGAACCTCCAGATGCTGCGGGTGCAGCCATAAAAAGCAAAAAAAAAACAGTGGCAAAGGAACAGCAGCACGCATGAAACGAGTTAGGCTTCTACCACCCCGAAGTAGGAAGAATGCACTGTATGAAATATAATTCATGACGCCGCATAAAATGCTTTCCAAAGTCCCTGAGTAATCAGCCTGATCGAATATTTTTCGCGTCCTAGGTCTTCGTCTCCTTCCACCTGTCCGACCCAAAAGCGTATAATTTATTTTCTTCATTTTCATGTGGCAAGGCTGCCTCTACACAGAGGACTATGACAATCTTTAAATGACTGGGAAACAGGATTGCAAGTGAAAACGCACACGGCAAAGTTAGAACCAGAAGCGAGGGTACATATATGGAACGCCAGCCAAAATACGTTTGCCAACATCAAGCACTAAACTTTTCTTGACTTTCTCACTTTCATCCCTGTCATCCAGTCCATTTGACATTACTGTATCTTCTTCTGTCCATTGTACTTCTAAAGGGTTCATGATGGCCACAAGTATGTTTTATTCAGCCCAAAGGTCTTTCTTTCTTTCTCACTTCTTTTTTTTTTTTTTTTTTTTTGGCCATGCCTGCAGCATGCTGAAGTTCTGGGGCCAGGGATCGAACCCCCACCACTGCAGGAACCAGAGCCACAGCAGTGACAAAGCTGGATCCTTAACCCACTGAGCCACCAGGGAATTCCAGCGCAGGGTTCTTTAGCCAAGAACTGAGTAAAAATCTCATTTATGCTGTAATAGGGAAGAACAAATCTGACTCTATGTTAAATCTATTTAACCCTCGGCAAAAAAAATAATGTGTGTGTGTGTGTGTGTGTATTTTAGGGCCACACCTGCAGCATATGGAAGTTTCCAGATTAGGGGTCAAATCAGAGCCGTAGCCACTAGCCTACACCCCAGCCACAGCAACACCAGATACTACTGGGCTCGTAATCTGCAAACTCCCCACCCTTCCTTGTGCGATATTCATTGCCTGTGCTTAGTTCCGCTGGCTCTGCACCTTTTGTAAAAGAATGTTGCCTGGAGCCTGAAATATACAGATTAGCCTATTCTCAGGGCTGGGATCTTTCAAGGTCTAACACTTTGCCATTCACATACAGATAAAATGTTGCTGAAGAGAAAACAGCCTTTTTCTTGTGGAAGGTTGATGGGAACTGGTGACTTGTCCTACGCCCACAGCTGCAAGAATCAAGGATTTCAACACCAAGAAGTTTGCAGCAGTCAACCAGACCCCTCCCTCACCTTGCCTTTAAAAAAGTTGTGTTTACAGAGTTCCCCTCCTGGCTCAGCGGGTAACAAACCCGACTAGGATCCATAATAAGGATGCGGGTTCGATTCCTGGCCTCGCTCCATGGTAACGATCTGGCGATGCCATGAGCTGTGGCATAGATCGGCGGCTACAGCTCTGATTCGACCTCTAGCCTGGGAATTCCCACTTGCGTCAGGTGCGACCCTAAAAAGCAAAACAAAAAAAAAAAATGTTTTGCTGAAGCCCTTCAAGGAGTTCAGGGCTTTTTTGGGGCGCCAGCCACCCATATCCTTGCACGGCCCTGCAATGAACCTTTCTGTGCTCCAAACGCCCACCTTTTGGTTTGCTTGGCTTCACTGTGCGTCGTTGGGCGCAGAGACTTGCATTCGGTAACCAGACCTTTAGAGAACAGAACATTCAGTGGAACCAACTGTTTTCGGGTCTCCCCAAAAGTAAAGTCCATGAGTATGCTAATATGCTAACTAGCATGGCAGCCGAGAAGTATGCCGAACCCAAAATTCAGTGCAAAAACAAAAAGAGAGAGAGAGAACAACACTGCCACCACAGTGACTGGCACGTTCCCACCGCGAACCATCTTGCTGAGGTGCTGGCAAAGCTGAAATCCACCCTGGCTGGGAAAAGAGCGTACACCGAACCAGTTACACTGTGTATCCCCATATCCCCACTCACTTCGGCAGAGTAAGAAACACAAAGATGACTTTTGAAAGTATAGCAGAGGAGTTCCCATCGTGGTTCAGCGTAACGAACCCAACTAGGATCCATGAGGATGTGGGTTCGATCCCTGGCCCTGCTCAGGGGCTTGGGGATCCGGTGTCACTACAAGCTGTGGTGTGGGTCAACAGACTTGACTTGGATCCCACATGGCTGTGGCTGTGGTGTAGGCGGCAGCTACAGCTCTTATTCAACCCCTAGACTGGGAACTTCCATGTGCCGCAGGTGCAGCCCTAGAAAGAAAAAAAGTATCGACGAGGAAGCTGTTCAACAGAGTTGCCTATCAAAGAACGAAAATGCATCACAGTCACTTTGCAGCCACGCCAGACACTATATTCTTTCACAAGGACAGACCCGCTCCCGCCGATTAGTCTTTTCTCCAAAACACATCAGCAGCATGTGACAATTTCCATAGTCTCGAATTTGCAAACGAAAACTCAGCAGCTTCTCTAAACAGTGCTGTGGGATTAACTTTCCAATTTTAGGATTAGCCATACAGAAAATTAAATTCCACCCTTCTCCCCTAGAGGAGCAGTTTAGGCAGGGAACGTCGGCAAAGATGTGGAAAACGGGTGCATTTAGAGAAAAGAAGGGAGATGACAGGGGAGCAGATGTGATTTTCTGTCCCATCAGTGATATGCTGCATTTTTCTAGTTCTTTAGGTTTTTCAAAGGTAGAGACATGCTCCCACAGCGTGTGAGTTTCATGAAGGTGGAATTCAATAACTTCAAGTTGCCCCGTATGCCAGCCTTGCCTAAAGAACTGAGGTCGGCTGCTTGGCTGGCTGGCTGCATTTCCAAAGGTCTCCTCCCGTTTCTCGTTTTCCATACTAGAAACGCTTTCCTAAAAATAGGTATGATTAATCCTTTTGGAAGACGTGCCTCTGGAAGGATAACTCTGCTAAAGTGCGTTCTCATTCCCAATGCACATAACTGTTTTAGAATTAAAGGGGGGAAAAAAGTAGCATCTTTCCTTTCACAGGACACATCGAATAAAGTCTATTCCCACAATCACACTCCCTGGTAATTACTCACAGGAGTGGAAAACTTAGATCCACGCAGAAACCCACACACAGATGTTTACAGTAGCTTTATTCATCACTGCCCCAATGTGGAAGCAACCAAGATGTCCTTCAGCAGGTGGATGGCTAAACTGTGGTGAATCCCAACCAAGGAATATCATTCAACGTGATTATTCGATGGTCCAAAGAAACGAGGTACTGAGCCATTAAAAGACATGGAGGAAACTTAAATGTGTATTATCCAGTGCAAGAAGCCAATCCGAAAAGTGCTGTGGAAGTCCTACCAGATGACATTCTGGAAAAGGCAAAACTATGGAGACAAGTAAAAAATATCCGTGGCTGCCAGGGTTGAGGTGGGGGTGGGGGACGAAGAGGCAAAACTACAAAGGAAATTCAGGGCACAGAAAATTCTCTTTATGATGCCATAATGATGGATACATGCTATTCACACATTAGTACAAATCCATAGAACGTACAACTCAAGAGTGAACCCTAATGCAAAGGATGGTTTGGGGATGATTACAATGTGTCAAGTTACTTCTTCCTTGGTAAAAAATTACATCCCTCTGCAAGGGGTGTTCGTAATAACAGGCAGGGAGTGGATGAGAATTTTCTGGACCTTCCTCTCCATTTGGCTGGGAACCTAAAAATAGTGCTACTTTAAAAAAGGATCAAAGGATTGAAGAAATGATTTTTAATTAAGTATTTCTCTCCCCCCCAAAACTGTCGTTATTTTAGAGGCATTATTTGAGTGCCAGCAGGGTTCCAGGCTGAACCCACATCTTTCTCATTCACCCCACACACCCTGTGAGAGCAGTTCTTCTCCATCCATTTTAGGTACATGCCACAAGAAGTTGAAACCTGTCCAAGGAGACACAGGTGAGACCAGGATCCACACCATTTTTTTTTCTAAAGCCTGTGCTCTGAACCATGAGGCTACAAAGTCTCACCAGCATTACAATAACCCATAAAGCAGAGCTCAAATGATCAGACAATAAAACCCCTCCGTGTTCACGACACTTTAAATTTTTGGATGTATCTTAGCTACATTTTAAGTTGAAGATATTTGGCAGCATTCATAAAAAAAAATGGTGCTGACTCTCGATCGCTCCCTCTGTAATTTGAGTTCTTAAAATACATCAGCAAAATCAAATATTTTCAATCAACTCCTGATCTTCACAACAAAGAGCCAGTACTGATAAAGTCACCATTTGCTTTGTGGAAAGGTTTTTTGAAAGTCTAGATAACCGATCAACTCATTTCTGACTCTGTGGTCAACATGTTTGCAAAGAACAAAAGAGGGACTTCTGGATAAATTTTTTTTTGCCCTTTTTTTGTTAGGGCCGCACCCACAGCATATGGAAGTTCCCAGGCTGGGCGTCAAATTGGAGCTGCAGCTGCTGGCCTATGCTACAACCCCAGCCACGCCAGATCCTAGCTGAGTCTATGACCTACACCACCGTTCATGGCAATGCCGGATCCTTAACCCACTGAGCAAGACCAGGGATCGAATCCCCATCCTCTTGGGTCCTAGTTGGGTTAGTTAACCACTAAGCCACAAAAGGAACGCCCCAGGATAAATTTTGAGCATATCATTCCCTGCACATCCTGAGTCTGGGTCATCATTGCAGGTCCGTTTCTCATGACAATTTATGTAAAATTTCTCTGTCATCTAAGGAAAAAAAGCACTGCTCTTTCTATGCACACACACACACACAAATCTATGACTCCAAAATGGTTGCAAGGGGCTTAATGTGTTGGTATAACGTTGTCTCGATGCCCACGTGGATTCACTGTCTTCCTCCCAATTTCCAACCCATTAGCGTGTCCTTGCTCCTAAACACTGAAGGTCAATAGACACCCACGGATTTGGGTTTCACAGGGTACACACTGCCTCTTCCTCTGTCCCCAGGTCCAAGCCCCCCCAACACCGCAGTCCAGATTTCACTGCAGTAGGTAAAGATCCCCTGAATATGTTATTTTACAGGGAAGAGGAGGAATGAAGGTTGAAGATGTAATTACAGTCACTAATCAGCTGGATTTGATAGACAGAGGTCATCATGGATTATCCAGATGCACCCAAGGGCATCACAAGCATCCTTTACATGAGAAGAAGGAGACAGAAGAGAGGGAACCAGAAGCTGGCAGCAGAAGACAAGCCTTGAGCTTTGAAGATCAAGGCAGGGGGCTGGGAGCCCAGGAAGCCAGGCCGCCTCTAGATACTGGCAGAGGCACGGAAACAGCCTTCCCTAGGAACTGAGAAGAAAGGTGAACCTGCCGAGATGCTGATCTTATTAGACTAATGAGACGCCTTATGGACCTCTGGACTCCAAAGCTGTCAGAGGGTGCCTCTGGGCCGTCGTCAGGCCCTGAGGCTGCAGGAATGAGCGGAAGCACGAACAGCAGAACAGTACTAAGGAGGAGTACTGGATCTGATAGTGGAGATGACTGAGTTCGTAGAAAGCACTTGGAACAGTGTCTGCCAGGAGTAAGGGCTCACCCCCTGCCTGTGTTATGGACAATAACCCAAAGGGATGAGGCCGAGTTCAGGAGGCGGAAGGCCAGGGTGGCAAAGCGAAAGGGGAAATGATGATATCGGGAAACACTCAATTCTCCCTATATAATTCATTTAAATGATACAAACTAGTATCTATAGGATCGATAAACAGCAAGGTCCTATTGCAGGGCACAGAGACCTATATTCAATATCTTGTGATAAACCATAGTGGAATGAATAAGAATATATATATATATATATATATATATATATATATATATATATATATAATATGTATAACTGAATCACTCTGCTCAACAGAAGAAAATAAACACAACAGTGGAAATCAACTCCACGTTCATAAAATTTTTAAAAAATAAACATTTTAAAGATAAAAATCTATCTTGAAGAAATAATAATATTCTATTTGTAAATCATCATTTTGATGACACAAGCATTACACCTCTATATGTTTATTTCCTATACAGGATGGTCAAAATTTATGTATAATTCTAGTCAGTGGTCAAATCAAAGCAAACAACACACACGGAATCATGTCCCTTGAACTTGAAAAAATGGCTCGTTGACAGTACAAGCTCTAGAACTTTCTAAAGAACAGTAGGAGGCATCTTTTGACGTTCAGAAACCCAGCCTTTAAAAAGTGGGACGATGCCTCCTAAATGTCCATTGGCAGATGAATGGATTAATAAGATGTGGTATACAGATATATAAACAATGGAATATTACTCAGCCATCAAAAAGAACAAAATCATGCCATTTGCAGCACCATGGATGGAACTAGAGATTCTCACACTAAGTTAGAAACAGAAAGACAAATTCCATGTGGTATCACATAGGTGGAATCTAAAACGTGGCATAAATGAACCTATCTACAGAACAGAAACAGACTCATAGATGTGGAGAACAGACCTGTGGTTGCCAAGAGGGAGGAGGAGAGAGTGGGATGGACGGGGAGTTGGGGGTTAGTAGATGTAAACTATTCCACTTAGAATGGAGAAGCAATAAAGTCCTACGGTACAGCACAGGGAACTCTATCCCATCTCTTGGGATATAATATGATGGTATGAGAAAAAGAAAATATATATACACATACACATATATATACATGCATGACTGGGTCATTATGCTATATGGCAGAAATTGGCACACACTGTAAATCACCTAACTTTGATAAAAAAATATTTTTTTTTAAAGTGGGAAGGTGGGGTTCCCACTGTGGCACAGTTGGTGAAGGGTCCAGTGTTGCTACAGCTATGGCATAGGTCACAGCTGCAGTTTGGATTCGATATCTGCCCTGGAAACTTCCGTTTGCCAGAGGTGCAACAAAAGATAAAACAAATAAGAATAAACTGAAAAATTAACAGTGGGAAGACAATTAGAGCCAACAGACATCAGATGGCTTCTTGGAGCTGGGCAGGTCTTAGCTCTCTCCCTGTGTGCTCTCGAATATTACAGGGGCTTCCTTGAATGCCCGAGATAAAACGCAGGTGTCCGTCCTTGGGTTACACAAATGCAGGAAACTGGTGGCCCCAAAATAATACCTTTGGTGTGGATGAAAAGACATAACCAGAATTCCAGGCTGAAAAACATTCTAAGAAGGGTGGTTAACGCATCGTGCTTGTGTGACATCATTCAGTCCTACCACGTTCAACCACTGAGTCCTGATACTTGACTAAACAGCATGAGAAGTTCTGCTGTGAATACAAGTGGATTTATAACTGCATGAAAATACTGATCTCGTCACTCTCTGCAGGAAGGTACTGTTTCCTAGAATCCTGTACGCAGTGGACAAGACCATCACCTAAAAGGAGCCCACGGTGAATTTTTTTTTTCCAGCTACATTTCCCATCCTTGCACTTCCGTACCTACTGTTGGAAGACGGACAAGACACGCCCGCTGAAACTGTTGGCAGAATAGAAAATGAATAGAAGAATAGAATAGAATAGAATAGGCTAGACTAGACTAGACTAGAATTGAATCATGACCATGAAGGGAAGTTTGAAAACTGCAAAGCAATACCAAGATGCCAAATTATTCCAGCGGGCACTGATTCATTTATTTATTCATTTATTTAATTTCACGGCCGTACCTGCAGCATATGGACGTCCCCAGGCCAGGGATCAAATCCAAGCTGCAGCTGCAACCGACACCACAGCCGCGGCAACACGGGATCCTTAACGCTCGGCACTGGGCTGAGAATCAAACCCGCACGTCTGCAGCAACCAGAGCCACTGCAGTCAGACTCTGAACCCACTGTGCCACAGTGAGAACTGCTGACATATTTATTTAAAAGAAAGCACTGGAATGCAGTGGTGGCTGCCGTCGTTAACTGTGACCCCGCATGGTGCTTAGAGTCCAAAAGAACTTGAGAAAAGAAGACACCTCCTTCAATGACGTTTCCTTAAAAATGCCAGGCATAGGTTCATCTTTGTAGGCATGGGGGTGTCTGTGTGTGTGTGCGTGCACTCGAAACAGCTCACTAATTCTTGTCAAACGGCAGAAACCTAAATCCCACAGGGCTGATAAAACCGGAGCATCAACCCAGCCTCTTGACTGTCTGAAGTAAGAAAGCTCCCATAGGAGTTCCCTTCGTGGCTCAGTGGTTAACGAATCCAACTAAGAACCATGAGGTTGCGGGTTCGATCCCTGGCCTTGCTCAGTGGGTTAAGGATCCGGCGTTGCCGTGAGCTGTGGTGTAGGTTGCAGACGCAGCTCGGATCCCACGTTGCTGTGGCTGTGGCGAAGGCCAGCAGCTACAGCTCCTGTTAGACCCCTAGCCTGGGAACCTCCACATGCTGCGGGTGCGGCTCCACATAAAGGCAAAAAAAAAAAAAAAAAAGACCAAAAAAAAAAAAAAAGAAAGCTCCCATATATACCAATTAACTAAAAAACACCAAACCACTGATGATGGCAAGACACTGGGAGGGAAAATAAGGGACACTTTGCTCAGAAAGGTCACAAAACATCAACAGAGCCAAGGATAAAGACGAAGGCTTGAGGTCGTGTCATCTCCGTCTCTTTTCTTGATGGCTGTTCTGTGGTTGGTTGTAACCTTGGGGTTTTCGGGAGCGAAGGTGAGCTTAAGTCCTTCCACACCTCCATCCTGTCCCAAGCCCCAAGTCTTGTCATCTCAGCATCGAGGTCATTCCAGACACATGGGACTCGATACCCTAAATGTCAATCATCTCCTGTGACGGTCCAGGACTCTCGGTCATTTCTTCAAGCCCAATTTTTTTAGGCTAAAATATAGACCACGCTGACTTCTGTCATTGTGATGACATTCCGAAGGGGACAGAACTCTAGATGCTGGAGTTTCCTGGTGGGCCCGCTGGTCTCCCCAGTGAAGGAGGGTGTGTTGACTAGGATGCCACGCCATCGGTGCCAGCGTGTGACGAGGCTGTCACCGACGGCTGGTTTCTCAGACCCGAGCAGGGGGTACCTGAACCTCGGCCTCGCAGACCCCGTGAGGTGCAAGGAGCGAGTGCGTCTCCCTTGGGATGAAAAAGCCAGTGCAAATCACGGGGACGCCAGCCAAGTTCAGGTTGCCGTCGTGAGTCAGAAGATGGAGGAGAAAATGCCTCGTTCCTCCCTCCCAGGATTCTGGAGTGGGCTCCCTTTTCAACCTGTCTTCCTTCCCCAAGACGCTGCCTTGACTCCCTTCATCGAATCCTTACCATGTTAAAGACAGCTCCATTTGAGAGCCCATGGGAAAAGACAGATAAAGTCCCCAGTGCGCGAACAGCCCTTCCAGTTTTAGGAAAATTTGGCTCCTTTTGTCTTAGCAAATTAAGCATGCTGCTTTAGGCAATAGGCTCAATTGAGAGATTAAAACAAGAAGCTTTAAGAGAGAACAAAAGAACTCAGTGAATTTCCACGTGGGAGAGCCCTCAACACTTAACTCCGTTTATGAAACTGCAAGATGGAATTTCAGACGAACGTGCTCCAAATAAGTCTAGACGCTTCTCTTTAGGGTAGGTAATTAACACCGGACAAATTTGTTTACTGTTTATCAACAGAAAGGAGCTGCAGAACTGTGTTTAAAAAAAAAAAAAATCTTGGCATTCCCATTGCAGCTCAAGGGCAACGAACCCAACTAGTATCCATGAGGATGCAGGTTCGATCCCTGGCCTGGCTCAGTGGGTTAGGGATCTGGCAGCTGCAGCACCAATTCGACCCATAGTCTGGGAGCTTCTGTATGCCGCGGGTGTGGCCCTAAAAAAAGCAAAATCAAAAAACAAACCAAAAAACTTTCCCTAGGCCATTTCTAAAAAAAAAAAAGGGAAGGAAGGAAGAAAGAAACAAAAGAAGCAAAGAAAGAAAGGCAGAAAAAAGAAACAAGAAAGAAAGAGAAAGAAAATGAGGTCAGAGTTGCAGTAACTCCGGTTATGCCATTGTCCACATGACCTTCAGAAGGTCAACACTGCTGACAGCCTTTTTTCTTAATGTTCACTTTCATTCCTCGCTGTCATGTTGAAAACATTCGTCTTTCCTCTCTGAGCTCGGGACAGAATTTCATTCTCACCTTCCTTGATTCATCAGCAGCTCTGGGAACTATCACGACCACCTCTGTGGCCTGCGGTCATCTGACACCTTGGCCCGCTTTTGACAGCTCTGTTCGGATTGAATACATTTTCCCAGGTGGCCCAGAGACCTCTCAAGAGAACTGTGACTTCTTCAGCCACCTCTTGTAATTCCCCATAGGCCCAAGGACACACACACACTACCGAGAGCAAACATATAAATACACGGATGGGAGAATGACTGCCAAGGAGTGAAATTCCCTCGACACACAGGGTCACTGTCAGTACCACCCTATAGTAATTATGGAGTCCAGCCATAATGTCGGAGCGTGTAAGAGGCACGGTGTAAGACGGAGTTGGCGAAGACAGAAAGAAAGAACAAAGCTACAGCAAATGAAACGGTACGGGGCTGGCGCAAAGACAGACCTAGGAACCAGGGGAGGAGAAGAGAGAGGCCGGAAATAAATGACACCTGCATGGCCCATGCATGGGGACTGATTAGCGTGGGAGAGAGGAGAGACCCTGAAGCCAACAGGCAGCGGGGGCGGGAGTTGTGATGGAGATATCCTCTTAGTGAAGGACTGCAGAAAACGGGGAAGAATTCCCTGAGCAGACGTGTCCCAGGAGAAAGGGGAGGCTCAACTGGAGTGTTTCTCACCTCCTAAGGGAAGGGGGGAGCTGAGCAAGCCCTGTGGAAGACAGGGTGATCCGAGCGCAAACAGGGCTGGTTCTTGAAGGTTCTGAATGGTGGGACGCCTGGGGCACAGACTGAGCATATGTGGAGGGATGTGAGCCTTGGAGTAGAGTGGGGGGGTGGTCTGGGGCCATGTCACCAATGGCACCCAGTCTTTGGGGACGTAGCAGAGGGCCTTCTGCACACGCCAGGTATCAAGGGTGAGATGACAGAGGGACAGGGAGGAACGAAGGAAGGGGTGTGCGGGGAGGAGGGATGGGGACATAGCAAAAGAAACAAGGATGTCAAAGAGATGGAAGAGACAGCACTGCAAAAGTCACTGAAGGTGACAGCCGAGACACAGCTCCTGCACTCACAACGCCCAGCCTTCTCACTGTAAAAGGCTGAATGACGCGCACCCCTCCCCCAACCCCTACAAAGTCATCCACGTCTCCATTTTATGAGTCCCTAAGAACAGACATCCTTCCACAGGGAAGGGCTTTACACGGATGGACTATGCCAACATGAATTAACGGGCCTGGCTGACTTCACTTAGTATGAGAGTCTCTAGCGGCATCCATGTTGCTGCGGATGGCGTTATGTTGTTCTTTTTCATGGCTGAGTAGTACTCCCTTGTGTACGGTTACCACATCTTCTTAATCCATTCCTCTGTCGATGGACCTGGAGGTTGTTTCCATATCTTGGCTGTGGAGAATGTGCTGCAATGAATATAGTGGGGCATGGATCTTTTTGAATGAAAGTTTTGTCTGGATAGATGCCCAGGAGTGGGACTGCTGGGTCCTATGGTAGCTGTTCTATGTTGAGTTTTCTGAGACCCCTCCATACTGTTTTCCATAGTGGTTGTACCAAATACCATATAATATCACTTACACGTGAAAGCTAAAATAGGACAGAAATGAACCCATCTACAGAACACAAACAGACTCACAGATACGGAGAACAGACTTGTGGTTGCCAAGGGGGAGAGAGAGGGAGAGGGAGGGATGGGGAATTTGGGGTTAGTAGATATAAACTATGACACTGAGAATGGATAAGCAATGAGGTCCTGCTGTCCAGCACAGGGGACTCTATCCAGTCTCTTGGGATAGACCATGATGGAAGATAATATGAGGAAAAAAAAAATGTGTATATATGTATGACTAGATCACTTTGCTATACAGCAGAACATAGGCAAAACATTCTCTGACATCAACTGTACAAATGTTTTCTTAGTCTCCCAAAGCCAACAGAAATAAAAACAAAAAATAAACCAATGGCACCTAATCAAACTGAGAAGCGTTTGCACAGCAAAGGAAACCACACACACAAAAAAAAGAAGACACAACCTACAGAATGGGAGAAAATAGTATCAAATGATGCAACTGACAAGGACTTAAACTCTAAAATATACAGACAACTCAACAGCAAAAAAAAAAAAAAAAAAACCGCAACTGAAGAATGGGCAAAAGACCTGACCAGACAATTCTCCAAAGAAGATATACAGATGGCCAACAGGCACAGGAAAAAATGCTCAACATCACTGATTATTAGAGAAATGCAAATCACAACTACTAGGAGAGCCCACCTTGCACCTGTCAGAATGGCCATCATCAATAAGTCCACAAACAACAAATGCTGCTGAGGGTGTGGAGAAAAGGGAACCCTCCTGCACTGTTGGTGGGAATGTAAGCTGGTACAACCACTATGGAAAACAGTATGGAGGTTCCTCAGAAAACTCAACATAGAACTACTATAGGACCCAGCAATCCCACTCTTGGGCATATACCCAGACAAAATTTTGTTTGAAAAAGATAACATGCACCCCAATGTTGATTGCAGCATAATTCACAATAGCCAAGACATGGAAACAACCCAAACGTCCATCAACAGATGATTGGATCAGGAAGACGTGGTACATATACACAATGGAATATTATTCAGCCATAAAAAGAACAAAATAATGCCATATGCAGCAACATGGATGGAACTAAAGACTCTCATACTAAGTGAAGTAAGTCAGAAACACAAAGACAAATACCATATGATATCACTTATATCTGGGGTCTAATACATGGCACAAAGGAACCTATCTACAAAAAAGAAACTCACGGACTTGGAGAACAGACTTGTGGTTGCCAAGGGCGAGAGAGAGACAGTGGGATGGACTGGGTGTCTGGGGTTAATAGATGCAAACTATTGCATTTGGAGTGGATAAGCAATGGGATTCTCCTGTACAGCACAGGGAACTGTATCTAGTCACTTGTGATGGAATGTGATGGAGGAAAAAAAGAATATATATATGTCTATGACTGGGATTAAGACAGCAGAATAGAAGGACTGGAGCTCAACTTCTCTCCCAAAACAACAAAACTACAACCAAATGCCGAGCAACCTTCAACCAAATGGACTGTAAACTTTCAAAAAGATATTCTACTCCAGAAGACAAAGAGGAGACCACATCAAGAGGTAGGAGGGGCGATTATGCGATAGAAGCAACCCCATACCTCCTGGGTGGGAAGCCCCACAGACTGGAAAGTAACTGCATCACAGAGACTTGGCTACAGGACTGAGAGTTCTGAGCCCCGCATCAAATCCCCACGCCTGGGGATCGGGCACAGGGAGAAAGGGCCCCCGGAGCATCTGGCATTGAAGGCCAGCGGGGCCTGTGTGCAGGAGCTCCACAGGACTGGGGGAAAAGGAGACTCTATTCTTAAAAGGCACACACAGACTTTCATGTGCACTGAGTCCCAGGGCAAAGCAAAGTCTCCATAGGAATCTGTGTGGAACCTGACTGCAATTCTTGGAGGATCTCCTGGGAAAACAGGGGTGACTGTGGCTTGTTGCAGGGGAAGGGCATTGGAGGTGAAGCTCTTGGGAATATTCATCAGCCTGCATTTCTCTGGAGGTGGTCATTTTTGGGAAAATTTGGTCCCTCCCATCAGCGCTGAGAAGCCCCAGGCCAAACAATAATCCAGGTGGGATCACAGCCCCACCCTTCAGTAAACAGGCTGCCTAAAGACCCCTCAGGCGCACAGCCAGCCTCTAATCTCATCCAGAGACAAAGCCACCTCCACCAGAGGGATAGGAATCAGCCCCACCTACCAGTGAGCAGGTATCACTCCCTCCAATCAGGAAGCCTACAGCAAGCACACTCCATACCAGCTTTAGCCACAGGGGAGACAAACACCTGAACTAAGAGAGGCTACAACTCTATTGTCTACAAAAAGGTCACCACACCAAAAACGGATAAAAATGAAAAGACAGAAAACTATAACTCAGATAAGGGAGAAAGAGAAAAGCCCAGAAACACAGCTCAGTGATGAGGAGATTACCAGCCTCTCAGAAAGAGACTTTAGTCTGTTGATGCTGAAGATGATGCAAGGCATTGGAAACAGACTGGAGGCAAAGACTGATCATTTACAAGAAACACTGAGCAGAGAAATACAAGCTGTAAAAATTAAACAAGAAGAGATGCAAAATATAATCACTGAAATAAAAAATTCCTTAGAAGCAGCCAACAGTAGAATACAGGAGGCAGAAGGACGAATCAGTGAGGTGGAGGACAGATTAGTGGAAATCAATAACGCAGAAGAAAAAAAAGATCAAACATTGAAAGGAAGTGAGCAGAGTCTCAGAGAACTCTGGGATAATGTTAAAAGCACCAACGTCTGTATTACAGGGGTGCCAGAGGGAGAAGACAGAGAGAAGGGGACAGAAAAAATATTTGAAGAGATAATAGCCGAAAACTTCCCTAATATGGAAAAGGAACCACTCACTCAAATCCAGGAAGTGCAACGAGTACCATATAAAATAAACCCAAGGAGGAATACCCCGAGACACATATTAATCAAAATGACCAAAATTAAAGACAAAGAGAAAATATTGAAAGCAGCTAGGGAAAAGAAACAAATGACATACAACAGAACCCCAATAAGGTTATCAGCAGATTTTTCATCTGAAACTCTGCAGGCCAGAAGGGAGTGGCATGATATACTTAATTTGATGAAAGGAAAAAACTTCCAACCAAGATTACTTTACCCAGCAAGGCTCTCATTCAGATTTGAAGGAGAGATCAAAACCTGTACAGATAAGCAAAAGCTAAGAGATTTCTGCAACACTAAACCAGCTTTACAACAAATCCTAAAGGAACTTCTCTAGGCAGAAAAGAAAAGGCCACAGCCAGAAATAAAAACACTACAAATGACAAGCCCACCAGTAAAGGCATTTATTCAGTAAAGATACTGAATCATCCATACACAATTGTGCTACCAAAATCAGAAATCATGAGAAGAGAGCACAAATGTAGGACACTGGAGATGCACGTGCAATTAAGAAACCAACAACTTAAAACAATCTCATTTATATATAGACTCCTATATCAAAACTTCAGGGTAACTGCAAACCAAAAATCTACAATTGATACACAAACAAATAAGAAAAATCAACTCAAATACAACATTAAAGATAGCCATCTTGTGAGAGGAGCCAACAAGAGAATAAGGAAAGAAAAAAGAGCACCCAAAACCCCAAACAGTTAATACAATGGCAATAAGAACATATATATCAATAATTACCTTAAATGTTTATGGACTGAATGCCCCAGCCAAAAGACATAGACTAGCCAAATGGATACAAAAACAAGACCCATATATATGCTGTCTTCAAGAGACCCACTTCACTTCTAGGGACACATACAAATTGAAAGTGAGAGGATGGAAGAAAATATTTCATGCAAACGGGCATCAAAAGAAAGCCGGAGTAGCAATACTCCTGTCAGACAAAATAGACTTTAAAATGAAGAACATTTTAAGAGACAAGGAAGGGCACTACATAATGATCAAAGGATCAATCTAAGAAGAAGATATAACAATTGTAAATATCTATGCACTCAGCATAGAATCACCACAATATATAAGGCAACTGCTAACAACCTTAAAAGGAGAAATCAACCATAACACAATCATAGTGGGGGACTTTAACACCCCACTTACAGAAATGGATAGATCATCCAGACAGAAAATCAGTAAGGAAACACAGGCCCTGAATGAAGCATTAGATCAGATGGACTTAATAGATATTTATAGGACATTCCATCCAAAAGCAACAGAATACACATTCTTCTCAAGTGTGCACAGAACATTCTCTAAGATTGATCACATCCTGGGCTACAAATCAAGCCTCAGTAACTTTAAGAAAATTGAAATCATATCAAGCATCCTTTCTGACCACAGTGCTATACGACTGGAAATCAACAATAAGAAAAAAATGGCAAAAAATACAAACACGTGGAGACTAAACAACATGCTACTAAACAACGAATGGATCACTGAAGAAATCAGAGGAAATTAAAAAAATACTTAGAAGCAAAATGACAACAAAGATACGACACCCCAAAACCTCTGGGATGCAGCAAAAGCAGTTCTAAGAGGAAAGTTTATATGTCTATGACTGGGTCACTCTGCCGTACAGTAGAAATTGACAGAACACTGTAAATCAACTACGGTGGGAAAAATACAAGTCAAAAAAAAAAAAGAAGTTGACACAACTTTATAAATCAACTATAATTAAAATAAAATAAAAAATTAAGGGTCCTGAGATGGGGAAATGACCCTGGATTATATGGGTGAGCCTAGTATACTTACAAGCTCCTTAAAAGGAGGAGTCAAAGGTCAGTGTCAGAAAAGGAGACGTAACAAGTGAAGCAGAGAGAAGGGGATAGCCTTTGGCGTCACGAGACGGGGGATTTACAAGTGGGAGACTGCAAGAAAATGGGTCCTCCCTTAGATCTTCCCAAGGGAACCCACCCCTCTGGACCCTGATTTTCGCCGCAGACACCTGTCTTCCAAAAATTCTATCTGGTAATGCGTCCTCTTCAAACCATCCATTTTGTGATCATCCGCTATAGTCGCAGGAGGACCAGAAAACACTGCCCAAAGAGTGGAAAAGAGAGGAAAATGCATTTTGACAGCTCCTTCCTCCAAGACAATCGGCTGAGAAATACACAACAGACTTAGGGGTGAGGCTTCAGGAGGGCGCCCTTCAGATGTGAAAAATCAACCGCACATTTCCAAAGAGAGGGGGGACCTCAAGAAATAAATGAGAAAGACACTGACCAGAAAGATGCTCAACCTGCAGGGGGGCTGAAGACATTTTCGAGAAACTGTACGTGATCAGAGCTCGAGTGTTCTCTCTAAGCCCCGAAAAGCGACAACATCTTGAGATTTCCTTCCAAAGCAGTTGAGCCATGTCAATACCGAGAAAACAAAAGAGAATTATTCCAGTATATCCAGAAGACGGAGAATTCACCCATCCCTCTTCAGCTGTGTAAAACCAAGATGGCACCACTGTGGAAAATGAGCTCCCCTGCTGTCTCTACATTCGGAAAGGCAAGGGGACTAACTCGACTTTATTCCTAAACCAGCTGCATCCGGTCAGACATCCTGGAATCCCTACTCATTCAGTGCTACTTTCCTCCTTTTGGAAAAAAATTTTTTAGCCACACCTGCCGCATACGGGAGTCCCCAAGCCAGGGATTGAACCCAAGCCACAGGGGCTGTGGCCTGCACCCCACCACAGCTGCAGCGACACCCAAGCCTTCACCCACTGTGCGGAGCCGGGGATCGAACCCACACCTCCCCAGCGACTGGAGCCACTTCAGAAGCAACACCAGGTCCTCAACCTGCTGCACCCCATCCCCAAATATTTAAGTCGTTCACGTCACATCATTTCATAGACTGGTTCTAAGACTTAACCACAGACAGGGTTTTGATGGAAACCTTCCACGAGAAGGTTAAGCAGCGGGAAACAACGGTCGCTGCTGGGATTGCATTTTCAGGGACACGCTGCAGCGACAGTCTGCAGGCATCAGAGAACCTCTGAGAATAATTCCACGTTCCGCTGTAAACCCCCCCCCCATGCATTAATCTTTTGGAGCAAGCACTTGGTTTAAATACTTTAAAAAAGGCAACTTATGTAGCAAAAGAACTAAACTCATTGAGGTTTTGAATTAACTATCCATGAGAAAAGACTCAGGGCAAATACCATGAACAAAAGAACACCTGTTAGAAAATCTAAATGCAGCACCTGACGCGTCTCCCATTTTTCAAGTTCACCTTCAAGCTGCGTCCGCAACTTTGGGACATGAGAGGTCAGCGAGGACACACATCTGGAATGCAGAGGGCTCTCAAGCATCGGACACACTTTGCTTCTCACCTTGCCAGATTTTATTTGTGAACCGTCTTCCCGCCAACAGCATACTTTGAACAAGCCAATCAATTACCATTAAAAGGACAATTGAGAGATGGAGGATTTCCCCCAGGAAAGCTTAAATTTTCTAAGTAATTGTGGAGAAAATACAGCAGCTAAAATCATAGTCCATTTAAAAGACAATTACATATAAGTCGATGCTAAAGAATTTATATTCTTCCGTGCATATACATCAGACCGGAACAAATACGGGGCTGGGGCGGGGGTGCAATTTCTAGCATCAACACTCCACAGCTTCCAAGCTTCACTCACGGACACAAAAATGTCGTGAAAACATTGTGTGTATTTTCGATTCACAAAATGCAAGGAATAAAATGATGCGCAATTCGCCCCTTGGCTGAAAAGAAGGCGCTTGCTTTCCTAAAACAGAGCTAACATGGGCCGTCTAATTTTTTTTTTTTTTTGCAGGACTTTGGAAGTGGCGCTTGGAAATTCTAGTTTGTTGAAAACAATCGAACGAGGGAGGTGACCCTAAAGATCTTCTTTCTCGAAGCCGGGGAGGCTACAGAAGCTGTGTTACAGAGTGACGACAGGCCCATCAGGGGATGAGCTGTGAAAAGTCTCCATCGTTTGTTTACAAGAAACATGTTAAAGCACATTCTTTCTGAAATTTCAGTATGGGAGAGAAGTTCCCGTTGTAAAATATCTTTTTTTTTTTTTTTGGCTTTCTTTGGGGCGCACCTGCTGCATAGGCAAGCTCTCAGGCGAGGGGTTGAATCAGAGCTGCAGCCGCCGGCCTATAGCACAGCCACAGCCACGCCAGATTCGAACCACATCTGCGACCTACACCACAGCTCACGGCAACGCTGGATCCTTAACCCACTGAGCGAGGCCAGGGATCGAACCCGCATCCTCATGGATCCTGGTCGGGTTCGTTAACCGCTGAGCCACAAAGGGAATGCCTCTTCCCCACCCCCCCTTTTAAAGCTGCCCCCACCACAGCCTATGGAAGTTCCAGGGCCAGGGCTTGAAATGGAGTCACAGCTGCCAGCCTAGACCACAGAAACAGCAACACCAGATCCGAACCGCATCTGCGACCCGCAAAGCACCCTTCAGCAACACCAGATCCTTTAACCCACTGAACGAGGCCAGGAATGGAAGCCACATCCTCACGGATAGTGTGTTGGGTGCTTAATGTCCTAGGCCACAACAGGAACTTGAATTGTAAAATATCTTCATTAATACGTGCTCACAACCATAAAGCATGAACGTATGTTACTTACCCCCCCTTCTCTGGGCTAGGCTCTATTTCTGGTCTTCAAATAAAGAGAAGAACCCCATGAGAGTCGCCTTGTGGTGCAGTGGGTTAAGGATCCAGCATTGTCCCTGCAGCGGCTCGGATCGCTGCTGTGGCACAGGTTTGATCCCTAGCATGGGAATTTCCACACACCACGGGTGTGGCCAAAAAAGCAGAAAAAAAAAAAAGGCAAGAAAAGGATCCCCTGGCCTCAGTGGACCCACAGCCAGCATTACAAAACCATCTGACATTTTGGAACCAACTCTTCAGGGGCTACACTGAAAAATGATAAAATGAAACACTGAGGGCTTTCAAAGGCCCCAGTAGTGGCAGTCCCGGTCGTGGCTCAGTGGAAATGAACCCAACTAGTATGCATGAGGATGCAGGTTCGAACCCTGGCCTTGCTCAGTGGGTTAAGGATTTGGCGTTGCCATGAGCTCTGGTGTAGCTTACAGACGCAGCTTGGATCCCAGGTTGCTGTGGCTGCGGTGTAGGCTGGCAGTTGTAGTTCCAATTCGACCCCTAGCCTGGGAACCTCCATATGCTGCAGGCGTAGCCCTAAAAAGACAAATATATATATATTAATTTAAAAAATAAAAAAGCAAAGGTCCCAGTAGCTCGAGAGGCTTACATTAGGATAAAGTGGGCTTTCAGTGGCCAAAGGATGAGGGTAAATTTCAGAAGATTTACACAAGGTGAGTAGGGGGCTGACTCTCCTGTCTCATTAGTGAGCTATACTTTGTCCTGGAGCTACTTGGAGAATCGAATAATTACTACGAAATCCTAAATTCATAACACATGTCAGTACGTGCCCTCCAAAGAGCTTGAAATCACCGTTTTGCACTTTTGTGAATTACAGATCGTTTTTAAAAAGAAGAGAGAAGAAAAGGAAAGAAAAGAAAAAAGAAAGAAAGAGAGAAAGAAAGAAAGAGAGAAAGAAAAGAAAACTATTTTCACCAGCAAAGTAATCTTAAGAGCACTGCTAGATTTGAACTAACCAGGCTGAAAATGCACCAAAAATAAGCCAGTGGAGATCAAGGATTATTTTTGACACTCACCATTATACTGTCCTTCTAAGAAGATGCCTTTAAAAGTGCCTCCATGGAAATCTACCTGATTTCTTTTCCATCTCAGCACATTTTTCTCTATTAAAACAGAAAGAGAGAAAAAAAATGTACTCAGTGAAAGAGACAGTGCCACCGTTTCAAAAGCTATGTTGCATTCCTCTAAAGCTTATTTTTCTTTTCCTTCCTTTTTTTTAATTTTTTTATTTTTTATGGCCACGCCCGTGGCATACGGAAGTTCCCAGGCTAAGGGCTGAATCGGAGCCGCAGCTGCAGGCCTAGGCCACAGCCACAGCAATGTAAGATCTGAACCACTGTCTGTGACCTATGCCACAACCTGTGGCAACACCGGGTCCTTAACCCACTGAGTGAGGCCAGGGATGGAACCTGCATTCTCACGGATACCAGTCGGGTTCTTAAACCCGCTGAGCCACAATGGGAACTCCTAAGCTTTCTTTTGGGTGGTTATAAGGACTAGCTAGTGGCCAGTTGCACAGAGTAATTCTTAACGGATTCCCTAAGAATTTGAGCAACACATCAAGAGAGGACACCTACGTGGGTTGTGGCAAAATGTGGATGCTGTATTCAGTGACAAGATTCCAGACATGATTTGAGAATTCAGCATAAATTGAGGCAGTTGGAGATTACCAATAAATTTTCATTGAAGATGAGTAAGCAATGTAGTCCATGTTTATGCTTGATCTAAGTTATTTAAATTAAGATTTTTTTGGGGGGGGCCTTTTTAGGGCCTCACCTGAGGCATTTGGAGGTTCCCAGACTAGTGGTTGAATTGGAACTGCAGACATCAACCGACACCATAGCTCATGGCAACACTGGATCATTAACCCACTGAGCGAGGCCAGGGATAGAACCCTCGTCCTCACGGATACCAGTCAGATTCGTTTCCGCTGGGCCACAAGGGGAACTCCTATTTAAATTGAGAACTTTACTTGATGTACATATATACATGCGCATTCTTTTTCAGATAACTTTTCCCATACAGGTTGTCACAGAAGACTGAGCAGAGTTCCCTGTGCTGTACAGCAGGTCTCTGTTGACCCTCCCTAAGAATTTTAAATCCCTGCAGAATTCAATCGGTGACAGCCAATCAACATGTTAGAAGTCGCTGGTGTGCGAGCACTGATTCTCAGGCTGTGGGGATTTTTTTTTTTCCCCCCTAGAGAAGTGGGTCAGGTGGAGAAGATCTGACACTGCCCAATCTCTCAGCTCTCCTACGACGAAAGTACCCTCTGTTTGATCAGTGATCCTATCAGGACCATTCGGCGCTTTTCTTGTCATATCGCTATGGAATCTTCTCTTTAGAGGACGACTCTCAAGGAACTCTGCTTCTTCCCACTCACAAGGGAGGGTTTTGAGAAAGCCAGTGACTCCTCCTGCGACATTGAACAGACTCCCCACTTCCCACAGACACTCGGCTTTTTACATCTCTAGGAGGGACAGTATCCATCACTCAATGCATGTCAACCCATAAGGAATATCAGGATCAAGGTGTTTGGGTTTCCTATCTCATGCTTCAGCCCAGGCTCCAATCCTTGCAAAGGCAGGATCACATTCCGCTTGGCTTTTTGTATTAGAAATCCCCAAACACCGGAGTTCCCGTCGGGGCTCGGCGGAAACGAATCTGACTAGCATCCGTGAGGACGCAGGTCTGATCCCTGTCCTCGCTCGGTGGGTTAAGGATCTGGCGTTGCCGAGAGCTGTGCTGTGGGTCGCAGACAAGGCTCTGATCTGGCGTTGCTGTGAGCTGTGGTGTGCCACGGCTATGACAATGCTGGGTCCTTAACTTACTGTTCCACCAGGGAACTCCATGTATGTGTGCTTTTTAGGTGCACAAGTGAGATGGAAATATTAATCAGTATTTGCTCGAGTTTCCTTTACTTGCAAATCTGATACTGACGGAACAGGATATTCAGCTGTGGTGGTATTTAGCAAACACCTGTCAGGATGATTTCCATCCACACTGCTTGCCGACCTCACCATCTCCAGTTCTCTTCTTGGACCCTCATCACCGTCATCAACATAGATTCTGTAAAAAAGCAGGACCCTATGGGGGCCTCCTGGGGAGAGACCCTCCGCCATATCCTCTGCTGTAGCTTCTGTCCGAAGCACTAAGATAACAGCATCTCATGCATACTTCCCGAGTGGGTTTTTGTTTTGTTTTTTGTTTGTTCATTTTTAGGGCCAAACCCATGGGAGTTCATAGGCTAGGGGTCAAAACAGAGCTGTAGCTGCCAGCCTGCACCACAGTCACAGCTACACCAGATCCGAGCCACATCTGTGACCTACACCACAGTGCCTGGCAACATCAGACCCTTAACCCACCGAGTGGGGCCAGGGATTGAACCCACATCCTCATGGATGCTAGTCCAGTTCATTAAGCCTTGATCCACAAAGGGAACTCCTCCTGAGTTTTTCAGATGCTAAAAATCACCCCCGAATAGAAGAAATTAATGTTTTGGTTAATTCACCAAGCTCCAACATTTTGGTTGGTTTGACCTCATTCAGCGCTGGGCACAGGAACCCGTGCTCAATAGCAATTCTGCTATCTTTCCTGCTATGCACGGTGAAACACATTCTTTTTTTTTTTAATTTCCTCTGAAAGCACAGCCATCCACGTGTGACTTCACAACACAACATTCCCCCAGCTGGATTTTTGTGTTAACAACCCCAAACACTGGAGTTCCCATTGTGGTTCACTGGAAACAAATCTAATATCCATGAGGACACAGGTTTCATCCCTGGCCTCGCTCAGAGGGTTAAGGATCTGGTGTCACCGTGAGCTGTGGTGTAGGTCACAGACACGGCTCGGATCCTGCCTTGCTTGGCTGTGGTGTAGGCTGGTGGCTGTAGCTCAGATTTGACCCCTAGTCTGGGAACCTCCATATAAGGCAGGTGTGGCCATAAAAAGACAAAAAGAAAAAGAAAAAAAAATGCTCAGACACTAAAGAGACACAGAAGGACAGTGGCCTTTGATTACATCCATGTGTGATGTCATTTTGGTGCTAATTACTGGTCTCAAGGGAGAACGCTGATCACTAACACGCCGATGCCCAAATAATCACATTTTCACTTTTCTCCTTTGTTTGTTGCTACACGATTCAGAGGGGTCCCTCAGGTTATTAATAAGCCTTACTTCGTGCATTTGAATGTAGGTGATTAAGTCATGCAGCTCATAAGATATTTCAATGGTTAAAGACTATATTCTTTGGGAGTTCCCACTGTGGTGCAGCAGAAACAAATCCGACTAGAATCCATGAAGATGTGGGTTCGATTCCTGGCCTCACTCAGCGGGTTATGGACTGCGTTGCCCTGAGCTGTGGTGTAGGTCCCAGACGTGGCTTGGATCCCATGTTGCTGTGGCTGTGGTAGATGCCGGCAGCTGCAGTTCTGATTCGACCCTAGCCTGGGAACTTCCATAGGCTGCAGCTGCAGCCCTAAAAAGCAAGAAAAAAAGAATAAAAAAAAAAAACGACTACATTTTCTAGATTAAAACACTTACTAATGTTGCTATTCAATTGGGGTTGAATAACCTAGCACAGAAGTCCTGAAAACAGATAAACAGTATATAGGAAATGGCTGATCATTTTGAAATTAACAAGACATGGTGAGTTAGCAGTTTCGGCACAGAACCTTAAGAACCCGGCGTTGTCACTCCAATGGCCTGGGTCACCAAAGTGGTGTGGGTGCAATCCCTGGCCCAGGAACTTCCACTTGCCACAGGTGTGGCCGAAAAAAACTTAAAAATATATATATATACTGTACATTGAAGAAAGAAATTACCTTTTCTTATCTGAATGTAAAACTGTACCCTACTGTATACAGATCATTTGTCAAGACTGAAGGTGAAATCTTTTATTTTTATTTTTTTGTCTTTTTAGGGCAGCAGCCGTGGCATATGGAGGTTCCCAGGCTAGAGGTTGAATCAGAGCTGTAGCCAACGGCCTACGCCACAGCCACAGCAACGCCAGATCCGAGCCACGTCTGCGACCTACACCACAGCTCACGGCAACGCCGGATACTTAACCCACTGAGCGAGGCCAGAGATCGAACCCACAACCTCACGGTTCTTAGTCGGATTCATTTCCGCTGCGCCACGACAGGAACTCCGACCCTGAAGTCTTTTAGATGTCTTCTAAAAATAGACGCCACTTACGATGACTGATACTACATGGTCAAGGCAAACCAGTACGTATGGGTTGCCCGTACATTAACGAAGGTCACCCTCAAATTCTAGGGTGATTCAGTTGGAATTTTAGCATCCGGAGACTACGTGACTCAAAGCATACAGACCTGAAGAGGGATATCAGACGTGGAAGCTGAGAAGGATCTCCAGGCTATGACGACACTTGAAGGAAGCCTCTGCACAGGATTTCATCTTTACAGCAGAAGACCTGGGGTTCAAAGGACACGTTCACAGCCATTCCAAACGCGCCCTGGATACTAGGTCAGGAAGACACCTAGAACATAAGGTAAAAGGATATCAGTATTGTCATCAAAGGCACCACTGATAGAGCACGGACTTTTTTCTCCCCTTTTTACGGCCACACCCGCAGCCTATGGAGGTTCCCAGGCTAGGGGTCCAGTCGGAGCTGCAGCTGCAGCTGCAGCAACACCAGATCCGAGCCGCCTCTGCAACCTACACCGCAGCTCACGGCAACGGTGGACCCATGACCCCCCTGAGCGAGGCCAGGGGCCGAACCAGCATCCTCACAGAGACCGTGTCAGGTCCTTAACCCACCGAGCACGACGGGAACTCTTCTCAGTGCGGCATGATGTGATTTTATTCCCTGCCACCCAAACAGCTGACTGTAGACACTGCCTAGAAATCCCCAAGCATTTCAGCTCACGCATCCTGGTGGAGCCCGGGCTGTGAACGAGACAGGAGAGAAACGGCAGGAGTTCCCTGGTGGCGCAGTGGGTAAAGGACCCGGCCTCGTCACTGCGGCGGCTCGGGTTCCATCCCTGGCCCGAGAACTCGCCTGTGCCACAGCGCAGGAAGGAAGGAGCAGGGGAGGGAGAGAGAAAGAAAAGCCATTCCAGAGACAAACGCAGCACAGTCTTTGCCTGTGGTTTCCCAGGAGGAAAGGGACAGACATCAAAGCCGTTTAGATAAAACTGCAGGGGCCCCTCTCGCGGAGCTCAAGGAAGACAGAGGTGGCTTTGCTCACAAGAGGTGGAAACTTGGGGAGACTCTTAGGAGGGGACTTTGAAGATGGCCTTGAGGGAGGGAGAGGAGGTCCAAGGTCATCAAGGCCACCACGAGGTGGAAGCTGCAGCAGCCCCTCCAGGGTCCTCTGAAAAGTGGGCGCCGGGATCACGGCTGAGGGCTCCCCCGGTTTTGAACGTCACTCAGGATTACCATCCGCGACCCGCCGCGCGCGCACGCGTGCACACGAAACCAGGGAAACATAGCGCTTATCTGGAAAACCCCAAGCTCTTTCAGAGGTACTGAAATTTTTTTCAAAACCCTAGTATCAACCAGCCCCTGTACTGCATTCTCTTCGGAGTCGCTTCTGCTAAATTTCTCAAAGAAAAACGGAAGAAGTTTCCTTTTGATAGACTGTCCGTGAGCAGGTAAAAAAAAATAAAATAAAACAAAACACATGCTCAGCTAAGAAACGTACTTAGCTCTAGGTCTTGACAGGGTCCCCCTGGGTCCCAATTCCCATAAATCACCTTGCTTTGCACCCTCATCTACTTAATTCGGATTTTTATCTCCTTTCTCTCAAACCGAAGAGTCTTCCAAACCACGTTCATTTTGGAAAAGACGCATATTTCATGAAACGTCTTTTTCTGTCTTGGATCTGCTCCCAATTTTATGCAATGATCAAACTGTTTAATGTTCCACATTAGGAAAATCCAAGCGGGGGGAGAAATTTTCCTTAGAATTAAAAAAGAGTAACTTAAAATAAGTTTAATCAATTTTACACAGTTTTACTCCCTTGAATCATCCCAGCATTCTAATGAACTCTCAAGAAATTCATTTCTGGTCCACGTGGCTAATTCTGACCCAAATCTTTGCAATAAAATTAAAAAGGACTAGAATCAACATCCAAGGAGTGGTAGAAACAAACAGCGGTGCAGACTCGATTTATGGCTTTTATGTAAGCCTTTCAAAGATTAAGGTCCAAAATCATTAAACTTCCTAAAATGCATCACTATAATTTTCTAGGCTTGGACTAGAACGGGAAATTTGACCAAGCTTTTCTGCAACACAATCTTTAAAAAAAAAAAATACAGAGAAAAAAATTGGTAAAAATTCTAGGGAGGCGAATACAGGCAAAGATGATTTTACAAGATGAAGAGGCATTCAGAAATAAACCACGTTAAGTTTGCTGAATGAGCCATATAGTTCAGAACTGCAAACCTGCTGCTGCTGGAACATCCGATGGTGTTTAATGCACCTGCCAGGACTGTTTACACCCACCCTGCCTGCCTACCTCTCCACCTCCTGTTCTCCTCCTGGGTCCTCGTCCTGGTCGATTATCATGATCGATCGACCATCAACACAGATTCTATAACCCAGCAGGAGCCTATGGGGGTCCTGGAAGCTGGAAATGAGGAAGGGGGAGGGACACTCACTGAAGAAGCGAGAGACTCAGAAAAGTTAACCAAAGGATAGAAAGGTGGGAGCAGAAAGCCAGAGGGGAGAGGAGTTTTGGCATTCAAGGACGGCTAAAGCATCTCAAAAAAAAAAAAATATATATATATATATATATATATATATATATATTCATATTCCTTATTGAGGGTCCCAGAGTCTTCTCAGGGCATAAATGGGGTGGAGGTTGCCCCTTTTTTTTTTTTTCATTTTTGGCCACCCCGCAGCATATGGACTTCCCAGGCTGGGGATCAGATCCAAGCCACAATTTTGACCTAAGCCGCAGCTGTGGCAATGTGCCAGGCTGGGGAATCGAACCCAATCCCGCTGCATCACAGTGGGAGCTCCCACAAACAGGATTTTGGAAAGATGACTGAATGAGAAGATCTTGATGATGGATACGTCAGACCAGTTTCAGAAAGAAATTTCCTAACAAGAGAATAGGTAGGGTTAAAAGAATGATTAGCTTTTAAAGTCTGTCCATTTCCTTTTTTTTTTTTCTGTCTTCCTGCTTTTTTCTAAGGCTGCACCTGCGGCATATGGAGGTTCCCAGGCTAGGGGTCTAATCGGAGCTGTAGCTGCCAGCCTACACCACAGCCACAGCAACGCAGGATCCTTAACCCACTGAGCGAGGCCAGGGATCGAACCCGCAACCTCATGGTTCCTAGTCGGATTCATTAACCACTGAGCCACGACGGAAACTCCAATATCCATTGCCCTTTAATCACCAAAAAATAACGTGTTCTCTGTAGCATCAGAGATGCGACAATGTGGCATCTGACAATGCTGATCCTTCGCCTTCATTTCTGATTATTCTTTGTTAAAGTACTTAAAATATCACCCCAATGTTGTTGGGGTTTTTTTGGCCACACCCATGGCATGCAGGGGTGCCCGGGCCAGGGATCAAACCCATGCCACAGCAGTGACACACCAGGTCCTTAACCACTGGACCTCCAGGGAACTCCTATTGCCCCAACTTCTCACAGTTACTTCTCTGGCTTGCTCTCTTTCCAAAAGGATGCCAGGTCCCATCAAATACCCTATTCCCAGCACCCCTCAAAGAGTGTCAAACCTTCTTCCTTTCCCCAGTCTCCAGCGCCAAGTGATCTTAATTTACATTTTCAGCCTCACGCCTTTCATATTTTCCTCCGCTGCCACCTGCCTCCAACACACCCATCACTGCAAAGCTGACCTTCCAGAAGAGACCCCATTCTGCGAAAGCCCGAACGCGGCTCTCTGCAGCCTTACACGGTAATACCTACCGGCTCAAGCCCTGGGTTCCACCGCCCAGAATGCCCTGATTTCGATGTAAGTCTCTACACGCAGCAGCACACACTTGAGACAGGTCTCAACCCAACCCTCCACGCAACAGCAGGTGCACCCACATCTTGACCACCCCGTCCCCTTTGCGCTTCGGACAAAATCCTCCGCCTCCTCTGCTGGAGCTCACAGGCTACCTCCTTTGGCCAAGCTCTGGTGATAGTCCTGCTCGCAAGACGCATTAACACCCTCCTGAGGTCCCCCCGTGGTCAACGCCCCACGAGCATGGAGCAGAGACGTGAGGATCTGTCTCCTTCAAGGTCAAGGTCCCGGACTCTGTGATTTTCACCCTAGGACCCCTCTCCTCCTCTCCATCCTTCTCTTCCAGCCCTAAAGGAAGGTCCATGTGACAAGAAACTGAAGCCCTCGGCCGACGGCCACACGCAGGAAGCTCTCCCACACCTTCATCAACCTGCATCCAACCGGGTTCAGCATCCTGAGACGCCTGCCCCACAACCACCCAGGTGGTCAGCTCTTGAATTTCTGATGTACAGAAAACGTGTGCGACAATAAATGCGTGCAGTCCAGGGCGATGTTTTAACCAGCCGTAGATAGAGACTGAACTGTTGCAAGGGACACAAGGGGGATAAAAGATTCTAGTGGGAAAAAAAAGAGTCTACATTCCCAAAGTCTGCGCGTATCGGCTCCTCGTGGAATGTGTGACATGGTGGCCTTGGCGGGTAGGTATTTTTACGGATTATTTTATCTTCTCCACCGCAACCAGGATCTGGCTGGGGTCAGGGGTAGAATCTTATCAATCTTTCCTTTTTTTTTTTCTTTTTAGGGCTGCACCTGCAGCCTATGGAGGTTCCCAGGCTAGGAGTCAAAGTGGAGCTGCAGCTGCCGGCCTACACCACAGCCACAGCAACGTGGGATCCGAGCCGTTTATGCAACCTACACCACAGCTCACGGCAATGCCAGAGCCTTAACCCACTGAGCGGGGCCAGGGATCGAACCACATCCTCATGGGTAGTGGCTGGGTTCATAACCCACTGAGCCACAACGGGAATATCAACGTTTCTATGACCTGCAGCAACTGGCACAGGGACCTTCTCAAAATAAGATGGGAACACACAGTTATCGAACGAATGAATGTCCACTCCCAGTTTCTCAGTCTCTAAAGGAGAAACACCACCACTCGTCCTGGAACGCCCAGACATTTACCAAGGTAGAAAGTGCCCTTATGTTCCTGAAATGGGAAACAGTCGGCTGCCTTCAAGTTGCCGTAGTGTTTTGAACAAGGAACCCAGCATTTGAGGTCAGGGAGGAACAAATAATGTCGAGCCTATCCATGAGGTTTTTCATGGAGGGTATTATTAATGTTTGCACCCCTCAGAGGACATAGCACATGAGAGATGCCCAGTACATAGGCACGGGCTTGCGTGGACTGGGAACCTGAACACAGAGAGGTAACCTGTCAATCACAGGAGCGAGACAGAACGCCAAAAGCAAAGGACGGGACCCAGAGGTTTTAAGGCCACCTTCTGAACCGAAAAGACCAAAAGAGGATGGGGTGGTCGAAAGTCAAAGAGGACGTGGGTGGAAATACAACCTGAACTGGGCTGGAAAGTGGTCCCCAACATGGGACCCACAGACCAGCAGCAGCTAATTCACGTGGGAACGTGTTGGGTACCATCTTGGATCCACTGATTCAGAAACCAGGAGGGGTGGCTGCCAGGAGTCTGGGTTTCCCAAGCCCCACCCCACTCGCCAGGGGATAGGAATGCTCCATTTGAAGAATTAGGACCATAGCACCTTCTTCCAGTAATGGTCGTGCCGATAGTATGATTCAGAAAAGCACAGAGTCAAAGTGGGTGGGAACTGACCCCCACACCACGGCTGTGAAGATCCAGAAATATGGCCGAACCCGGAGACCAGAAGCCAGCTCTTTTCACTCAGCCACATGGCTTTGGTCTGCTCAGCAGCAGCTGTGAAATCCACACTTTTCCGTCCCCAGGTGCCTCCTGGCCCCCACCGTCTCTTCCAGCTGCCTTGCCCCCTTCCCCACTGGAGGGTCTGGCTTCCTCTGGCAGACCGTCCTTGAACTCGACCTAAGGCAGCAGAGTCCCGCAGCAGAGTCCCTCTTAGGAAGCCGCCCATTGTTTCAGCTCTACAAACACGGACCGAGCCACCTGTATTAAAGGAATGAGGTCCCACGCACCTGTCACCCCCTGGAACCGCCTCCATCCTCCATCAGACCCCACACTCCACGAAGGAGACAGTCTCTTCTTTATCTCCTCTCCCCCACCATGGGAAGTCCACGGCCCTCCCCAGGCCACAAGCTCTCAGCGCCCCATGTATCGAACCCCACAATCACGCTTCTAAAGGTGCGTTAGCCAGTTGGGAGATTTAGTAAAAGCTCGCATGCATCCACTTCGACAAAGGTCAAGAGATGCCCCCTCGGGGAAAAGATGGGGGAGCCCTGCCTAAGGGGACAGTATGTGCCTTGTCCGCACGAGCATCATAAAGACGAAACATTGTCTCTTTTGCTTAACTGTCTGCAGCGCACGCATGCGCTAGAAGTGGAAGCGGAGCAAGGCCAAGGCGGAATGTGACAAATCGAACGCTGCCCCCGCTACCTCTCCATGTCATGCCACTCCGACTTTCCAACCTACATGCCGCACCGTGCTTTCTGATCCAGACTGCAGCCGGGCTGGCTGTCACCGGCGGGGCGCGGGGGGTGGGTGTCAATCCCTCTGAATGTGTTTGCCGTGACATCATTCCGTGTGGCAACGCCCCCACTTCCCGATTTGTCCCCGATGTTCCATCGGGTGACGGTTAATCAGGGCTTAAGATGAGCGGTATTCATATCAAGAGTCAATTACAATGATCACGGTTCTCGAATCATGCAGGCTTCGAGCTGGAAAGCACTGGGAGGCTGGTCCAGCCCGCGCATTTTACAGCTGAGGATCAGCAGTCTGTTTCCCTTCCAAGGCCTGTGACTAAAATGGGGGACCCAGGGAGTTCCCGTTGTGGCTCGGGGTTTAAGAACCCTACCAGTAACTATGAAATGCGGGTTCAATCCCTGGCCTTGCTCAGGGGTTAAGGATCCGGCGTTGCCTTGAGCTGTGGTGTAGGTCGCAGATGTGGCTGGATCTGGCATTGCTTTGGCCATACTGTAGGTTGGCAGCTCTAGCTCCCATTCAGCCCCCTAGGCTGGGAACTTCCATATGCCCCAGGTGCAGCCCTAAAAAGACAAAAAGGTGGGGGGAACTCCAGGAGTTCCCATTGTAGCTCAGGGTGTTAAGAACCAGACTAGTATCCATGAGGATATAGTTTCGATCCCCGGCCTTGCTCAGTGGGTTAAGGATCCTGTGTTGCCATAAGCTGCGGTGTAGGTCACATATGCAGCTCAGATCCGATATTGCTGTGGCTGTGGCGTAGGCCAGCAACTGCGGCTCCGATTCCACTCCTAGCCTGGGAACTTCCATAGGTCGAAGGGTGTGCCTGTAAAAAGGAAATAGAAAAAAAAAAAAAAGGCTTGGGGGAGGGGAATCCAGAGTTCCCTGATGGCACAGTGGGTTAAGGATCCTGCACTGTCACTGCAGAGGCTCAAGCTGATGCCGGCGGTGCAGGTCCCATTTCTGACCCGAGAACCTCCATGTGCCAAGGGGGCGGCCAAAAACAGGGGGGGATGCCATCCCAGAAGCCGTGATGCCCGGACAGGATGCGGTGGCGTCGCTGAAATCTGGATTAAACGGAGCTGATCTGTGATCCCAAGCTCCACCCGCCCCCCCTGCCCCACCCATGCAGGAACGTCCCGGGGAAACAGGACGAGGCTACACATGGGCACAAAGCTGGGCGAGGGGTCCACGCTGACTGCAGCGCTACCCCAGGCGGGCGGCTGCACTTTGAATAAATCCGCTGGAGTGCTCTGCGCCTGGGTGCATGAGACTCCCCGGGCTGCCCGAATTGAGGACCGTAAGCGTGAGGGTTTAAAACAATAGAAATTTATTCTGGAGGCCAGAGGTGCTAAATCAGTATGTCCCAGGGACTCCATGCCTTCCAAGGCTCAGGGCCCATCCTTCCTGCCTCTTCCCACTCAGGTGGCTGCTGGCCGTCCTCGGCGTCCGTTTGTCCAGTCTCTGCCTCTGCACTCAGGCCCCCCTTCTCCCCTCTCTGCCTTCCCTGTGTCTCCCACCCTCGGCGCCCATGTTTCCCACCTAGCAAGGTCACCTGACGTCCCGGGGGAGCGCCCCCTTGGCGACCTCGTCAATTACCTGCACCTGCAGACAGCCCGCTTTCCACTAAGGTCAGATTCTCAGGTCTTGGGGGTCAGGACCGCCTGCTTCTCGTTCAGAAAAACAATTCATTTCACCCCCTTGGGTTGATCGGTCAAATGAGATGGCTGAGCTCTTGCAATTGTGGGCATTAGCTTCTAGTGTGAAACCGGAAGAGACACAGAATGAGAAAATTGCCCTCTCCCTCCCCCTCTCTCGGCTGGACGTGTTCACTTTCATGCAGGGATTTTTATTGTCTTTTTTTTTTTTGGCCTTATCTAGAGCTGCACCCGCGGCATATGGAGGTTCCCAGGCTAGGGGTCCAACAGGAGCTGTAGCTGCCGGCCTTCGCCACAGCCACAGCAACGCGGGATCCGAGCCGCGTCTGCGACCTACACCACAGCTCCCAGCAACGCCAGATCCTTAACCCACTGAGCAAGGCCAGGGATCAAACCCGCAACCTCATGGTTCCTAGTCGGATTCGTTAACCACTGAGCCACGATGGGAACTCCCCATACAGGGGTTTTTATCATCGTGCGAAGACTACCTTCTCCAAGAAGGAGGACAGAATGTGTACTGTCTGCAGAATTCACACGCACAGCAGCACCCACCAGAAACATGACGAAACCTGCCATCGCACTGTATGTGGGGGCAGTTTGAAGACAGGCAGCCATCAAAAGCTGTTTGCAATCATTGCCTAATAAGTTGACTTTTCCTTGTCTCTTTGTATTTTGCTGCAGCCCAGCTTCTTCCTTGTTTCCTTGCAGATCATTTATTTAAATCTGTTCCATTCATTCATTGGAACATTTTAGCTGGGCATCAACATGTCAAAAATAAAGCCAAGTCTTGGAGTTACGCTGTGGCACAGTGGGTGAAGAATCCGACTGCAGCAGCTCGGGTCACTACGGCATTATGGGTTCAATCCCTGGTCCAGCCCAGGGGGTTAAAAGGATCAGGCGTTGCAGCAGCTGCAGTGTAGGTCACAGCCGTGGCTCGGATTCAGTCCCTGGCCTGAGAACTTCCACAGGCTGTGGATGCAGTCGTAAAATTTTAAATGTATATAAAACCAAGTCTTAAAAATGCAGACAAGGAACAGTAAGACATTTATGGTTATGAACTATGAAATGATACAATGAAACACTATTGAAGCAAAACATAAAAACTGAAGAAATATACAAAGAAGAAAGAATAGCCTACATCTTCGCCACCCAATTTCACAGAATCTTTTTTTTTTTTTTTTTGCCACACCCACAGCATGCAAACATTCCAGGACCAGGGATCAAACCCATACCGCAGCAGCGACCAGAGCCGCAGCACTGACAACACTGGGCCCTCAACTGAACCAGCAGGGAACTCCCCAGAACCAAACTCGTAATTACGAGTTACTTTGTAGGAACAGTTATGAAGCTGATATCAGTAGTTCAAACGAAGCACAGCAACAGTCTGCTGTTTTATGACTATCTGAATAAAAATCACTATTTTTACAAAATCCCTTTATCATAAAAAATGGAGAACGTGCCGCATATTACAGGAATTAAATATACTAACCCCAAGCCGTCTACTCTGCAGCCATTTACGACACATCTTACACTGCCTACTTTGGGGTGAATGACAGGAAAGCTGAGTCTCTGCGGTTAACTATTACATCTCTCAGAAACACATTTTCCCATACAAACCAACCCGTATTCACTCACGGAATATTAAAACGACTTATTTTGTTGAAGAAGCTAATGTTCCTCAATCAGTGCAACAGTTCAGAAAATATCACACCATTTTCAGGGAGTCTGAAATTCCCCACGTCGTGCAATTCTACTGTTTGCATTGATGCCGATAATTTCTCAATAACTGACAGCTCTCCCCAGTTTGTGCTCATCTGTAGAGCTGCGAATCACACTCTGAGCATCAAACGTTCAAATAGTGGCTCCACATCTAGGGAGCTTTCAAGTTGCAATGCCATTTTGCCCAATTTTAGATAAGCGAGCTGCATTTCGCCCGGCACTTTGTTCTCAAAGATACTTATCGAGCATTTTTCTGTTCTCGCTTTCTCTTTTCATTTGCTGTAAAGCGCTCCCTTATAGAAATCAACTCCATCTTTCTCTTTGATAAAGTGCCTGATAATGCTCTGACCAAGCATCACCCTCAATCTCATTACAACCGACACAATTCAAAAAGTCAACCCGTCACACGAAAAAGAGCTTCCTAAATAAAACGGCCACTACCTCTCACGGTTTGCCCAATTTTTCTCATCACGCCCAGCACACATAATGGACTAACAGAATCCCAAAGACAATGAAAAACCTCCTTTTTTTTTTTTTTGTCTTTAGAACTGCACCTGTGGCATACGGAGGTTCCCGGGCTAGGGGTCGAATGGGAGTTGTAGCTACCGGCCTACACCACAGCCACAGCAACATCAGATACAAGCTGTGTCTGCAACCTACACCATGGCTTGCAGCGACGCCAGATCATTAACCCAATGAGCGAAGCCAGGGATCGAACCAGCGTCCTCAAGGATACTAGTCAGATTTGTTTCTGCTGAGCCACGACGGGAAATCCTAAACTTCCCATTTTAAAACAGAAGTCCTTTACCATAGTATACAGCAATCCCACTCATGGGCATCAATCCAGATAAAACTGTAATTTGAAATGATCCACGTACCCCTATGTTCATAGCAGCACTATTCACAATAGCCAAGGCATGGAAATAACGTAATGTCCATTGAGAGATGAATGGATTAAGATGTGGTACATATACACAGTGGAATATTATTCAGCCAGAAAAAAGAACGAAATAATGGCACTGGCAGCAACATAGATGGACCTAGAGATTCTCATACTGGGTAACGTCATTCAGACAGCAAAGACAAATACCATATGATACCACTTCTATGTGGAATCTAAAATATAGCACAAATGAACCTCTCTACACAACAGAAACAGACCCACAGACATAGAGAACAGACTTGTGGTTGCCAGGGGGGAGGGAGTGGGATGGATGGGGAGTTTAGGGTCAGTAGATGCAAACCATGACATATAGAATGGATAAGCAATGAGGTCCTGCTGTCCAGCACAGGGAACTCTATCCAGTCTCTTGGGATAGAATATGATGGAAAATAATATGAGAAAGGGAAAAAATATATATATGACTGGGTCACTTTGCTGTACAGCAGAAATTGGCACAAGACTGAAAAGCAACTAAACTTCAGTTTAAAAAAAAAAGAGAGAGAGAGAGAAACAGAGAGATCCTTCACTGGGATGGATTTTTCCCCCCCAGAGGCATCCAGAAGCTTGAGGAATAGCACAAAGCATGTGACAATGCACAGGGCAGCCACTTACAAAAAAGGCTTAGCCAGCCCCAATATCCAGAGGGCCAAGGGGAACACATCTTTTGAGAAAAGGGGTATTCCTGTAACATAGCTGGGGTACAGGAAATCACTTTGTAAATATTATACAACCCTGACCAGACTGCAAAATTCTCAAAAGCATCCTTCTGTGATGTACACCCAAGACCTTCTACCAATGATACTGTGACATTCCTAAGCTAAGTTACGGCGGTTTGGGTCTGTCAAGCACACTCGCATGCCCGTGCACACACACCAATATGTGGAGGGTAGATCTTTTTAAAATTTTATTTCCCTGTGCTCGACAGTAGGGCTTTGTCATTTATCCGTCCTATATATAATAGTTTGCATCTGCTAAAATGCAGACAGCACATCTTGCTGTTTCTAGGAAGATCTTTTTTTGAGATGTTGGTTTGCCATTCCTTTTCTTTTGTTCAACAGGCTAAATATCTCACAGATATCATTTTTCTCCAATATGCAGCCATTTACCCAAAGGGTCTACGCCATGGGCTGAAGGATGAAATAAACCAGAGAATAAAAGGACGGTTGCCAGGGGCAACGGGGTAGCGGAAACGGCGAGGGATCAGTCAAGGGGTACAAACATCTAGTGAGAAGGTGGTAAGTTCCGGATCTAACGCACAGTATGGTGATCTAGTTAAACGTGGTGTCTCTTAGGCTCGAAAACTATTGAGAGAACATCTTACCACTCTCACCACCAGAAAGAAAAGGTGGTTGAGCAGCATGACGGGGGTGGGGGTGTTAGCTACGCCGATGCTGATGTTACAATATGTAAAAGTATCCACTGGTGGCATTGTCCACGTTTATATATACAATGTTACATGTCAGTTACATCTCAAGAAAACTGCAGGCCGGGAAAGCAATGAAACAAAGCAAGAATGATGAAAAGGATGAGAAACTGTCTTGGTAAACCACCTGTCCCTACACTATCTTTTGTTTTTTGTTTTTTTTCTTCCAGGGCCGCAGGTATGGCATACGAAAGTTCCCATGTGAGGGGTCAAAGTGGAGCCTCCACCGCAGCCACAGCAATTCGGGATCCAAGTCGCGTCTGTACCCTACACCACAGCTCACAGCAACGCCGGATCCTTAACCCACTGAGCGAGGCCAGAGATCGAACCCGCAACCTCATGGAGACTAGTCTGGTTCATAACCCCGCTGAGCCGTAATGGGAACTTCCAAAAGTGTCTTCATCTAGGGCATGACTTAAGAACGATGTCCAATGATAACCGTGTAGATCAAGTAGCTAGTGTTCAGTCTTTATGTTTGGAAGTTTTCAATAGTAAAATATTCCATAAGATTTCAAGCACA
>PVHT021183672.1:3286724-3300232 GCA_004024745.2 Catagonus wagneri | reverse complement strand
GATCGAACCCGCAACCTCATGGAGACTAGTCTGGTTCATAACCCCGCTGAGCCGTAATGGGAACTTCCAAAAGTGTCTTCATCTAGGGCATGACTTAAGAACGATGTCCAATGATAACCGTGTAGATCAAGTAGCTAGTGTTCAGTCTTTATGTTTGGAAGTTTTCAATAGTAAAATATTCCATAAGATTTCAAGCACATACAAAAGTCATTTTTTGCTTTTTTGATATCTTTTTTTTTTTCGTCTTTTTAGGGCTGCACCCGTGGCATATGGAGGTTCCCAGGCTCAAGGTCAAATTGGAGCTACAGCCACTGGCCTACACCACAGCCACAGCAACACAAGATCCGAGCCGTGTACGCGACCTACACCACAGCTCATGGCAGCGCCAGATCCTTAACCCAATGAGCGAGGCCAGGGATCAAACCTGCAACCTAATGGTTCCTAGTTGGATTCGTTAACCACTGAGTCACGACGGGAACTCTCAGAAGTGTTTTTTTCTTAAATCATACAAAAGAAAAAACAGTTCACAAATTAAAACAGTATACAGAAATCCACAAAACAAAACAAGTAATGTCCCTTTGATGAAGAGTTTAGTATTTACAAGCAAGGATATGAAAATAAGTTACAGGCGCAGAACACTATAAACACTTTACCTGTCAAATAGTAAAAAAAAAAAAAAAAAGCATGTAAATTAATGAGGTCAGAACACACCCTCACACCATACACAAAAATAAACTCAAAATGGCTTAAACACTTAAATATAAGCCATGACACCACGAAAAACTCCCAGAAGAGATCATAGGCAAAATATTCCCTCACATAAACTGTGCAAATGTTTTCTTAGGTCAGTCTCCCAAAGCTAAAGAAACAAAAGCAAAATAAACAAAGGGGCCCGAATCAAACCTGTAAGTTTTGCACAGCCAAGGAAACCTTAAACAACATGAAAAGGAAAAGGAGAAAATATCTGCAAACGATGTGATTGACAAGGATTTCATTTCCAGACTCTACAAACAGCTCCTACAACTCAATATCAAACAACCCAATCAAAAAAATGGGCAGAAGACCTAAAAGGACATTTCTTCAAAGAAGACATATGGATGGCCAAGAGGCACATGAAAAGATGTTCAACATCACTAATTACTGGAGAAAGGCAAATCAAAACTACAGTGAGGTACCATCTCACACAAGTCGGAATGGCCATGACTGCAGAGTCCACAAATAAACGCTGGAGAGGGTGTGGCGAAAAGGGAACCCTCCTTCACTGTTGGTGGGAATGGAAATTGGGGCAGCCACTATACAGAGCAGTATGGAGGTTCCTCAGAAAACTAAAAATAGGAGTTCCCTGGCGGCTCAGTAGGTTAAGGATCTAGCATTGCCACTGCTGTGCTTCTGGGTGTTACTATGGTCCAGGTTCGGTCCCTTGCCCAGAAACTTCCACAGGCTGCACGTTTGGTCAAAAAAAAAAAACCAACTGAAAATAGAGTTACTACCTATGATCCAACAATCCCGCTTCTGGGCATATATCCAGACAAAAACTCTAATTTCAAAAGATCCATGCACCCCAATGTTCACAGCAGCACTATCTATAATAGCCAAGACATGGAAGTAACCTAAATATCTATCAACAGATGAATGGATTAAGAAGATGTGGTCCATACACACAAGGGAATATTACGCAGCCATAACAAAGAATGAAACAACTCCACTTGCAGCAACATGGATGGACCTGGAGATTATTACAGTAGGTGAATTAAGTCAGAGAAAGACAAATATTGTATAATATCACTTCCATGTGGAATCTAAAAAAGTAGCACAAGTGAATTTATATACAAAACAGACTCACAGACGTAGAAAACAAACTTATGGTTACCAAAGACAAAGGGTGGGGAGAGATAAATTAGGAATATGGGATTAACAATATACACTGTTATTTTACATAGCTACTATGCATATAAAATAGGTAAACAACAAAACTACCACACAGCACAGGGGATTATATTCAGTATCTTGTAATAACGTACAGTGGGAAATGATTAAGTTAAGAAGAGGAGTTCCCATCGTGGCTCAGCGGTTAACAAACCTGACCAGCGTCCATGAGGATGCAGGTTCGATCCCTGGCCTCGCTCAGTGGGTTAAGGATCCGGCGTTGCCGTGAGCTGTGGCGTACGTCCCAGACGCGGCTCGGATCCTGCATTGCTGTGGCTGTGGTGTAGGCCAGCAGCTACAGCTCTGATTCGACTTCTAGCCTGGGAATTCCATAGGCTGCAGGTGCGGGACTAAAAAGCAAAATATATAAATAATAAATGACCTCCTGAAAAATAATGCTTATGAAGATCTGCAACAATCGTGAAGAGGCTTTTGCTGCAATATTGCAGAAAATACTCAAAGTGGCACAGACATAGACATATAACATGTACATAAATAAAAATACAAATAGAGACAGAAATACAGATACAGATACAATTCAGATATAAATACAGATATAACTAGGGACAATATAATAAAGGTATAGTTATGGATATCATATGGTTTTGATATAGCTAATGATAGATATATAGATACAAATGGACTATGCATGTTGATAGACATGTACATATAATTATATACATAGACACAGATAAGGCTAAAGAACATGTGAGATAGATAACCAAAATATTAAAACATCCAGATAATTAAAATATAAAAATACAGAGAAAACTGTGACAGAATTGATACAAACCGTTTAGTGTTTAACCGATAACTGCGATTTACCTTTTTCACAAAATTTCTATATTCCTGTAACCCTCTTCCATCCCTTCTTTGTAAAGAAAACCACACTGTCCTTAAAATCTCTTCGAGCAGGCCAGGGTGTGCTTCTGTGACTGATTCAGAAAGTGGACCCATAGCATTTCAAAAAGACTGCTTCTTAAAACGCCATTAAGTGATAATTGCCTGTGAGCACTCTAAAATTTTATATGAAAACCCACCTCGTACTGTTAGGAGGATGAGGTGACTTTTTAAAATATCGATCACAGTGAAAAGCTGGCCACGCCCAGGGGCAGTTCACAACTGAACCTCCACGGGGCCCCAGGGTACTTTGGTTCCCGCATGCGAAGGATGCAAATGACGGCCAAGGAGGATTATGGAAAAGCTGGTGAACTCTGCCAGCCCACTGCGGTTTCCAGACAGAAGGTGGCCTTTTTGTAAGGTGAGCACCCCTGGGCCAGCAGGGTGAGCAGCGAAGGAAGGAAACAGCAAAGTCACATATGCTGCCTCATACTGTCTGAGAAGAGAATGCTCCTCCCACATCCAAACCCTGGGCGGAAGTTTTCTTCCAACAGTTCTACAATGTAGCACCTTCTCCTTTCCCAGCTATCAAAAGGAAGAAGAGTCTTCTAGATGTCCAAACTCCAGCGACAAAGTATAATCAGTAACAAAGTAACAGTAACGCAGTCTTGGAGGTGAGTACTACCCTGCAGTAAGTTCAGCAAATATACACTATATGTCCACTGAGTCTATGTAAATATAAAGGAAAGACGGGAATGAAGAAATGAGAGGGGACGATCTTCCTGCCTGAAGATTTCTAAATAACTCGTGTCTGTACTGCACTATCGGCTCATGCAACTTGGTAACCAAAAAGCAAACGACCCAGTGCAAAAATGGGCCAAAGATCTAAAGATGACATTTCTCAAAGGAAGCATACAGACGGTCCCCAAACACATGCGAAGATGCTCATCATGGCTAAGTGAAAGCACATCAAAACTACAGGGGGGTACGACTACCTAACACCGGTCGGAAGGGCCATCATTAAAAATTCTACAGATAAAACATGCGGGAGAGTATGTGGAGAAAAGGAACCTTCTTACACGGTTCGTGTGGATGTAAACTGGTGCAGCCACTATGGAAAACGGTATGCAGGTTCCTCAGAAAACTAAATATAGCGCTATCATATGATCCAGATATCCCACTCCTGGTCATAGATTCAGAGAAAACAAAAACACTGATTTAAGGTACCTGGACCCCGATGTTCATAGCAGCACTACCCCCAGTAGCCACGACATGGAAACAAACTATACGTCCATCGATAAATGGATGAATAAAGATGTGGTCCATATACACAATGGAATATTAGTCAGCCGTGAAAAAGAATGAAGTAATGCCATCTGCAACAACACGGACGCCACTAGCAATTATCACACTAACTGAAACAAGTCAGAGAAAGACAAACATCCTAGGACATTGCTTCTAGGTGGAATCTCAACTACGACACCAATGAGCTTCCTTGCAAAACAGAAACAGACTCGCAGACAGTGAGAACAGACTTGCGGTTGCCAAGGTGAAGGGAGAAGGGAGTGGGATGCATGGGGACTTTGGGATTAGCAGGTGCAAGCGAGTATATATAGGATGGATAAACAACAAGGCTTTACTGTACAGCACAGGGAACTGCAGCCAGCATCTTGAGATAAATCATAATGGAAAAGAATACGAAAAACAATCTACACGTAGAACTGAGTCACTGTGCTGTATAGCCGAAATTAACACATTGTAAATCATCGATATACAATTAAAAAAAAATCTTTAATACTGCACCATCCAGAGCATGGAACCAAATGCTTCCCCCTCACCCCGGGCTTGAGTAGGTTTCAAATGACTAGATTCCAAGGAACAGACTCTGGAGAGGCGAGGGGGTACGGAACTTGGCGGTGGAAAAACCTGCTACCTCCGCGGGTGATCAAGGTCACGGGGCGCACGTCGACAGACTGTGCCCTTGACAGGATGAAAAAGGCAAGTCACCTGGTGGGTTGCCTTCCCCCAGCCGAAAATATCAGACCAAATCCAACCGGGGATGTGGCGGGGGAGGGGCGCATTCTAATAATATCCCCCAAACTGTGAACAGCGTGGAAAACAAGGTCACAGACCCGAGGAGATGAAGGAGACGGGGCAGCTAAAGGCAGCGTGGCCTGCTGGCTGGGCTCCTGGGACAGACGGGGAGCAAGAGGCAAAAACAGGTGAACCACACAAAGTCTAAGGTTTAGAGAACAGCAACGTACCAGCCTTAGTTTTAACAAGTGTCTTGCGCTCCTTTAAGACATTAAATACGGGGCAAAAGGGTACTGTCTTAAAATATCTTTACAGGCTTTTTTGTAAATCTAGTTTTCCATTTTTTTTTTTTTTTTTTTTTTGGCCACACCGGCGGCATACAGAAGTTTCCGGGCCAGAGACAGAATCTGAGTCGCAGCTGCAACCTACGCCACAGATGTGAAAATGCCGGATGCTTAACCCACCACACCCACGGCAGGAACTCCCCAGAACTAGTTTTAATGAAGGTTTATTTTTAAAAAATGCCAACAGTACCGGCATGCCTCAGAGATACGGCACCTGGTGCCAGATTGTTTGTGGAAAGCAGGTCACATGAATTTTTCGGTTTCACAGTGCATATGAAAGTGGTGTTTAAACTAGACTGTAGCCTATGAAGTGTGCCACAGCATTATGCCTTAAAAAGGTACAGACCTTCATTTTTAAATATTTTATTGCTAAAAAATAGTGTTTTTTTATTTTAAGTAAATAAAATATATAGCCATCGGAGCTAGCTAGCCATCTGAGCCCTGGGTGAAACATCAAAAATCACAGAACAGGGAGTTCCCATCATGGCTCAGGAGAAATGAATCTGACTAGTATCCATGAGGACGCACGTTTTTAATCCCTGGTCTTTCTCAGTGGGTTGAGGATCTGGCGTTGCCGTGGGTTGCAGTGTAGGTCGCAGATATGGCTTGGATCCTGAGTTGCTGTGGCTGTGCCCTAGGCCAGTGGCTACAACTCCGATTCAACCCCTAGTCTGGGAACCGCCATATGCCACAGGTGCAGCCCTAAAATGACCAAAAAAATCACAGATCACAGTTACCATAACAAATATCATCAGACTGAAAGAGTCTGAAATATTACAACAAAAAAATGACCAAAATACAACACAGAGACACGAGGTGAGCAAATCCTGTTGGAAAAATGGTGCCAAGAGACTTGGTCAATGCCGGGTTGCACAACTTTCAATTTATAAAAAGCACAAGATGCGGGAAGTGCCATGAAACAATGCTGCAAAACTGTCCTCAAGAAAACAGGTCTGTCTTTTGCAAAACTGATCAACATGGAAGCACCAGAGTCTGCCTGCCAGTCCCGGAGTGGCAGAGCTGCAGGCTTCCTACCTTGAAACGTCCAGCCAAGGCAACAATCAACTGGTTTTAATCCTGCAGAATCAAAGCCCCACGGATAAAAGCAATAACAACAAAGGTAAAACATCGAAAGATGCCTCTCCCCGGGCGGTCCCTTGTGGCACAGACCATGAAGGATCCGGCATTGTCACTGCAGTGGCTCAGGTCGCTGCTGTGGTGCAGGTTCGATTCCCAGCCCAGGGACATCCTCATGCCATGGGTGCAGTCAAAAAAAAAGTGTCTCTCCCGGGCAGGAAAGAGGATTCATTTCACGTGCGTTTCCTTGAAGGCATCATGGAAAATCGGGGTGGGTCTCGGACACACAAAGATCTTTATCCCTAGCTCCACGCTCGAGTTTTCAGGCAGGTAAGAGTAAAAACAAATAAAATGAAACGAAAAATATAAAAGAGCTGTAACCAGAATTCCCGTTGTGGCTCCATGGAAATTAATCTTAGTATCCATGAGGAGGCAGGCTCAATCCCTGGCCTCGCTCAGTGGGTTAAGGATCAGGTGTTGCCGTGAGCTGTGGTGCAGGTCACAGATGTGGCTCGGATCTGACGTTGCTGTGGCTGCGGCGTAAGCTGGCACCTGCAACCCCGATTCAACCCCTAGCCTGGGAACTTCCATATGCCGCAGGTGCAGCCCAAAAAAAGACAAAAAAGGGCGCATAACCAGGCAGGTCGGGGCATCCTGAGAAAAGCCAGGACACTGTAACACTCCAGGCTTCTCAGATCCACAATACAACAAACCTCTGTTCCAAAGTATGGGGTCACGTGTGGACTCCGCCAACGCAGAAGACAGAGCATTATGCTCCCAGTAAGGCAGCAAGCCCTAAGCCAAGCCCTCCTCCCCCCGGGTCAGCCCTGGGATGCAGACGAGTCATCATAAAAAGACTGATTTCACCCAGGCGCTTCCCCATTGGTGAGTCGACGGCTGCCATGGAAACCCCTCAAGGTGACAAGACACTCGGGGACCAGCGCCTGCGAGCCCTGCTCTGCCTCATCTCCCCTGCAAGCAGCTGATGATCCCAGGGACCACCCACAAGAGGGGATCCTGGTGCTCTGGGTCTCCAGGACCCTTTGGGTGTCTTGAAGACTGCGGGGCTGGTAAATGTTCCCTTCCACCAGACTCTATTCCACAGGACTAGGAAGACAGAGAGAGCAATGCAACCCAGGCAGGTTGGCAGAGAAGAAAACCACAAAACCTGCCATCGTGGACAAAACCCCATGGGGAGGGAGGAGAAAGCGTCATTGAAAAGGTGATGTCCCCTCCCACGAATGCAGGAAACGTGGCAAAGCGTAAGACGTGGGCACGATAAATTGTTTCGAAAAAACGGACAAGCCTTTGGTTCTTACAGAGAATAACTGAGCATCCAAAGAAAAGATGAGACGCAGCTATGCTGCTTTCACGGAAAAAAAAAAAAAAATTGAGTTCCAAGGAATAAGTTTCGGTTTCCATTTGGGAGGTTTTCTCCCCTCTGCTTCCTCCCCTGAAAACGATTTTCTCTTTTTGCGTCTCTGCTGCACAAAATCAAGAAAGGAAGTAGGTTTCGAAAGTGAAATCAGGTGCTTTGCTGTATTCACCTGCTTGGTGATGGCTCTGATTTCTCACGCTTTCAAAAACCGGCAGAAATAGAGCAAACCCTGAAATTTCAGGTATTTCACCTTCATTTCAAGAACAGCGTTGAAAAGTAATGACCGGCTACACAGTCGGGGCTGAAAAACTCGCGGGACCTCTGTGCAACTCGGTTCCCTGGTCCGTAAAGGAGGAGAATGAAGGATGATTCACTTCCTGGCAAGTCCTCAAACCCCGTGCTTTACAATTATTTTCTGACTTGATCACCCATCTCCCAACCCACGACCCCTGATCCTTCCTAGAGGCTGTTCAGTAGCAGCTCACGCCCACGTTCCTGGAATTCCATGGCGAGAAATGCCTCCTTGCCTAGAATCACTGCCTCCTCTCACTTCCATCCCATAGACTGAACTAACCCCCGAAGCGTAGATGGTGGAATACCGTTCTTCCTCTGAAGATGGAATTTGTTTTTCCTGGTCAAGTAGGTTTAGAAGGATTGGAGACCAGAGGAGGAGGAGGCAGCTCAGGTGAGCGTCCTGGGACCAGACAGACCCAGAAAGGGCCACCTGCTTGCCCATCACGCCTGGCTATGACACGCTTAGGGACGCGTGGGTAATTCCCAGAGAAGGGCCACCCACTGGCATCCTCGCAAAAATCAGAATCGGCAGTGACCTTGGCTTGGGAATGCAGAGCTGTTTCAACACCAGCAAGCCCAAGGATCCGCCCCGACCCCTGTCAGGTGTGACTAACCCCCACTCGCACCCCGGGCTCGACTCCACCCCGAAGGACGCCCAGAGGCCCCCCCGTAGGTGCCAGGTTTAGAGGCTGCGCTACGATTGCTCTAAATTAACAGCAAACTGGGGGCTGGGGGTGGTGGAGAGAGATCACCGTTAAATATAATATTGCCAGCTCTTCCTGCTGCTACGTTTCTCCACCTCCAGCGACACAGAAAGACAGAAAAGTAAACACACGTCTGGGATGATTTCACGCTAGAAACCCTTAACAGTCAAGTTTTGTCACCACAAAATAACGCATTTGAATTTTTCTGCTGATTCTGTTATGGCGCGACCCCATGCAGAGTGAACTACTGTCTTTTTACAATCTTCAGGAAGATATATTCCTGATAAAAAGTAAATTATCTATACATGTGTAGAGATAGGTATCTATGTGTGTGTTAGGTAAACACACTCATGACACAGACACATAGACATTTATAAATAATTTAATTCACATATGTATAAAGATGCACGTTTATATAATTTATATGAGTAAATTATATATAGACACGTGCTATTTTATTTAATCTGCTGACCTCTGAATTAACAGGAAATCAGCTAGCTCTACGATTGCCCAGCATTGTACCCTGACATTTTATACATCTATTTATGGGACCCAACAATTTATTAAGTTGGATGCCACTGGATGAAACACCCAAAAACTTGTGAAATGAACACACACGCTTATTTAGGTAATTGTCATGTAATTCTGATCCATTTTCAGATCCCTAGCTGTTCATCAAAGGGAGACTTTTCCATCAGTATAATCATCACATGAATTCACGGACATTATTTTATCCGTGAAATCGTTTTAGCAGAATTACTGTCCAACACCCCTGTGCAAATTTTCAGCAAAGAAATGTGTGAAGTACAGTCTTATCCTTCTAACACGCTGCTGTCTGATTTCCACGGTGGACCTAAAAATTGTTAGGTGAGGAGTTCCCTGGTGGCTCAGTGGGTTAAGGAGTCCGGCATTGTCACTGCAGCGTCTCGGGTCACTGCTGTGGCACGGGTTCGATCCCTCGCCTGGGAACTTCCACACGCCACGGGTGCAGTAAAAAAAAAAAAAAAAAATTGTCGGGAGATGTGTGCTGAGAGGGGGATTTCCCAGGACAGGAATTACGACTCTTTTCCACGTTCCCGTCTGCATGACAGCTTTACGGAAATGCGCTGCACCGGCCACAGCTCACCTGTCGACCCCGCTTGCCCTATGGTTGGTTGGCTGATTTTATATTCTAACAAATTCAGATTTCTCCCCCTTTTCGGTTTTACTATCACAGCACCTGCACCTGACACTTCCTTTGTCTGCACATTTAACTGCATAACTTTGTGAAACTGTTTCCTTTTCTCCTGGGTCGGCCTGACCCTTGCATTCAGGGAAAAGTTTTTTTTTTTTTCTTAATTTTTTTCCTTTTAGGGCCACACCTGTGGCACAGGTAGGTTCCCAGGCTAGGGATCAAATAGGAGCTGCGGCTGCCGGCCTACACCATAGCATGCGGGAACACCGCACCCTTGCTTGACCCACTGAGCGAGGCCAGGAATCGAACCCGCATCCTCGCAGACGCTATGTTGGATTCTTAACCTGCTGAGCCACTGTGGAAACTCCAAGAGAAAAGTACTTTATCCTTCCTGGCCTGCTGGATTGGATGGTGGCCACTAACCCCCAACTGTCTGCAGCGAACAGGCACTGCTGAACCCGTAAGCAAGGTTTTTGTCCTGTGTTCCGTATTTGTCTTTTGTTTCCAAAACATCTACTTTTCGATGGTTGTGTTTCTCTAAGGGTACCAGTCCCAACAATTCTCTGTACTGGGACCTAAACTATTCCAGCCTAAGCTTGGCTCCGGGGACAATGTATAACACGTCAATGCAAGCAGAGCTAGCCTGCCGCCTTCGGTTGGGACACAGATGCTGCTCCAAGCATCCACTAGGACGGCCACCTCCTTTTCCTCAAGGCCCCCGGTTAACTCCCCAACCCTTTATGAAATCATCTCTTTGCTTATTAACCCCAGTAACCTGCGCCATGGAAGACATGAAAATTTAACAGCAGGCATTATCTCTATCAGAAAATTATAAAATCCTCTGCCTTCTAATATTTCAGCTATATGGCGTGAATAATCCTGCATCTAACTATTTTTAGAAGGTTTATGAACACGGAATTAAGCTGTGCTCTTCCTGAACATAGGAAAACGGACATGAGAAATTACATACACACACACACACACACACACACCAGAAGGGAGATTCCACTGATAAAACTTCTTTGCTCTTAATTTTGAGTCCGGTTCCTATTTTGCCACGCCCACTCATCCCCCCAAAAACACTATTTGGGGGGGGCTTTGTCACATGGATGGTGTAGAAAAGATGAACAACTCAATCTTCTCCCCCATACTCAGCCCTCAATACACGTTGAATAAACAAAGGAAATGACCACAAAAAATAAAAATAAAAAATCAATGAGACCACGTCTCCACATGACCTTGGCAATCGAAACACCTGCAAGTAAACTTAGACCCTGAGCGTTCTGCATCAATAAAATATTCACCGGGTTCTTCTAGGGGGATTCTACTGTCGCAGCTTGGGTTCCGCTCGGGACAAAGAATCGCCACGTCATGCTGCTTCTACCGAATGCACCACTGCGGGGCTTCTCGGGTCCTTTGAGGGCCTGTTCTCAGACTAAAATTCAAGACAGGGCTATGATATGCGGGGTTCTCCAAAACGCTTTGATCCGGGAGCCTCTGTAAAGGAGAGAAGTCCCTTGATGAAGATAGGGGACACAGACACGACGGGACCCTCCTCAGCTCTAGGAAAGGCCATCCCGCCACTGGCGGCCACACGGGTGCAACGAGAGAGTCTCATCCGAAGAGAAGTGAGTCCAAGACCAGTTCCATCAACTGATATCACTTCTGCGTGGAATCTACAATATGGCGCACGGGAACTTCTTTACCAAAACGGAAGCAGACTCACAGACACGGAAAATAAATGGAAAATAAAACAGACACGGAAAATAAAACTCAGGGTCACCAAGGGAGAAAGGGTGGTAGAGGGCTAAACGAAGAGTCTGGGATTAGCAGACACACACTGTTATATATAAAAGAGAGAAACCACAAGGGCCCATCCTACCGTACCAGGAACTGCATTCCATATCCTATAATAAACCATAATGGAAAAGAATCTGAAAAGGGTACACAGATACAGATAACAGAATCACTCTGCTATACAGCAGAAACTCACACCATTGCAAATCAACTGCCCTTGAATAAAATACATTTAAAAACAAAAAACAAAAAGAAACCCTGATTTGGGAGCTCTTATCAAAGACCTAAACTAGTTGAAAAGTAGATTCCATGAGGGGTGGCAAAGTTTGAGAAAATCCTCTACGATCTTTGAGACATCAGAACTCAACGAACTGTTCACGCCTAAAAATTATGCTGAAATCGTGGCACAGCAGAAACGAATCGGACTCATATCCCTGAGGATGCACGTTCGATCCCCGTCCTTGCTCGGTGGGTCTGGGATCGGGCGTTGCTGTGAGCTGTGGTGTAGGTCACAGACGCGGCTTGGATCCCACACTGGTGTGGCTGTGGTGTAGATCAGCAGCCGTAGCTCCGATTCGACCCCCTGGCCCGGGAACTTCCTTATGCCACAGGTGCAGCCCTAAGAAAAGAAAAAATAAATGTTGAAATATTTAACTATGGCTTATGGATTTGGATAAAAGCTACACGAAACAGCCATTCATTAATGAGGCTTGATTCACTACCCGACTTGAAAAAAAAAACAGTCTTTCAGGGGCCCTCAATTCTTCGTGGACTCACAGGATTTAGGAAAATGAAAAATCAGTGTTTTACGAACAGAGGGTTGGGTAGCTTTTAAAAACATAAGCAGCCGTCCAAACGGGGCCATGTGAAGAAATCTGTTAAGTGGTCGTGGAAAATCTCCTTGGCCACTTCCTTTTGCTCTTCCTTGGTGACTAATGGAAAGAATTATCTAGTTTCCCTCATTGTCCCTTTAACCCCTTAAGGACCTCTGAGTCCTCGTCGACGCAGCCATACCAGAAAATGGGGGAGGGCACGTACGCACGAACTATATTCCTGAACCATTTTCTCAGGAACGTTCCCACGCCGGCAAAGGTTTCTGAGCGGGGTACATGCCTAAGGCATCTATTACCAGGACTAAGTTGACTTCCAAGCCTGCAACGCGGGCGTGCTCGAGGAACGTGATGAATCAAGACACGGGCGTCAGAAGCTACTTTCCAGAACAAAGATCCATGGCTCTCCGTCATGGCATTTCTTTCTTGCCCATTCCTGAGGCTACCATCTTGATTTCTGGCATCTTGGGCAAATGCACACGAGAGACCCAGGCGACACAGCCTAGCCCACGGGGACGCACAGGTGTTTAGATGGACGAGACACCGCCTGGGCCACCCGCCACGCCTCGGGGGACAGCACCGATCTGCCGGGGCTCCTGTGCACTGACACAGACTCAGGGTCTGGAGACCGCCATTCTGGGAGACCGGATTGAGACGGCGGAATAGAAGGACTGGAGCTCAACTTCTCTCCCGAAAAACAACAAAACTACAACCAAATGCCGAGCAACCTTCAACCAAATGGACTGTAAACTTCCAAAAAAGATACTCTGCTCCAGAAGACACAGCGGAGACCATATCAAGGGGTAGGAGGGGCGATTCCGCGATAGAAGCAACCCCATACCTCCCGGGTGGGAAGCCCCACAGACTGGAAAGTAACTGCATCACAGAGACTCAGCTACAGGACTGAGAGCTCTGAGCCCCACGTCAAAACCCCACGCCTGGGGATCGGGCACAGGGAGAAAGAGCCCCCGGAGCATCTGGCATTGAAGGCCGGAGGGGCTTGTGTGCAGGAGCTCCACAGGACTGGGGGAAACAGAGACCCCATCCTTGAAAGGCACACACAGACTTTCACGTGCACTGGGTCCCAGGGCAAAGCAGTCTCCATAGGAA
>PVHT021183672.1:3260137-3275234 GCA_004024745.2 Catagonus wagneri | reverse complement strand
CCTTCCGCCGCTTGCCTTCCCCCAACCCACACGCACGCGAAAAGGGCGGGGGGGGGGCGCCGCGAGCCCGCTCCCCAGCTTTGCAAGAAACAGCGCTATGCTACCGTCATTTCGTCTTCACCCGGGGTCTCCGGCGCGCCCGGGTCGCTCCCCAGCAAAGCCCTGCCAGGTCCTAATCAATCACGTGCGTTATTTCGTGCATCACACAAGCCGTCATCTTATCCAAGGCCAGCAGAGGCAGGAGGGGAAAAGGAAAAAAAAAAAAAAAAATCGCTTAACGCAAACCCAGCCAAGCCTGTTTTCCTTTTTTTTTTCCCTCTGGTTAACCCAAAAAATGCACCCCGGGAGGTGATAGCTGACAGTTTGCTTAAAGAAGAAGGAGGAGAAAAAAGCCCGTGGTTGCTCACACTTTCCAGAAGTCCTCCAGCCTTGCTCTCCAGTCTGGCTTTGCAGAGAGAGCTGGCGCTTTGCTCTTTCTCTCCCTGTACTGCAGATCTATTTTTTTTTCCCCTCCTCTCCTCGCCACACTCTTCTGTTTATTTGTATGTAACACAGCGCTACTTTGTAAACACATCACACACGGCCCCAGGGCCGTTCAAATAGCTGATTGCAGCAAAATGCTTCCGAATCACCGTGGTCCCGAATTTTTTCTTGAAATCAAAAGGAAAAAGAAATGTAACGTTTCTGTGGCGATGGGCACGAGGCTTGCACAGGACACACCGTACATGTATGTCCACACTCCCACACCTAAGAAATGGGGCGACAGATGGAAGAAAGTCCATCTCTCCAAATTCTCAAAATTAAAAAAAAAAAAAATTAATGTCGTTTGAATTGAACCGCAAACGTTAGCAGTCGGGCTTAGCATCTTCGGCGGGGGAGCCTACACAAGTCAAAATGTTTAAAAAAAAAAAAAAAGCTTAAGAAAAAAAATAACCCAGAGACACATCTTAAAACGGCACCTACCTTAGCAGTGAATGAAAGCGCTGCATCGGCGGTTAAGTGTTCTTTTTATACATCCAGATTCTTCTAGCGAGCCCTGGACGAAGGAATGATTCAGGAGGATGTCTCGGGGCGCCTCGGCTTTCTCGAATCCCAGCTGGATTTGAGCCCCCGAAGGAATGTGAGGATCAGTAAACACCGCCGTTTGGAGGAAATTCGTTGTTTGTGTCGTAAATAGTCTTATGGGGGCGGGGGAGGGGGAGAAACAGGAACACAGTCCGAGCACGAAGGGCAGCGTTAGGTCTGAATAAGAGCTCTGTACCGAGAGACAGAGACCGGTCTGCAAGAAAAAGAGAGATTGAAGCGAGAGGTCCCGATGGCTCCCAGCTCCCCCTCTGCTATTGGACCAAACTGAATGAAATTTACAAAGCCAGCAGCCAATGGATCTCCGCAGTCGGCCCCATCACTACAGAAACCACATCCACGGCTACAAGCGAATGCAAAGAGCAGCTAATCCCCAGTGCAAAACAGCTGCAACCGAGCGATGCCCGGTGCCGGTGCCGGTGCCGGGCTGGTGGAACAGGTGAGCGCGTCCCGCGGGGCCGCCGTGCCAGCAGCGCACAAAGAAGATTCCCTTCCCTGCCCGTCCAGATAGCCTTCGGAGAGGCCAAACACGCTATTGTATTTGCAAACATCTTTTAACTCTTGCGGGCCATGCTGTCCCAGAGAGAGCTGCCAGCAGTGTGAGCTATTCCCGGGAGTCAGGCTGAAAAATGTGTTACTGTTTCTACATGTTATGGTGCTTGCATTGGAAGCAATGGCATATATATATATAGTATAATGTGATATATATGCTATATCTATGTAGGCAGCAAAATTAGAAGATCTGTAAAGGACAGAAGCTTTTTTAGGTCGAGGTGATGCCTTTGGGGGTTTGTTTCTTATTCAGTAATGATTTTTTTTTTTTTTTTTGCCCGCCACCTTGGCACATGGAAGTTCCCCCGGCCAAGGCTCGAACCAGCCACAGCCAAGGCAGTGACAACGCCAGATCCTTAACCCACTGCACCACAAAGGAACTCTCTATATAGTAATGATTTTGCAGAATAAAATACCGAAGACATGGCCAGCAACTGCCAGTTATTTTGAAATAACCTCTCTTGGCGTTCCCATTGTGGCTCAGTGGGTTAAGAACCCCACATAGTCTCTGCCTCTTTGAGGATGTGGATTCCATCCCTGGCCTCACTCAGTGGGTTAAGGACCCAACATTGTTGCAAACTGCAGCGTAGGTTGCAGATGCAGCTCGGATCTGGCCTTGCTGTGGCTGTGGTGTAGTCCAGCGGCTGCAGCTCGGATTAGACCCCTAGCCTGGGAACTTCCATATGCCTCCAGTGTGGCCCTCAAAAGAGAAAAAAAAAAGAAAAAAGGAAGTAACTTCTCTTCACTTTGGGGATCCAGGAATTCATTTTTCCCAGACTGCTTTTTGTTGAGTGTTATGACCTGGTATTTTTCACTGGGTTAGAGGGAGCTGGCTGGCTGTGGGGCCGTGTCTGAAGTTCCTCGCTTATAAGTCAGGGAAGGTTATAAAGTGTTGTGGCAGCCTGGACACAGATTCTCTTGTTCAAGTTGCCTCTGACCTCAGCTGTGTGTTTAAAGGCTTTGTCTGGGTTTCGGCCTCTGTAATGTGAAGCAGATAAAAGGAATCACTCGTAATATCTGTGTGATGTGATAGCTGATACAGGACTAGGGGTGCAAGAAGCTCTAAATAAATATGTGCTTTTCTTCACACATTATTTCACAGGCCTAGGAATTTCTTTATGGAAGGAGGCCTCTTACCATGAGGCCTCCTCAGAGTTGCTTCTGCATTTAGGCAGCAAACGTACGTACGCATTCGGCCTGCTGTAATGACTTGGTGTGAGAACAAGATGAGGGACTCCTCAGAAGCTGTAAGAGACCCTTGGGGACCACAGGGAGTACGAGGGGTGAGGGTAAACACTGATTAGGGCACCTACTTTCAGATCAAGCATCTCACCCTTGCTAGTTTGAACCCACTGGAAAAGTCTGTCAGGTTTTGTGAAAGTTAGGGACTGGATGTTAAATAGGGATTAAAGCAGTTCTCTTCGGGGCTCCTTGGGATGATTAAATGGATAATGTGCATGAAAACACCCTTTATGACAGAACACTGTAAATCAACTGTCATGGAAAAAATAAAAATCATTTAAAAAAAATAGAAAACACCCTTTGCCAAAAAGATTTGTGTGTGTGTATATCATACGTATAGATATAAAGACCTATTTTAATCACTGTTTTATAGACAATATACATACACAAAATTGATACCTATCTAACAATAGAAGAAACGTGTTTTATATATAAATATGTATCTTTCTTCTCTCATTGAATAGATATTTAAGATCCAGTAACGTAATTGGGAGTTCCCTTGCAGCTCAGTGGGTTAAGAACCTGGTGTTGTCACTACTGTGGCTCGGGTCACTGCTATGGCACAGGTTCAATCCCTGGCCCAGGAACGTCCACATGCATTTGGCACTGCCAAAAAATAAAATAAAATAAAATAAGATCCAGTAACATAATAGTATGGCTAGCAATACAGAAACAGAGACATAAACATATATTCTTCCCAAAATAGAATTGAAAAGCAGAAACTCAAGTTGAACACAGTAATTCCTACCACGTCAGAACGTCATAGGCTTGGCCAAGAAGGTGTGCACCAACTGATTTATAAATGTCCCAAGTATCTTTTGAGCACAAGCATAATCCTGAACACACAAAAAAATGCATTTGTGTGCAGTATGCATCCATTTATTTATTTATTTATTTTTGGCCACGCCCCACAGCCTGCGGAAGTTCCCGGGCCAGGGATCGAACCTGTGTCACAGCATCGACCAGGGCTGCTGCAGGGACAACGCTAGATACTTAACCCGCAGCTACACAAGAGAATTCCCCCTCCATGGATTTCTGAAGAAGTGCAGAGTCGAGTGGAGAAGGGAGCCAGAAGCATCAGAAGGCGAAAAAAAGATGATCAGAAGGTGGGAAAATACCTGTGACATCATAGGATTCCTGAAGGTAGGAATGATGAGGAAATGGTCTTCAGAGGACAAGCCCTCTCAGCGGAGAAGGAAATGTAACAGAGAACACATCTGACTCCACACTGAATCCATTCCTTCAGCCCTAAGTCCTGTGCTGTGTTGCCTCTGTTGAGTAGGCTGACTCCGGACCTTTTGTAAAAAAAAACAAAAAAAAAAAAACAATGTTGTCTCCAGCTTGAAATATACACGTGGCACATTGTCAGGACTCTGCCTCCCTGCCTTGACCTTTAAAGGTAGAATAAAAAGTTGCAGAACAGAAGATAAAATTTGTCTCCTTGGAGGCTAACAGGAAGGCTGTGACCACAACGACCTGGACAGCTGCAAATCAGGCACCAAGAAATCTGCAACAATCAGCCACTCCCCGTCCCCCTTTTAGTATGGAAGACGCTTGGATTTTAATTTGGGTAAAACGGTTCTTGGGAACGACGCTCAGTCTGCTGACTTTCCGAATAAAGTCACCCGTCCTTGCCCCAACACCTCGTCTCTCGATTTATTGTCCTGTCACATGGCGAGCAGTACAAGCTCGGTAACAGAATAGCAAGAAACCTTGATCAAGTGCAGAAGTTGAGGAAAAAAACCTACAGAAACAGTCTGAATAAAGGCATAGCGGCAAGAACTTGGGGGGGGGGGATGTATAGCATTTGATATTCATATTGAATATGCAAAGAAGGCAGATAGGATAAGAGGGTGACAAATTCTTTCCATGATCTTGAATCTGAACAGGTGGAATTTATTCAGTAGGCAGTGGGTTCCCAATGGCACAGCAGTTTAAGGATCTGGCATTGTCACTGCAGCGGCTTGGTTTACGGCTATGCCGCGGGTTCAGTCCCTGGTCCAGGGAACTTCCACACATCCTATGAGCGCAGCCAAAAAAGGAAATTCCATTCTAACTTTATTATTTTTTTTTTTGTCTTTTTAGGGCCGCACCCACATCATATGGAGGTTCCCAGGCTAGGGGTCTAATCGGTGCTGTAGCCACCGGCCTACACCACGGCCATAGCAACAAAGGATCCAAGTCTTGTCTGCGACCTACACCACAGCTCACGGCAACGCCCGATCCTTAACCCCCTGAGCAAGACCAGGGATTGAACCCGCAACCTCATGGTTCCTAGTTGGATACGTTTCCTCTGAGCCACGACGGGAACTCCTCCATTCGTACTTTACACTTCAAAGTTCCTAAGAAGCTCTGTCCTTGCAATGATGCAAAGTAAACTTCAGACGAGTTCAACTGGGATTATCATGAATTCCAGATTAATGTCTGCCATTTCAATGAAGTTTTCTCATTCCAGTGTAATGTATGCACCTTTTCAGATATGTAAATATGGTTATAGAAACTTAGGAGAGAAGTGACAGAGACGGTCCCCGCTGGTTCTGTCAGAGAAGTGTTTTATACGATTAACAAAGCTTTTGCTGTGCGTGCGGCCCCAAAACAAACAAACCAACAAAGCTTTAAAGACAGATGTTCAAGTTCATATTTTCCAATGAGAAGGTTGTGCAGTCCTGCAATCCAATTTTTGCCCCTGAGAAATAAAAAAAAAAGAAAAAACAGGCCTCTTGGGTGGGAGCCTGCCTTCAGTGCCTTGGTTCTTCTGACTGTTATCTTAAACCCCAAACCACCATCAACTATGTCAGGTGCATACACTGCTGCAGAGATGCTCTGACTTTCCATCTGATTTTTTAACATTCTTCTCCTAGTTATCATTTCATCCCTGGGCATGATTAGCCTAAATGACTTTTAAATGGCCCTGAGTTTTAAAAATGATTCAGTCTCCCAATTTTCACTGGATTCATGGAGGCTGAGAAACCCACTTGCCTGTGCTATTGCATGAAAACGAAGGTTATTGGATCCCAAATATTTGGCCCCAAATAGAGTTCTTTTTTGGGGCAGGGGAGCACACCCATGGCATGCAGAAGTTCCCAGGCCAGGGATCAAACCCAAGGCACAGCTGTAACCAGAGCGAGCACAGTGACAACCCCCAGTCCTTAACCCACTGAGCCACCAGGGAACTCTGAGTTCAATTTTCGATGATATTTTGCAGCAACTTTCCCCCATAATTGCCTAAGACTTTATAAACTTACTGTCCCCAAGGTACTTAAAATTATACACACACACACACACACCTATACATACACACACATATATATATTCAGGCATACATACACACATACATATTCAGGCAAATATACATACACACATATATGCATATAAGACATAAGGTATATAATAAATATAAATAGAGAGGGGTTATGAATTATATGTAGTACATTATGTATATCTATATATACACACATATATTCAGATATACAGACATATACACACACATATATATAATACATAAAGCATATAATAAGTGTATATATATACAGACGGGGTTATATATTATAATAGGCTATATAAATATATATAGATATTTATAATTTATAATATTTAAATACATAAGATATAAGTGCTATATGTAATATATATTATATATCATAATCAGGCACATCTTGGAGATATTGTGTGTTAAATTCCAGATCACCAAAATAAAGTGAGTCGCACCAATATTCTGATCTCCCAGTACATCTAAAACTGGGTTTATTCTAGACTGTAGCCTCTTTACGGTGCAATAGCATCTAAAAAACAATGCACCTGCCTTGAAAAATACTGCATGGCTAAAAAAACGCTGTCTGGCCTTCAGGGAGTCACAGAAGTCCCATCCGAGACTGCTGATCACAGAAACCACCACAAATATAAGGAAAATGAAGAAGTTTTATCTATTCCAAGAATGACCAAAATGTGACACACAGGTGGAAAGTGAGCAAAGGTTGTGGGGAAAAAGTAGCCCCAACAGGTTTGCTTGAAGCAGGGTTGACACAAACCTTCAATTTGTAGAAAATGCATACATCTGTACAGTACAATAAAGCAAAGTGTAATCAAATGAGGGATATCTGTTCAGCGTTATGGATGACATCTATAGAGTTATATAAATGTTATATCTAGTCCATCTCTATTTTAAGATATATAAATATATATACACACATCATATGTATTTTACGTTGTAAAGACACGTTTCTATTCCCCGAATGGTTGAATGGTTGACGGATTCCAGATTCTGACCCTTTAACCCCATCCTGTGTATAACCACTACCTGTCTTCCTACTTTCACACTTTATACTTCAGATAATCCATATTTAAAAGAAATAAGTTAAAAAAATAAAAATAAAAGAAGTAAGTTGAGTTCCTGCTGTGGCTCAGTGGGTTAAGAACCTCACATAGTGTTTGTGAGAATGAAGGTTTGGTCCCTGGCCTCGCTCAGTGGGTGAAGGATCCGGCGTTGCCCTGAGCTGTGCCTTAGGTCGCAGACGTGGCCGGATCCCAGGTCGCTGTGGCTGTGGCTGTGGCGAAGGCCGGCAGCTGCAGCTCCTAGTGGACCCCTAGCCTGGGAACCTCCATATGCTGTGGGTGTCGTCATAAAAAGAAAAAAAAAATAATAAGTTTGGTACTGGTGAATAAAATAAGAACTGGCATAGATATGCTTTGTTTATTGACACAAAGAGCCTTCTCTTGTGTTAATGACCTGTTCCAGCCACATGCCTCAGGTGACTGCCACACAGTTTCTAATTCCAGTTTAATTACATTGAGGGTGGCCAAAAAATTATTTCTACAATGACTCTTTTATCCTCTGAAACTCAAGTTTCACTTTGGAATTTTTTTTTTTTTTTCTTATTAGGGCTGCACCAGAGGTATATGGAGGTTCCCAGGCTAGGGGTCTAATCGGAGCTATAGCTGCCGGCCTTCGCCACAGCCACAGCACGTGCGATCTGAGCCACATCTACACTACAGCTCAGCTCACAGCAATGCTGGATCCTTAGCCCACGGAGCGAGGCCAGGAATCGAACCCGCAACCTCGAGGTTCCCGGTTGGATTCGTTTCTGCTGCGCCATGACGGGAACTCCTCATTTTGGCATCTTTAATCATTTCAATTTTCTTTATCCTTCCTTGAAAAGAGAGAACATTTTGCAGACTGTGCTTTGTGAGTGACATGTACACATACGTGGCTTTGCATACATGCAGAACCAGAGCAGAAGGAAGACGTCTATTAACGGTGATGGATTCGGGTTTCTTTGGCTGCACCTGCAGCATGTGGAAGTCCCCAGGCCAGGGATCAAACCCTCACCAGAGTTGCAGCCTGCACCACAGCTGTGATAGCACCAGCTCCTTAACTCGCTGCACCACAAAGGAACCTCCTCGACGGATTAGTTTTGAATAGGGGTCAACTTCTGTTGTAAGGCACTGGTACATGCATCATACGGTAATAGTTTCTTGGAAGAGTCGTGACCAAACTTACATAGAAAACCACCAAACCTGTGTAATATCTTCATATCAGGGAACTGATGGTCCCTTGTGGCCAATGGTCGGTAAAGAACTAAAGTTTTAGAGTTCCCATTGTGGCTCAGCAGGTTTAGGACACAACGTCGTCCCTGTGACGACACAGGTTCGATCCCTGGCCTCGCTCAGTGGGTTAAGGATCAGGCATTGCCACAAGCTGCAGTGTAGGTCGCAGATGCAGCTCAGATCCGCTGTAGCACAGGCCTCAGCTGCAGCTCTGATTCGACCCCTGGCCCAGGAATTTCCATATGCCATGGGTGCAGCCTTAAAAAAAAAAAGAGAGAGAGAGAAGTCTTCATTCCAACAGCCTGTGAAAAACTGAATCCCACCAACCACATGATTGTGGAAATGGATTCTTCCCCACTCGAGGTTTCTGATGAGACCCCAGCCCCAACTGCAATCCCCAATATGTGGATTGCAACTTATGTATGAAAACCTTGTAGCAGAGGATTCTGCTAAGGTATGCTCCTGGTGTCGTCAACGTTGCCCCAGCAGCCAAGTCTGATAATTTGTTACACTGTGACAGACAACAAATAGTGCTTAAACATATAGGGTGTGTGTGTGTGTGTGTGTGTGTGTGTGTGTGTGTGTGTGTGTGTGTGCAGGGATGGTTGTGGATATGGAAGGCTGTAACAAACTGTAGCAAACTGGATCCTAAAAGAGTATGGACCAACGTGAACCAGTATGCTAAATATTTGACAATTTGCAGCACAGTTGGGACAGCTCCTCCAGAAACCCCGGAGATGAATGAAGCAGAGAAGGAAGTGTGTCATCTGCCGGTGAAGCCTGCCCAAAGCTATCAAATTAGGGAGAGGAGGAACTCGACAACCACATCTGTAACTCCGGCATCCAGCAAGAGACTTTCTGCATTCTGGCTGAGAATGCTTTACCTCTCATCAGCAGCCTTCAGGTTTTCACTATCCGTCACATGAAGGTGTGATTGGGGAACCCACCCTCGATCTGGTCAGCCCTGGGCAAATCAGGGTGGGAGAGTTTTGGAGATATTTTTCGATTCCCAAGGAGTTATAATTTCTTGATATCACCACTTACTTCCTCTACATCCGCCTTCAGAAAAATGCATCATTGCATCTCCCCTGGTTTCAAGGCATGTCGACCCTGTCACAGCACTTAAACCATTTACTCCCAGTAAAACGTAGTGTGTGTGCGTGTGTGTGTGTGTGTGTGTGTTGCGTATGTTATATGCTGTGTGTACAGCTTGTCCACTGGACTGTAGGCTGTAATTAGATGTCTATCCCTAAAGCCTCTCTTTAAAAATGTTTGTTAATTTTTAAAGTTACCATATGATCCAGGAATCCCACTCCTGGACATCTATCTAAAAAATACAAAACTCTAATTAGAAAGATGCATACACCCCAATGTTCATGGCAGCATTATTCACAATAGCCAAGACTTGAAAGCAACGTAAGTGTCCATCGACAGAGGAATGGATAAAGATGATGTGATATATACACAGTGGAATATTATTCAGCCATAAAAAAGAATGAAATATGTCATGTGCAGCAATATGGTTGGACCTAGAGATTATCATGCTGAGTTAAGTAAGTCAGAGAGGAAAAGACAAACATCATATGATATCTCTTATTAGTGTTCTCTTAAATACGACACAAATGAACTTACTGATAAGACAGAAACAGACTCACAGTCACAAAAAACAAACTTATGCTTACCAAAGGGGAAAGGAAGGGAGGAACTAATTAGGAGTTTGGGAAAAACAAACTGTTATATATGAAACAGATAAACAGCAAGGACCTACTGTATAGCACAGGTAACTACATACAATATCTGTAACAACCTAAAAGAAAGGCATGTGTGTATATGATTATACTATTTAATACATATATACATATACTGAATCACTTTGCTATGCACCAGAAACAAAAGATGACATTGTAAATCAACTATATTTCAGTTTTTAAGAAACAGGTTGTTTTGAACGTAACAAAAGTTGCACTGCATTTCCTCTTTTTTGGTTCACTTTCACTGCACACTGAGCAGACTGCGCCATCAGGGGAAATTTGCGAGGGAAAAATGTTGCCGTGTCATCCTACCTCTGGTTCCTCAGGGTTGAGAGGCTCACCTTGGGTAGACCACGATGAAGTCCTGGGCCAACGTGATCTAATCCTGTCTTCGAGTCATGAGCCTTCTGGTATGAAACTGAGTCACAAGCTTTATTGATAATGTGAAAGGGTAACAAATGCTGGAGAGGGTGTGGATGAAGGGGAACTCTGTTACACTGCTGGTGGGAATGTAAATTGGTGCAGCCACCATGGAAAACAGTGTGGAGGTTCCTCAGAAAATATAGAACTACTGTATGATCCAGCCATCCCACTCCTGGGCATATGTCCAGACAAAACTATAATTCAAAAAGATGCATGCACTGTATGTTCATAGCAGCACTATTCACAATAGCCAAGACATGGAAGCAACCCTAGTGACCATCGACAGATGATGGATTAAGAAGATGCAGTACATTTACATAATGGAATACTACTCAGCCATAAAAAAGAACAACATAATGCCATTTGCAGCAACATGGATGCTTTGTAGCGATTCTCATACAAAGTGAACTAAGAAAGAGAAAGACAAATACCGTATGATATCACTCCTATGTGGAATCTAATATAAGGCACAAATGAACCTATCCACAGAACAGAAACAGACTCACAGACATAGAGGAGAGACTGGTGGTTGCCACGGGGGAGGGAGTGGGAGGGATGGGGAGTCTGGGGTCAGTAGACGCAAACTAGGACACTGAGAATGGATAAGCAGTGAGGTCCTGCTGTCCAGCACAGGGAACTCGGTCCAGTCTCTTGGGACAGACACTGACGAAATATAATATAATAAAGGGATATATATATATATATATATATGAGATCTATATCCATAACTATATCTATATCATATATATATGACTGGGTCACTTTGTTGTACAGCAGAAATTGGTATAACATTGTAAATCAACTATACTTTAATCAAAAACAGATAAAAAAAATATGAAAGTGCTGGAGTCCCAGATCCACACAATCTCCAAGTCCACGTTCACATCCCCTTCAGACACGAGTACTGTGACTAAGTTATCTGTCCACAGGTCCTCGACAGCGATGGAATCCAAGCCGTCTGTGACAGCCATCTGGGATCTGAAGTCTTTAATTGGAGCACCTGGCACGCGGCTTGCAGGACTGCAGAGGAATATATTTATTCCAAGATTGAAGACAATGAAAATTACTTACAGGTCATTTTTTAAATTCACATCGAAAGTGTGTGCCATAGCAGTTTCTTTTCCCTTTCTCTCTCCCCCTCTCGTTTGTCTTTGTCTCTCATACACACACACACACACATTTTTCCCTGCACAGGACTGGGCAGCGGCAGGAAGAAGGAATTTTATCCCTTCAGCAAGTTCTATTCCTTGCAGGAACCTCACAGGCCCTTCCAAGCTGCAGGTTGAAACTCCTTTTCCCATGAGAAGCCCTGAGACCCACCCATTTGTCTCCGGGCACTTGCGGCTGCCCCTTCCAGGACAGGCTCCCCTTGGTCACCCTCCAAACCTATAAGGGTGGAGGAGAGGATAAGAGTCGGGAGTCTGTGGGGTCAGGTACCCAGGGCCCCCCAACCTAAGATGCTTTTAGCCAGAAACAATCGCTAGGGTGACAGGAAGCATTCATTATTTCAATGTATATAATCTCGTGTGGAATGAGTCCATGATTCGTATAACCTTTTTTCCTTTATCTTCATTTGCATTTAGTATACAGTAATATATTTTAGTGTATATTCCTTTGCTATAGCTGGAGCCTCAAATGCCCACTGGTCCTGCCCACCTGGCCGGTGCCCCCAGGGCTGTGGAAGAATGATTGTGACATTGCAGGAAGCTTGCCCCAGAGGGATTTCCCTTTAATCTGTCTCTTCTGTATGAACAGAACAAAGGTTGCCCCCAAACCAGGCAGACAGTTGCAGCTCACAAGGTACTGGCTAGCCCACGGGCTGACACGTTAAATTAGAGGAACAGAAACGCGGTGTCAGTTCTTCACCGGGCTGGGGATGTTGGGCTTGCCTGGGTTTCATCAGCCTGGATCATGCCTGCTTGTCAGGGTAGCAGAACTATTCTCTGATGTCTTTCATCCGATGGCTCACTCCTCAACCATCTGGCTTCTTCGAAGCCACTTTTTTTCTTAATTAGTGACACACACTTTCATGTCTCATTGAGGTCAAACACCCACCACTGGCTTAGAAGCTACACAAACCAGCTTGAGAATTCCTAGAGAAACACTCTTTTTTCTGTGCCTTTCTTGGAGTTGCCAGCCAGCCACTGTGTTTTGGCCTTCAGTTTTTTTTTCCAGTGGCAGCGGTTTTGTGGTCACGGTAGGCTAGGTATTTTAAATCCATTAACTATTTCTACTAAAGTCAAAGAGGAAAAAAGAGGAAGGAAGGAGGGAAGGAAAACAAGCCAGATACAGAGAGAGCAAAGGAAAGAAAACAAGCAAGAAAGCGGCAAAAAAGCAAGAGGAAGAAAGGAAGGAAGAAAGGAAAAGAAAGGCCAGGATCATAAGTGAATCATTGTCCCCCTCAAATTGTTTTCCACAGCCAGGTCTAGTTGGTCTCAAGCCTGTATATAATTAACCCCTTAAATACCAAATATGGGGGTTCCTGTCGTGGCGCAGTGGAAACGAATCCGACTAGGAACCATGAGGTTGCGGGTTTGATCCCTGGCCTTGCTCAGTGGGTTAAGGATCCGGCGTTGCCGTGAGCTGTGGTGAAGGTTGCAGATCCCGCGTTGCTGTGGCTGTGGCGTAGGCCGGCAGCTACAGCTCCGATTAGACCCTTAGCCTGGGAACCTCCATAAGCCGCGGGTGTGGCCCTAAAAAGACCAAAAAAAAAAAAAAATGAACTCAATCTTATATAGACTTCATGAAGATATTTAACCTTACATCGATAGCTTAAATCAGCCAGTGAAATTAATAATTTCTAACTACATAAATACAGCTCAGCCATAAAGAAGGTAGTTCGTCTGCAAGACATGACAATTTTGCGCCCGATTTCTCATGTCCTTGTCTGCTTGGAAAGAGGTCAAGCTGCTTTCCTTTGACAAAGACTCATGAATAAGAAAAGCCACGACTCCCGCCTGGTTTGGAAAAATAGGAACCTGAATGATTCTAACTGCTTCTTGTCTTTGCCTTTTCCTATATCCTTCTGAATCTGGCTTCGTGCATCTGTAGCGCTCAAAACTCCACAAGCCCCTGAAACTTCCAGCTGGGGTGTCAACACTCAGTGCTAAAGCAGTGGCTGGAACTGGTGAAGGAAGGAAGGAAGGAAGCCAAACAGCGCTGGCAGAAGAAGCACCAGGAAGCACGTGATCTGTTCCTTCATTCTCACACCTCCCCCTGAGGATTCTGAATCAAGACCTGAGACCACTGGTGGGTCTAACGAAACAAAAGGGATATGGATTTTCTCGACTTCCATCTTCTGCTTTGTGAAATCCACAGAGCCCTTTGGGTGCATCCTAAACCTAAGCGTGCCTTGGGGGCTGTACGATGGCAGATGCTTACATGGGTCTCCCGTGTCTTGCATGACTTGGTTTTTGTTTCACTTTTTTTTTTATTATAGTCGATTTACAATGTTCTGTCAATTTCTGCTGTACACCCAGTTATACGTACACGTATGTCCTTTTTCTCCTGTTATCTTCTATCATGTCCTACAACAAATGATTGGCTATAGTTCCCTGTGCTGTACAGTAGGACCTCACTGACTCTAGACAGGCACACTGGCCCTTCAACCCTGTGCCGTCTCCCTGTGGGAGACGACGGTATTTAATGTGTCTGTAACACAGATGAGGAGAAGAAGCCTCAGTGAGTGTGCATGATGCATGCTTTGGATTTATGTAGCTAGTAAAGCTGTGGGCAGGGCTTCAAAGCACTGTCTTTTCAAGAAACGTTTGCCCAGTCACTAGCCTTGGGACACAGAACAGCGTCTCCTTATGCAGCAAGTGCAGGTTTTGGGGGTGCTGTTAGAAAACGCACAGCTTCTGTAAAGCCAGGATGCACGAGAAGCAACCACTTTGGCCTCTGTGGGGTCACCCTTTAGGCACAGGGAAGGCCCAGGCCATCTCTGGCACCATGCAAATGACACTGCTTGTTGGGTGTGACTAGCGGATAAGGCATACAGATATTCACGATCTGCTACATATCTGCTTCGTTATCTGCTACGATACAGATGTGCATTATCTCTGACCCAGGGGTTTCGTGTCTTCTGCCAGCATGGTCAGGCTGTGGCTGGCTACTTTGTTAGCTATGCCGCTGAGTAATTTCTCAGATGCTGCCTGGTTCCTCAAAACCAGGGCAGGGCCAAGAAGGAAAACCCATCACCGACTCTGGCTCAGCAGGCAGAGAAGCAGACGTGCTGGGCGATACCCGTGACCAAATCAGGCAGGCCAAGGGGTGCTCAGGGAGAATGGATACCTTCTTATAAGCTGGCCTTCAAGTTCCAGGAAAAACACTGCACCCTACGGCAAAGACGCTCTGACAGTCCAGAATCATCTTCCATTTCTTTAAAAGCCTCATCGGCCTCACCCAGTCTTGGAGCATAAAACATTCTAACGGGAAAAGGATACCCCTGAGAAGGCCACTCCCGTAGTTGTTTTTGACTGAAAGACACGGTTGCGGAGGGAAGG
>PVHT021183672.1:3225352-3257055 GCA_004024745.2 Catagonus wagneri | reverse complement strand
GGCCTTCAAGTTCCAGGAAAAACACTGCACCCTACGGCAAAGACGCTCTGACAGTCCAGAATCATCTTCCATTTCTTTAAAAGCCTCATCGGCCTCACCCAGTCTTGGAGCATAAAACATTCTAACGGGAAAAGGATACCCCTGAGAAGGCCACTCCCGTAGTTGTTTTTGACTGAAAGACACGGTTGCGGAGGGAAGGTCTGTCTGGGAAAGGAATCAAGTTTTGCACGCAACGCACACACATCAATCTCCTATTGCCAACAAGTGGGAGACGACGGTATTTAATGTGTCTGTAACACAGATGAGGAGAAGAAGCCTCAGTGAGTGTGCATGATGCATGCTTTGGATTTATGTAGCTAGTAAAGCTGTGGGCAGGGCTTCAAAGCACTTTCCCCCCCCCTACACAGAAGCAGACACAATGAAAGACACCCGGAATAAAATACTAAAGAAGAATCCCCTGTGATATGGCTTAGCCATCGAGCACGGGGTCAAACATTAACGGAAGGTACAAGATTCGCCTTCTCAGTAGGTGTGAGATCACTTTCAAGGGGCTGAAAAGTTGGTTCTTGAGGGACCAAAAAATCCTGCTCTCTGAGTTTATCTGGCTACCTACGTATCTATCACCTGTGTATCTATGTATCTGTCATCTATTGATGATCCATGAGGATATGCAGAGTATATCTGTGCTATTAGAATAACATGGGGATGGGACATTAGGCAAACGTGTTTGAAAATTCTCCCTGGGGGTGGGGCGTGGACAGTGAACTGCAAAAGGCGTTGACTCCAGGAGTGAAGGCCATTATCTCAGACTGCCGTTTCTTTAAATACCACCAAGAGCCACCCACCAAAAGCAGATAAGATCTCATGCGCATGTACGGTCTCCCTGGGGTGCAAGATGCTTGGATGAATTCAGAAAAGGGTACGAAGGACTGGTCCTCTAGAAACATGAACCTATCCATGTGGAAAATAACGTCTGTGAAGCATCAAGTCATGGCGAAAACTATGTAGCCATCTGGTCTCTGGGACAAAGGGAGCCCCGACCTGTAGCCTCCGATGATTTCCATGGTGGAATACTTGGCTCCTGGCCAGTTTCCTGTACTGAGGGTGACATGCCAGAGCTTGGAAACTTGGAAGATGTTCAGAGCACTTGACAATGGAGAATTTCCACAACGAAGCTACAGTAGACTTTAATCACCTCAAGAGCACGGAGAACAGCAAAATGCAGTAAAACAATTTGTCAGTGATGAAGTTCAAGCATTTATCATCTCGTGTGTGTGTGTGTGTTTTATCATTTGACAGCCATGCTTGTGGCATATGGAAGTTCCCAGGCTAGGGATTGAAACGGAGCTGCAGCTGCAGGCCTACACCACAGCCACAGTTCAATCGTGTATTTGGGTGTTCCCCCAGTGCTGCACTGGGTGAAGGATCTGGGGTTCTCGCTGCTGTGGCTCAGGTCACTGCAGTGGCACAGGTTTGATCCCTGGCCCGGGAACTTCCACCTGCCACAGGTGCAGCCAAAAAGAAAAAAAAAAGTACACTGCTGATGGGAATGTAAATTGGTGCAATCACTACGGAAAACAGTATGGAGATTCCTCAAAAAATTAAAAATAGAACTACCATAGGATCCAGCAATCCCACTCCTGGGCATCTCTCCAGAGAAAACCATGACTCAGAAAGACACATGTAGGAGTTCCCTTCGTGGCTCAGTGGTTAACGAATCCGACTAGGAACGATGAGGTTGCGGGTTCGATCCCTGGCCTTGCTCAGTGGGTTAAGGATCCGGCGATGCCGTGAGCTGTGGTGTAGGTTGCAGACGCGGCTCGGATCCCGCGTTGCTGTGGCTGTGGCGAAGGCGGGTGGCTACAGCTCCTGTTAGACCCCTAGCCTGGGAACCTCCATATGCTGCAGGTGCAGCTCTAGATAAAGGCAAAAAAAAAAAAAAAGACACATGTACCCCCTATGTTCATTGAAGCATTATGTACAATATTCAAGACATGGAAATAACCTAAATGTAATCAACAGAGGAGTAGATAAAGAAGATGTGGAACATATATACAACGGAATATTACTCAGCCATGAAAAAAAGAACAAAATAATGCCATTTGCAGCAACATGGATGGACCTGGAAATTATCATGCTAAGTGAAGTTAGTGAGACACAAACATCAAATGCTATTACTTGTATGTGAAACCTTAAAAAAGGATACAAATGAACTTATTTGCAGAACACAGAAACAGACTCACAGATTTTGAAAAACTTATGATTACCAAAGGAGACTGGTTGGTAGGGAAAAAGGGACAGACTGGAGGTTTCCGATGGAAATGTTCTAAAATTAGGTTGTGATGATGGCTGTATAACTATAAATATAATAAAATTCACTGAATTAAAAAATAAAAAACCTCCATCAAACCTACTCCGTAAACATACACATTTAGATTTCAATAAAAGCGCAAATTTGATTATAATGCAATTGGTGACTGGTTACTGTCTTCCCGAGACCTCCTTCTCCAAAGGAAATGGGGTCAAATTCTTACATCTGGGGGATGGGAGAGAAAATGAGGCAAGAGGACTTTCTTGAGACACTGACGAGATAGGAGTTTGAGCTGGTTGCCTCGATACTTCAGTGTATGACACAAAATCCTCCTCATCGAGATTTTATTTGTTCTTTTTCTACCGATAACGTTCGCCCACTTTGGAAGAGCCGGCTTCAGGAAGTTCATATTGCAACCAAGTGGGTGGTGAACGGAACGCAAGCACCAACTGCTCTGGGCACACGGAAGCTCCCTGCAAGCTGACGCCTGCAGCCACAGCCGTTTATCCCAGGGACCCAGCATCAGAAGCAGAGAAAACGGACCTGCCTCTCATCAAGTGGGGTGGAGTCTGGCACAGTTACGGAAGGTATTCAAACCCTGCTGTCATCAAGGGAATAGCCCAGTCTGCCCATTACACCCAAGAATGGGTCAACGGCATGAGCCAATGACATTAAACTATAAATAAGGAACACAGAAATTCAAAGCAATTTTTTTTCCCCCTATGCGGTCACAGAGGTTTGTCTTTCTTGTTTGAGAGGAGTTGAAATATTTTAAAGGGATTCATAACTGGGACAGAAAATTTCAGCTGATTCGAGTCACACTTCTTATAAGATTTAGTTCCTTTTTCTTCTTTTTGGGCCCCAGGAGTGACACGTGCAAGTTCCCAGGCCAGGGATCGAACCCCCAGCACAGCAGTGACCCAAGCCATGCCAGAGACTCGAGTCACAGTGACAACGCCAGATCCTCAACCCCTGAGCCACCAGGGAGCTCCAATAAAATTTAGTTCTTATGATGGAGTTCCCACTGTGTCTCAGCAGTTATGAACCCGCCTGGTATCCATGAGCATTAGGGTTTGATCCCTGGCCCTGTTCAGCGGGTTAAGGATCTGCATTGCTTGAGCTGTGGTATAGTCTACAGACTCGTTTCAGAGCCCATGTTGCTGTGTCTGTGGTGTAGGCCGGCAACTGCAGCTCCAATTTGACCCCTAGCCTGGGAACTTCCTTATGCTGCAGGTGCGGCCCTAAAAAGCAAAAAAACAAACAAAATTTAGTTCTTATGGTATCTCCTGTTCTCTCCTATCGAAGGAGACATTTCAATAAAATTCATGTTGTGATTGAATCCGCAATAGATGAATATTTCCTTGTATGGGGAGCGAGGGGGCAGCTAGAAAACAGTTTGTGAACTTAACTAGAAGAATGGGCTAAATTTGATTTTTTCCACTGAGTGCTGCGGAGGTTAAAAAGCGGGAGAGTTCCCCAGAGACTGTCAAGGCTAATTCTGCAGAGTGAAACATGTCTACAAGGTCACTCATAGTTACTTTCATAGAGTGGCCGTCAAAATGTTTTGTTGGTCAAGGTCAATGTTTTAGAAACGCTTATGAAAATGATGTTACATTTAAAAAAAAAAAAGCTGTGCACAGAGCTCTTGGTTTTACAACTGTGGCTATTTCTGCAAAGGCAAAGAACTACCAAAGATCTTTCTGCTGGTTTTAGTGGCAAGCTTACGACTTCTTTAAAGGTGTTCTCATTTACTCGGGATTCACGAGGGCTGGCTACCAATTTTACTGGCAATGAAAATCGCAGATACTACGTGCTGCAACAGAGATACTGTGTGTTCAGATGGTATGTGTTTAAAAAAATATGCTCGAGGGTACTTTGGCTGTATTTTCACAACCCCGTAGCACCACCCTGAATTATATGTTTGTACTGTGATAAAGTCAATGAGTTTGTGCTGGCAAATGGTGTGGATTTAAGAACAGGTGGGTAGTGTGAGGGGTCCGTGTTTATTAGGGTGTGGATAATCTTTATGTAAGGGCATTTTCGACCCAAAGCATCGATCACAGCCTATGTCCGCTGCTTCCCAAACGCTGGAGTCTTTGACCCTCTTGAAATCAAGAGCTCCTTGGAGTTCCCATTGTGGCTCAGGGGTAATGAACCCAACTAGTATCCATAAGGTTGCAGGTTCGATCTCTGGTCTCACTCAGTGGGTTAAAGATCTGGCGTTGCCCTGAGCTGGGGTGTAGTTCTCAGACTCGATTCAGATCTGGCGTTGCTGGGGCTGTGGTGTATATAGGCTGGCGGCTACAGTTCAGATTCAACCCCTACCTGGGAACTTCCATGTACTGCAGGTGCAGCCCTAAAAGGAAAACAAACAAACAAACAAAAAAAGAGCTCCTCACTGTTCTAAAAGCAGCTCCTGATTTGCCAGACTGCATTTGTAGGGGACTTTTCCCTCTGATGTACACGGGTAAGCTCTGGCTCTGAACCACAAGACTGCCACAATTTACGCTGGCTGTTACCATTGGCTGCAGTTGGTCTGCCCTGAAAATCTGAGTCCTACCTATTTTTAGTACCAGCAAATACAAAGACTCAGAGAGAATTTAGCCAAGGAGAAGAATTTTGTGAAACGTTCATAGACATGAGGAACCCAGCTTCATGTCTGTTTTATTTTATTTTTTTCTTTTTAGGACAGTGCCCTCAGCACATGGAAGTTCCCAGGCTAGGGGTCAAACTGGAGCTACAGCTGCCGGCCTGCACACCACAGCCACAGCAACACTGGATCCGAGCCAAGCCTGCACCCTAAACCAAAGCTCACGGTGATGCTGGATCCTTAACCCACTGAGCGAGGCCAGGGATCGAACCTGCATCCTCACGGATACTAGTCGGGTTCATTACCACTGAGCCACGACAGAATTCCCAGCTTCACGCTAATATCTGCAAAACTGACTGGGGTCAGCCACACTGCTGTGGAAACTTTCATGGGAGCTTTTCCTATGAAGATCAATAAATATATAACTGACGATAATAATTTGGAAGAGCAACTTTTCTTGGGATTATTTTTTCATCTGGAAAATGAGCAAATGATTTCTTCTGATTCCATCTCCGAGAATCTTCTAGCTAAACCGTGGGTTGAAATAAGCAACTGTTTATCCCCAAAGAAATCCACAGACAGCCCAAAGAAACACTGCCATGAAGGACGGAAAATTTGAATTTGTCTAAGAAAACCTGAAATCAAAGACAGTAGATTCAGCTTCTGGGTAAGGTAGAGCTTACACAGGGCTGAAATTAAGCTGTTTTTTCTTTGTTTTGTTTTAAGAAGCAGATTGGCTGTCCTAATATGTCTGCGGTGATCTAGATGGAACACACACTCAATTTGTTTTGGTAGGCCTTGAAATTGAACAACCAATTTGGTCTGGCCATTAAGTCAGTTTTGATTTGGCCTGGGCATTAAGAAAGGCTTCAACCAGTTTGAATGATTAAAAAAAAAAAAAAATCACGCACACACCCACACCTTTTAAACTCTACATTGGGTATCATTTTGAAAAAGTTTGGCTTTAAAGACTGGAGAAAGAATAACAACGCACGTTACAGCTTTTCTCCCAGAAAATGAAATATGAAAAACAATATGCAGAATTCCTTTTGAGGATGTTTAGCTCTCCCCCCCAACCTTTCAGCTGTTCTTCCTCCGATTTCATTCATAAAAAAACTGAGACACAAAAGTAGAAGAAACTCTTTTCATCCCTACCATGGGCTTTAAAAGCCTGAAGACATTTATGTAAATGAGGGTTAGCTTTGGTACGTGTGGTAAGATTCTTGTATGTGGACCTTGTTGAAAATGCAGGGCTTCATTGTGCCGATGAAACATTTGGCAAGAGAAATGAAACACCCCCTAGCTCTCTTCATTCTCCACGAAGCAGTGCATTTAACATAATTAACATGCATTTCCTGGAAGAACAGGTTTACTCACTGCCATAAATTCCAACATGAAGGGTCAGGCTCACTCTCATTCTCTGCAGCAGTAGAGTCCGTGGCGTCTGTGCCTAAAACGTCTAGGAAAGTTGGCCAGTGGGACTGGGTAATTTTAACAAAAACTTACAATGATTAAAAAATAACATAGAGATTGGGCATCAACCACGTTCAGACTCTTGGATTTATGTCCCAACCATCTGTCTGTTGGTTATCAGAGAGAAGACGCTTGCAACCTGGAATTGTTTCTGAAGCCCACAATGGAGCAAGCAGGAGAAGTTTCGAAAGCAAATCCGGTTCCTTCAGGCAGCCCTTTATCAACCGACATCAACCTTTGCCTTGAAGATTTAGTGCTGAGCCGAGCAGAATGACTTTCACCTTGGCGTCCACATCCCAATCTGGCGACTAAGTTGAGGATAGGACCTATACCTACTCATTACTTATGAACAAGGCAGGGGAAAAAAGGGCCATTTCTTTTCAGGGGTGTCAGCTGCAAGGATTGCAAGTGAGACAATTCCCTGTTTGGGGATAGAAGAATCTCATCCAAGCCACATAAGCTCCCTCTTGTAGGATCTACATTTGCAGGAAAAGGTACATAACAAAAGCTGGTCTCTCTTTATCTCCCTTTGTGTTTTCTGCTGCAAAGTCCATGCAACTGGCCAAGAGAAGGATTCCTATTATCATATCATCATATCAGTTTACACAGGAGTTGTTTCTTGAAGTTGCACGATACATGGGTGTGATTTATGTCTCATATCCCATTTCTCTGAGTGTGATACTGTTCCTCTTGATGGCAAAAATGTTTCTGTTTTGGCCTCACCCACAGGATGTGGAAATTCCTAGGCCAGGGATTTGAACCTGCCGCCCAAACTGCTGCAGGGACAACGCCAGATCATTAAGCTGCTGTGCCACAGGAGAACTCCAAGGTTGTAAAATTGCTTTAAATGTTATTTTAAAAAATCAACCAGCAATGATCTCTACCTACGAAGGTCAAGAATCAGAGCAACGGAGAATCTTTCTTTCTTTCTTTCTGCATTTCTTTCTTTCTTTCTTTCTTTTAGAGTCGCACCTGCGGTATATGGAGGTTCCCAGGCTAGGGGTCGAATCGGAGCTACAGCTGCCTGTCTACACCACAGCCACAGCAATGCGAGATCTGAGCCACCTCTGTGACCTACACCACAGCTCACAGGGACACCAGATCCTTAATCCACTGAATGAGGCCAAGGATGGAACCCGCACCCTCATGGCTACTAGTTTGGTCCTTAACCTGCTGAGCCATGACGGGAACTCCAGCAAAGGAGAATCTTAAACTTAATATCTGGATTTTAACAAGTTTTGGAAAACAGTGGTTCCTGGGCCAAGTAAAACCTCTACCTGTATCTGTGTGGCTGCAAGCTTGGAAAGGATCGTCCATTTTCAACAGTGAAAAAGAAACAAAAGCATCTTGAGGGACACATGGAAATCATATGAAAATTAAATTCCTGTGTCCACTGATGTAGTGTCACGGGCACACAGCCACACCTGCCCGTGTCTCTGGACTATGTAGATGTATTAGTGCTTCATGCTGCCTTGGAAACTGAGGAGCTGCAATAAACACTTGGGCTGGAAAGTCTCAAAGAATTGCCCTTTATGCTTTGACCATCCAGGTTTGGGGGAATGAAACACCACCTTGGGTGTGCAGGTTGGTGTCTCGGGGCCTGACCTGCAAAGAGAAAGATGAAAGAAGGAAAACATCAAGTGTTCTGCATCACTGAAGGGTCTGGGGATTCTGAAGACAGGGGAGAGGACAGGCACTGGGATAAGATAGGTCAGGGATGAGAGTGGGGGAGGGGTAGCTTGGAAGATGCTGGAATAGAGAGAGTACCCACCCGCCCCATGTAGAACGGGGACATTGTAGAAGTTCATGGTCAGCAGGAAATTCTGTGTTACCAGGAACAACCCAGAATGGTTAAAATCAGGACATCTAGGAGTTTCCAGGTGGGTTAAGGAATTGGCCTTGTCACTGCTGCAGCTTGGCTTGCTGCTATGGTACAGGTTTGATCCCTGGCCCAGGAACTTCTGCATGCTGCAGGTGTGGCCAAAAAAATAGATGTCTCCTCTGTATCCTAAGGCTTTCCATGGTCTCACAAGACACCTTCCACTGGAAGGTCTTGTTGACTGAAAAAAAAAAAAAAAATGCACAGCCTAAAAAGATGGAATTATGCTTTATTCTGCACACTTTTTGAGGACCCAGGCCTGGGATCCAGGCTGGATAAAAAATTTTTGCAACAAAGACCAGGTAGTGGGAACATCAAAAGCTGACTGTTAAAGAAAACCAGGATTTCCCATTGTGGCACAGTGGAAACGGATCTGACTAGGAACCATGAGGTTGCAGGTTCGAGCCCCGGCCTCGCTCAGTGAGTTAAGGATCTGGCATTGCCCTGAGCTGTGGTCTAGGTCGCAGATGCAGCTCGGATTCCACGTTGCTGTGGCTGTGGTGTCGGCCGGCAGCTGTAGCTCTGATTGGACCCCTAGCCCGGGAACTTCCACATGCCGCAGGTGCGGACCTAAAAAGACCAAGAAGAAAAATAAATAAATAAATGTATAAATAAATCGATAAGAAAAACAAAGAAAGAAAATTCTCAGGTACACGATCTGGATGACGGCAATTATTGCCCAACACCCTTCCAATTATTAACTTTAATTGGACCTATTCTCTTAACTATTAAATGTTCAGAACATCTATGCCTGAATCGGTCTCCAAATATATTTTTGGATCCAGACAGGAGATAAGCAAATAACAATGTTTTCGAAAGGTGCCAAATGGATTCGGAAGAAAACCTTATTTCAGAGAAAATAATTAAAAAGACCGTTGTTTTCGCTTTAATTGCTTCCCACATAAAATCCAGTGGGCTCGGGTTAATACTCTGCTACTTCTAATTGAATTTTCACAGTTCCTTTTATTATAAGATGCGGTCACAAGGAAAGGTGCTGACTTTACTGTGATTATTACACTGTTATACAAAGTTATATCATCAAAGCCTATGCAGCAACGGTAATTTTTCTTCTCCTTGGGGAATTTCACTCCGTGTAACCCCACATGGGAGCTGATGTACCCTTATAGGTTACTAGTCCATTTCTATTTTTCAGGTATAAAGGACTCTTCAAAGAGTTCGTCTGCAGCTACGATGTTTAAGAAAAACAAAGGTAGCAATTTGCCTTGTGTAGGCAGCCATTAAATTGTTCAAGGTGTAGTTTTAAAAGGGATAGTCATATTCCCACCAACAGCAAAGGAGGGTATACTTTTCTCCACACCCTTTCCAGCATTTGTTAGTTGTTAACTTGTCCAGTGTGCAGGTACCTCAAAGAACTCAATGCAGAACTACCACGTGGTCCAGCGGCCCCACTCCTGGGCTTACATCCAGACAAAGCTCATTCAAAAAGATACAGTGCGTGTTCATCGCAGCAGCACTATTTACAATAGCCACAGCAAGGAAACAAACTAAATGTCCATCAGCAGATGAACGACTGACAAGATGTACATATATGCAATGGAATACGACTCGGCCATGAAAAAGAACAAAACTATGTCCTTTGCAGCACTGTGGTTGCAACTAGAGATTCTCATGCTAAGTGAAGTAAGTCAGAAAGAGAAAGACAAATATCATATGACATCACTTAACTCTGGAATCTAATATATGGCACAGATGATCCTAATTACAAAACAGAAACAGACCACAGCCAAGGAGAGCGGACTTGTGGTTGGGCAGGGAGGGGGAAGGGAGTGGGATGGACGGGGAGTTTGGTGGCTGCAAAATGTTACATTTGGAACGGACGGTCAATGGGGCCCAACTGTACAGCTCAGAGAACTGTGGATGATTGGGTCCCTTCACTGCACAACAGAAATTGAAGAAACATTGTAAATCAACCATGCTTTAAAAAAATATTTTTTAAAAACGGGACGCTTACAACAAATCAATGTATAAGGTATCATTCTTCATCGTTTTGTTGGATGAAGAGCAATTCTTTTTCTCCTGGACATTTCACGAGATCGGCCGTTGCAACAAAGTTACGCTTTTATTTTCTGGCTGCATGCGGAAGTTCCAAGGCCGGGGATCAAACCCTCACCACAGTTGCAACCAGAGCCACAGCAGTGAACACCAGGTCCTTAACCCACTGTGCCATGAGGGAACTCCCAAACTCACACTTCAAATCCACTGTCCTGTTAAGAATGGTCTTTAAAAACCTGCACCTGCAATTTCAACATTAACATAAAAAATTCGCCTTTGGTGAACTCAACTTATTTTTACCTTTTTGTATGATTTTTTTTTTTCAAGCTTCATCTCCTGACCAGCTAGCTGCTTTAGGGAAATTGTAAATCAATATATTTTTCAGGTACCAGATGGCTTCTGTAGACTATTAGGCAATGTCGGCGAGGACCAAAAGATGTTTCTAAGACTAATACTTGCTGTGAAAAGGAAAATGCTTCTGGTAACCAGGTTAGAAACACAGTGTTGACAAGTCAATGCTTCTATCACAGAAGAAAATGAATCAACAGTCCTGTAGTGACCAGTGTACCACCCTGTTCTCTTATGATTTCAAAGCCCGGGATCAAGGGAAAACCAGCTGCGGAAAAGAGTTTGAAAAATCTGTATGAACAGTAAGAACAGTAAGGGTTGGGAGTAGCTATAACGGGCCTGAGAAATCGGTGAAGGTAACAACATCCAGTAAGCTTATCTCAGACCAGGAATTAAATCACTGTCCCCCGTTTTCTAAAAATGGCTTAACATTTTTTTTTTCACCCTCCCATCTTCCGTCCAGTGTCCTGCAGGTCTTCATATGTAGCTGCTGCACTGTGATAGATGTAGATCCCATAGCTATTTTATGCTGCTTTGGCTATTGACTGTAATTGCATAATGCGCAGTAAATAATGTCTGGATGATTTTAATTCTTTGGATTTTTTTTTTTTTGAGATTTACTTTGCAGCACACGATTCACACCATCACATGTGAAATTTTGGAAATAATTTAGATGCCCTGTGAAAAGAGTGCATATTTCCTCTCTTTTCTTTTTTTTTTTTCTTTATAGGGCTACACCCGCAGCATATGGAGGTTCCCAGGCCAGGGGTCAAATGGGAGCTGCAGGCACCAGCTTATGCCACAGCCACAGCAATGCCAGATCCAAGCTGCATCTGTGACCTACACCACAGCTCATGGCAACCGGATCCTTAACCACTGAGTGAGGCCAGGGATCGAACCCACGTTCTCACCAGTACCAGTAGGGTTTGTTAGCTCTGAGCCAGAATGGGGACTCTGCCATTCTTTTGTTACATCTGTTTCACTGTCTTTGCGGAACATATCAATTAAATCACACTTCTTGATTACCACGTCCCAGGTTTTATCCTTGTGTTTATGTTCTTGTTTTCTTTTTTGCAATACGTGACAGAGATTCATTCAAATCTCCCTCTCAAGATGCGGTTTAAAAATATCTTTGGGTAAGTCTGCCATGTTATGTTGTATCTCCATCAAGACTGTTGTCAGCATTAAAATGCAAGTTTGGAGTTCCTGTCATGGCTCAGTGGTTAAGGAATCCGACTAGTATCCATGACGACTCAGATCTGATCCCTGGCCTTGCTCAGTGTATTAAGGAACTGGTGTTGCCGTGAACTGTGATGTAGGTCACAGATGCGGCTCTGATCCTCTGTAGCTGTGGCTGTGGTGTAGGCTGGCAGCTCCAGCTCTGATTCAGCCCGTAGTGTGGGAACCTCCATATGCCACGTGCAGCCCTAAAAAGACCATGAATGAATGAATGAATGAATAAATAAATAGCATATTTGAGGAGTTCCCTGGTGGCTCAGTGGGTTAAGAAGCCAGCTTTGTCACTGGTGTGGCTCAGGTCACTGCTGTGGTATGGATTAGATCCCTGGCCGGGAACTGCTGCACGCCACAGATGTGGTCCAAAAAAATAAAAATCTAAGAGTACTAGTTAGACAGGAAGTACCTGCTTGCAGAGGGCATGCTTTCAGCCCACGGGACCCTGTCTTGACTGTGTGACCCATTTACAGATCAGGGCTCTCCTGTCCCAAGGTCTGTGGAGTTTTGTGCCTCCCACACTCACTCCAAACTTGAACATATTGGGGTCTGAAATGAGCACACTGATTTTTCTCTCTCCCTTATATGACCATGTTGAGGGCTTGTCAAACGAATGCTGGCTTTTGTGTGAAGTAAGAGGCCCCCATGATGGAGCAGCTATTAAGATATTACATGGACACGCATGCAGGATCACCGATAAGGCCCTGGCATTGAAAGTCCTGCTCGTCTGTCATTGTAGATTCTTGGACTGTCGCAACCCTCCCCCCACCAACCAAAATCCAAAATCCATCACTCTCTTCTCATTAGGTGACACCAAAAGTTTTAAACAACAGTCTACTTGTTGGTGCATGACTAGCCTTTGCATTATTTAGGACAATTTCTTATGGCCTCAAGTTACCGGATTATTATAAAAGGAAACCTTGGCTTTCCTTATGTGAACTGCTGCAGTCACTAAGGAAAACACTATGGAGGTTTCCCAAAAAAACTAAAAGTAGAACCAGCCTACGATCCAGCAATTCTGTTCCTGGGTATACATCTGAAAACAAAAACAAAAACCCAAAAATGGTAATTGGAAAAGACACATGCACTGTAATACTCAGAGCAGCACTATCGGCAATACTGAAGACAAGGAAGCAACACAAATGTTCACTGAGAGAGCAATGGATAAAAAGTTGTGGTATGTATATACAATGGAATATTACTCAGCCCTGAAAAGAATGAAATTCTGCCATTTGCAGCCACATGGATGGACTTGGAGGGTATTATGCTAAGTGAAATAAGTCGGACACAGAAAGACAAATACTTTGTGATCTCACTTATATGTGGAATGTAAAAAATACAACAAACTAGTGACTATAACAAAAGAGAAGGAGACTCCCAGATACAAAGAAACTAGTGGTGACCAGTGGGGAGAGGGAAGGGGGGAGGGCAAGATGGGGAAGGGGAGCAAGAGGTACAAACTACTAGGTATAAAATGGGTTACAAGTCCATACTGCACAATATGGGGAATAGAGCCAATATTTTATCATAACTAAATGGAGTATAACCTTTCAAAACTGTGAACAGATCAAAAAAGAAAAGGGATGTACAAGTCCAATTCTGTGGGCTAGAAAATATTGACACTCCCATTGGCCTCTCACCATCTAGCCCCGATGTATTCATGGGTTATTGATGGGAGGAAAAAAGGGACAGAGGGACAGTGAAGACCTCTGCTGCTCGTTTCGGCAGCTCCAGGCACTTGTAACCATGACGATGATGAGAAATGTGGTCAGCCCAATGTGAGGTGAGATGTAAGTGTGACGTACACCCCACAGTTCAAATCCTTAGAACAACTCCTCCACCAAAGAATATACCAGTATTTTTTTTTTTTTTGTCTTTTTTACGGCTACACCTGTGGCATATGGAGGTTCCCAGGCTAGGGGTCCAATCAGAACTGTAGCTGCCAGCCTATGCAACAGCCACAGCAACACAAGATCTGAGCTGCGTCTGTGACCTACACCACAGCGCAAGGCGACACGGGATCCTTAACCTACGATCCAGGCCAGGGATCGAACCTACGTCCTCACGGACGCTAGTCAGATTCACTTCCGCTGACGCACAATGGGAAGTCCTATAGCAGTATTTTTATACTGATCACATGATGAAATGATAGACTCTTGCCTACAGCAGGTCACATGAATTATATTACTAAAGTGGCTTTTGCCCATTTCACTTTAATTATTTGAAGTTTTTTTTCTTTGGCCGCACCCGCAGCACAGAGAAGTTCCCAGGCTAGGGATCGAACTTGTGCCACGGCAGCAACCCGAGTCACAGCTGTAACAATGCCATATCCTTAATCCACTGAGCCACCAAGGAACTCCTCACTTTACTTATTTTAAAGTGATTTCCAGAAAATTAGGAATTCCATAGTTGTTAGCCTTAGAGTTCCACTGTGCAGTACTGACCTGAAAGTTCTTTCTGATCTATTTACCTTCAGTTGCTGGATTTCTCTCCCTCCCTCTCTCTTTTCATGGTGGCGGGGGGAATAAGCACAATGGAATGAATCTATAATTATACCTACGTAAGTCAAAAGTTCCTAAATGTGTATTTTTGCATTTCAACTGACCTATTTTTCCAGTATATTGAGAATTCTAAACAGATCAATGACAGTGACTCTCCCATTTTCATATAATAAATCACACAAAAACGTCTTCACGTACCAAAATAAAACTAACTCTTCCATCAGATCAAAGGAAAGACCGCGTTATCACGTTTACCCAGGAAGATTCCACGGAATAACAGACAAAAATTACTTAACTACTTTCACATAGCAAGTGCCGTCTATTTTATTACTTCAAAAAAAAGATTTCATAGTTCTTTAAAGCAGAGATCTTTGGAAATATTTTTATAACCCTTAAACGCATTTTTTTTTTTCCACGGCACCCACGGCAGGTGCAAGTTCTGGGGCCAGGGATCCAACCCATACCGCAGCAGTGACAGTGCCAGGTCCTCAACTCACTGAGCCGGCAAGGAACTCCCAACAGCTACTCCTTTGGAAAAACCAGCAGACACGCCTTCTTGGATAGAAGGAGGTTTGGGTTCTTCCGGGTTCTCTGATGGGGAGATTTCAAGGGGGGTCCTTGCAGGAGACAAGATGCGCTTTGAGGGGGAGGCACTGTTTTAGGAAGACATACCCTTGGGAGGGAAAATGGGCCAGGCTCTGGCACTGTTTTAGGAAGACATACCCTTGGGAGGGAAAATGGGCCAGGCTCTGGGGAGGGGCTTGGTGCGAGCCTGCCTTTGGCTGAAAGAGAGAGGAAGTGGTAGGACGATGAGGATGGCCAGTTTGGGGGGGTCTTCAAGCCGAAGTTGGCCGTCAGAGGTCTTCTGTACCCCAGGAACTGACCTGCCTCAATGTTCCTTGACGCTGGCGGGTGGGAGGGCGGTTAATCGGGGGTGGGGGGGGAATGGCCACCCTACCTAAGAGGTGATGGCTTTGGGGGGGCACGAAATCTGGAGGCCCTCCCCCCCGACTACCACATTTCTCTGGAGAAAAGGAGAAGCACATTTTTGTGGTTGCTCAAGGGGCATTTTGTCAGAGAAAGTTTCTTTGAAACCCACAGCCCTTCGTTCCAGAGCATGGACGGGAAGTGCAGACATAACTAGGGGACCTGTTTCACATCCCTGGACTCCCCCACCCACCCACGTGCTCACCTCAACTGCTTTACCATCAAGTTCTGTGTAGTGTCCCAGCTTAAAATGTGCTGGGCGGTGGGAATGTGTGCGTCTAGCCTAGTGGCTCCAGGCTGAGTACAGCGGTCACCGCCAAGGATGCCTAGCCTCAGAGGGCAGCATGAGACGCACAAGTTCAGGGTTCACCACTCAGCTGCCGTGCTGACAGGGTGGCTGGGGAAGATGAAGACAGACCTAGGGATGCTTTAGGAGAAATACGGTATGACCCTGGACTTCTGTAGGACCTTCCCCTGTGAGTCTGCTGCTTTCAGGTGTATTTTTTCACACTCTCCTGTCTCCCAGGAGGGGAAGCGCACATATGGCAGCTGGAAACTTGGCCTCATTCACTCTCCACAACGGTGTCTCCTGGAAATAATAAAATCTCATTGGGGACGCAAATTTAAATTCTTCTCTAAAGGGCATGGTTTTCTTCCAGAGATGGCTGTTCTACGTTCCCAAAGTCCAGAAAGCCAGCCACTGGAGTTTATGTAAAACTTTCCAGTTTAGGTCTGGCTGTAACATAATTTCTCCAGGGACGTTCAACATGTTTTCCTTTTTTTTTTTTTTTCCGTTTTCTTTTCTGGCCACCCTGAGGCATGAGGAGCTTGTGGGCCAGGGATCAGATCCAAGCTGCACTCGTGACCTGGCCCTCAGCTGTGGCAACGCCAGATCCTAAACCCACTGGGTCGGCCTGGGGATCGAACCCACGTCCCGGCATTCCCAAGACACCACCAGTCCCGTTGCACCACAGCAGGAACTCCTGAGCATGTTTTTCTTGCAATGTCTTCTTGAGTTTAGCCTCATCCTGCAGTTCAGATGTTCTGCCCATGAGCCAGCAAACCAGTTTCTCCTGCCCCATGGTCAAGCACAGAAGTTCTGGAGTGACGTCAGAGCCCTGGCTGTCATTGATCCTTTAGCCATTCTGGAGGCTATAAGAATGAGATCAAGGTGTGGACAGGGTTGGTTCTTTCTATGACAGTGGGTGAGAGTAAGTTCTGCCTGCTTCTCCTTGATTCTGGTGAACTGCTGGCAATCTTTGGTTGCCTGGCTTGTAGAAGCAGCACCCAGGAATCAGCCATCAGAGTCATGTGACCTTATCCCTGGGTGTGTCTCCAAACCTGCCCTGTGCATCCCAGTTTTGGCCGCATCTGTGGCATGTGGAAGTTCCCAGGCTAGGGATCCAAGCAGAGCTGCAGATGCAGGCAGCCACAGCAACACGGGAACTGAGCCACATCTGCGTCCTACACTGCAGCTTGCAGAAATGCCGGATCCTTAGCCCCCTGAGTGGGGCCAGGGATTGAACCTGCCTCCTCAGAGAGACACCACTTCAGGTTCTTAACCCACTGAGCCACAATGGAAACTCCAGTGTCTGAGTTTTAAGGGGACACAATTTAACCCACAACTCCAGTGAACCAGACACAAATTACAAGTTCAGGACCCCATCTTCATGGATGGTTGGGCTGCTCACAGATGCTTAAAACTTGTTAAAAGAGTGAGTCAATTCTAAGACAAAAGTTGGATTAGCGTTTAAAAGAAGCATCTTACTCCCACCATGCCAAGCTGCCAGATTTCTTGGATCAGGGCAGCAGAAAACCCAAAGTCCATTTTTTTTTTTCTTTTCATGGCTGCACCTGCGGCATATGGAAACTCCCAGGCTAGGGGTCAAATTGCAGCTGCAGCTGCCGGCCTACGCCACAGCCACAGCAACATGGGATCCGAGCCACATCTGAGACCTACACCGCAGTTCATGGCAATGCCAGATCCTTAACCCATGGAGCAAGGACAGGGATCGAACCTGCATCCTCATGGATACCAGTCAGGTTCGTTTGTGCTGAGCCACAACGGGAACTCCTCAAAGTCCATTTGATTTCTAGAAATTATCCCAAGTCTGGGCTGATCCAAGAGGCTTTGCTGAATTCCACAGGTAATGCGTTCAAGCGAGCATCTCATAATTACACTGTCTGCTGATCATCACAATAGCGTCCTTGGTGAGTCTTCAGGCTTTCATGTAGCATAATCAAATAAATGTCAAGTCCTTTCTTCACTTCTGCATGTTCCTCACATGCGTTCTTAACAATTACAGCCTGTCTCCTCCATGGCAGCCTTGAAAATTGTTGGCACTGGAGAATACTGTAGGTTTGTCGTACTTCCTGGAAGAATTTTCAGAACGTGAGTGGAGACCTGCGAGGCTCACAGCTCAGGTTTTCCCCTTGGTACCTATTTCATGCAAGCCTTAGGGTCCACGTTTGTATTAACCCTAATGAGTCCCTCTGTATTGATAAGCGCAAAACACAGATTGAACGGTGTGGTCACGGAGTTCCCACTGTGGCTAAGCAGGTTAAGAACCTGACATGGTGTCCGAGGATGCGGGTTCGATCCCTGGCCTCACTCAGTGGGTTAAGGATCTGGTGTTGCTGCGAGCTGCGGTGTAGGTTGCAGATGTGGCTCAGACCTGGCGTTGCCATGACTGTGGTGTAGGCCTGCAGCTGCAGCTCTGATTCAAACTCCCATGGGCCACAGGTATGGCCATAAAAAGAAAAGAAAGAAAAAAAAAAGGGATGTGATCGGTAATTAAATCAATTGTTAAATAACTGAGTAAAATGGCAAATTTTAACCCAGCCCTCAAAATGTATATTTCTTATGTAAAACGCAGACATTAGGATGGGAGCTCTTAAGAGCTGGATTTCAAAGATATTTCATACCCTCAAGGAAAGGCTGACATTTTCTTTGTCCAGGAATGAACTCATGATTGTTCCTTATCTTACAAGGAGTGGCAGGTGAGGCAACGTTTGATTTTCAAGAACCGCTTCAGAGAAGAATGATGAAAATGACCAGAATCCGTATACTGAGTCCAGTGTTTCACAAGCTCCTTCTGTAGGGTGCTGACTGCCATAGAAAGTCCATGACCACTTTTTTTTTGGCCGTGCCCGTGGCATGTGGAGGTTCCACAGCCAGGGATTGAACCCGTGCCACAGCAGCAACTGGAGACACGGCAGTGATGATGCCAGATCCTCAACCTGCTGAGCCCAACAGAGAACTCCCATGACTATTTTATTAAAACGGAACTCAGGAGTTCCCTTGTGGCACTGCAGTGGCTCAGATCACTGCTGGGAGTTCAACCCCCGACCCAGAAATTTCCAAATACTGTGGGGACAGCCAAATACAAAACAAAACAAAAACAAAAATGAAACAAACAAACAAAAAAAAAAAAACACAGAACACAATCGAGCACTGTCTTAACAGAAGTGAGGCAATTCAACAACACTGAATTGGTGATTTTAACCGAAAAATCAGAGCACAGAAGGAAAAACTAAAAGAGCACAGAATGGTCTACAGGCAAGAATTAACCATTCTTGGAGAGCAGATTCAGAGCCCTGCTCTCTAGAGTCTGTTAGAACTCTTTCTAAGCTTCTGGAAATAGAGTAGTTTAGTACAAGGCACACACCTGTATACACACACACAGACATATGCATGCAATATTTTTCATGGCTGCCTAATATTCCATTTACAAATGACTGTCATTTAACTAACTCCTGTCCATGGTCATTTTACTAGGAAACAGTTCTCTTGTATACACACACTAAGACATAGATCTCTCACCATAAGGGAGGGTGTCTGAGTGCAGCCCTAGAAACAGAAATGTACATGGGGGTCACAGATCATGGGCTTTTTAAGTGATAAAGATACTGTTTTTTTAGTCTTTCTAGGGCCGCACGTGTGGCATACGGAAGTTCCCAGGCTAGGGGTCGAATCGGAGCTATAGCCACTGCCTATACCACAGCTCACGGGAATGCTGGGTCCTTAACCCACTGAGCAAGGCCAGGGATCGAACCTGAGTCCTCATGGATACTAGTTGGGATTGTTACTGCTGAGCTGAAAGGGGAACTTCCCATGTGCTTTTTAAGCCCAATTTTTCTCTCAGGGGCCTGTGTAAGCAGGTCTTCAGGAAGCGTTATACTGAGCTGGGCGAGTTGCAACATTTTACCCTGCGAGCGCCCATGAGGGCAAGTTCAACTCTCTGTGACCAATGACAGTGGAAACATGTGTGCGGCCCAGAGGCAGAAGATCACCGATATCTCCCTGATGCTCAAGACTGCGCCGTGTTCCTCTTTCGGATGTCTGACACCGGACAGCGCAACCGGGGCTCAGAAAGCCACTCCATTCGTGGTGCTTCTTGACTGGCACGGATGCTTAGAGAGCATGACATCTTTGAAACAACCTGCAGCGGGTTTTTTAAATTCCAAAGCCGGGCCCCAAAGACCGCAAAGGAGAGCGTGCGTCCTTCCCGTTCAGGGGAGCACCAGTAGAAGGATTACGAGCCAGCCCTGAGAAAGGAGGTATTTCGGGCCAAGGCTGAGAGACCTACTTTGAGAAAAGTTATTATTAACACGAAGGGGGCAACTTGACCCGGCAGCCAGCCCTTTGAGCCTGACTTAGAGCAGGGGAAAAGATCACCTCATCAACATAAAAGACACCTTTACCTATCAGTGATATCAGATATATATTTGTCTTTCTCGTTTTGAGTCACCTCGCTTAGTACGAGAGTCTCTAGCTGCATGCATGTTGCTGCCAGTGGCGTCATTTGTTCTTTTTTATGGCTGCGTAGTGTTCCATTGTGTATGTATGTAGAACATCTTCTTAACCCATGCATTTGCTGATGGACATTTAGGTTGTTTCTGTGTCCAGTGAACACTGGGGTGTATTTATCTATTTATTTTTACTTTTATGTTTTTGCTTTTTAGGGCTGCACCCAAAGCCTATGCTATGAGCCATGTCTGGAACCTACACCATAGCTCGTGGCAACACTGGATCCCCGACCCACTGAGCGAGGCCAGGGATCGAGCCCACATCCTCATGGATACTAGCCAGGTTGGTTACTATGGCGCCACAACGGGGGACTCCCTCATGTATCTTTGTGAATCAAAGTTTTGTCTGGAGAGACGCCCAGGAGGGGGACAAGTACAAGGCGGAGAAAAGCCTGCACAACCACAGAAACCCAGCGGGCTGCCCATTTTGCAGTAGGCTTCCCATGGGATAAAGACGTACGTGAAATTGCCCTGACCTGGGGGTGGCTCTTGGCTCAAATCAGGTGAGAGCAGATCAGGTCCCTGGGCCCCAGGCACGAACACAGAATTTCCTAGTTGATCCCGAGAAGGACAAGGAGCCAGTCTCACCACTTCCTGTTAGGAGCTGTGTCTGGAGAGGAATGGGAGAGAGTGGAGGGCGCAGAAATGTAGGCATAGCTCGGCTGGAGGCTGGAGCCACATCTGCGTACCTTCGAGATCTTTCTTTTCTTCCCGTGTGACACATTTCCCCTTGGGTTTCTTTTCCCATAATGCGACAACTGCCTGATATTTTCCCCCCGACGACACAGCACAAACACGTGCACGTGAGCTGTTTCATCCTGCTTTCTCGCTTTTTCACCAAAGAGCCATAGGGTCCCTCACTATAAAACCGTAAATAGCAAATGATCCTCTCTAACCATTACACGAGGACGCCTTTTGGCTTGGGCATCCACCAACCAGGATGAGTTCTGGGATGGGTCTTTCGGTGATTTTAGGAATCAAGTGGATCCTTTCTCTTCTCCTTGGCGGAGTCCCACTTTCAGACAAGAACAGACAGGTTTTTGTGTTTTCCCTGGTCTTTCACAAAATAATTCCAATTGCAAGTCTGTATAATCATTGAGTGAACCACTCAGGGGCCACCACGCTTCAGATCCTGGCATATTTTGTGGCTACCTGTTATAACCAAAGATACCTTCTCTTTCCTAGTCACAGACTCACAGCTATATTTTGCCCATTTACATAGGATATGCCCTAAAGGGCCTTCCTTAGGGACAGATGGAGTATTTCCCATATTTATAAGTTCAAGAACAACATAGCACCAGGAGTTCCCTTCGTGTCTCAGCAGTTAACAAACCCGACTAGGATCCATAAGAATGCGGGTTTGAACCCTGGCTTTGCTCAGTGGGTTAAGAATCTGGTTTTGTTGTGAGCTGTGGTGTAGGTCGCAGAAGCAGCTCGAATCCTGCGTTGCTGTGGCTGTGGTGTAGGCCGGCAGCTGTAGCTCTAATTCGACCCCTAGCCTGGGAACTTCCATATGCTGTGGGTGTGGCCCTAAAAAGACCAAAACCAAAAACAACAACAACAAAAAAAACAGGCCCCAGTGAGGGACTCTAAAAGGTTATGTTACTATATCAGATCCCTAACACAATACAAAGTAACTACATAGTGTCAGAAACATACTGAATAGAAACAGTTAACTTTTTTGGAAAGTACTGTTCTTTCCAGAAATGCATGTTATGACACCACCTTGGCCAAGAAAATGTTCATTCGCAGAAAGACCAGCCTTAAAAATCTAAAGTATTTCACTATTTATTAACTTTAAGGAAAAAAGGAGGAATACAAAATAAAAGAGAGGGAACAAGGAGAGGTTGGTAGACCGACAGAAAGTGGGGCAGGTGGACAGAGAGAGGAACCAAGCAAAACAAAACAAAACAAAACAAAAAGAACAACAGAGCACCAAATGCATAAACCAATGACAATAGGAATGAACGCAGAATAAAGGGCAAACAAACCGGTTCACACAGAGTAAAAGCCCAGCCAGTATTTCCTTTCTGCTGACATGCACAGGTGGTTTAGGTGGGGGTGTGTCCTGGGAGCTCAACAAAGCTATTTTAGCTTAATGCTCACGGCCTGGGAGGTGGGGTTCCCGAGATGGGCCATTAGGTAGAATTTAAGCATACAGGCAACCTCCCTTTACTGAGTAACTTGTCATAGAATACAAAGTTTCTTCTCTGTTCCACCCGGTCTGGCTTACATCTCTCAGCCTTACATCCTCCAGGCTCATCCGTGTTGTCACAAATGGCAAGATTTCCTTTTTTTTCTTTTTCTTTTCTGCTTTTTAGGGCTGCATCCATGGCATATGGGGGTTCCCAGGCTAGGGGTGGAATTGGAGCTACAGCTGCCGGCCTACACCACAGCCACAGCAACGCAGGATCCGAGCCACGTCTGCGACCCACACCACAGCTCACGGCAACACCAGGTCCTTAACCCACTGAGCGAGGCCAGGGATCGAATTTGCAACCTCATGGTTCCTAGTCAGATTCGTTTCTTGGGAACTCCCAAGATGTCCTTCTTTTTAAGGATGATTCATATCTCATTGCATGGAAACCCCATTTTCTTTATCCGTTTGTCCTTTCCTCATTCATCTGTTCGTGGACGTTTGGGTGGTTCCCACATGTTGGTTATTGTGGATCAGGCTGCAATCAACACGGGAGGGAAGTTTTCTCTTTGGAGACACTGATTTCATTTCTTCTGGATGGACACCCAGAAATGGCAGCGAGGAGGATGGGCTTAAAGCCACTCGGCATTCATAGAGCCCCTTGGGGGCAGGCAGACCTCAACAGGTGCTATGGGCTTTTTTCTTTCAGGACCTATTAGCACGAGGGTGTCCACAGTCAAGAGAAGGAAGAAAGCTTGTCTGGAACTTCCAGATTTACCCAGTACCATGGCTTTGGTCTCTGTGTTCAGGGGAAGGACGCATTTGCCATCAAAATACTTTGGAAGTCTCCCCATGTCAGGTTCAGTTGTTGTCTGGCGCCTGTTGCCATCCCAGCTTGCTGTCCTCACGACGAAACTCACATCACCATCCAAAACTGTGGAGTTAATATTCCTATAACAGTAGGCAACCTGCAGCTTGCGGCTCACGGTGTCTGCTGTCCTAAAAGGACAGCTGGCCAAGGAAGAGCCGTGTGGCTGAGGTCCTGCCTGCTGGCTCAACAAGAACTCAGCCTTGTCTGCACAGAAAGCAGGTTTTGGGCAAAGAAAAACATCTGGGGGACAGAGTGAAATGGGAAACAGCGCTGATACTCATAGTGTCTGTACCTCATTTAGAGGAGAGCGCATGGCAGGCAGGTAGGCAGAGAAACTGGGGACCACACCTTATGGGTGCAGAACGGATGCAAGAAAAGGCACATTCTGGCGACCCCCCCCCCCCCAGCTGGTAAAGAGAACCCTTTGGGCAGTTATTGGGCAGCCTCCATCAGAAGCCCCTGCTTCCCGCCACGACTCCCAGGCTCAAAACTCAGAGCTGAAAACACGACCTCTCGCTCTGCGCTGTCAGACAGGCAACCCTGCAGCCGAGGACAGAGCCCAAGGAGGCGCTCCCTGTCCTGCAGGGAAAACACCCCCCACCCAGCCACCCCCCACGGCTCAGAAAGCTCTGCTGCGTGTTCCTAGGAAGCTAGATGCACATTATTAATTTAATTCTTTCCTCAGTTCTTTTTCACACCATGGAAATGATTCTAAAAATAACCGACAGAATTATGTAACTCCCTTTGCCATTATAATCTCTCTCGCTTTTCTTCCCCTTCTTCTTCTTCTTTTTTTTTAAAAGAACTTCTAGACAGATTCCCCCCCTGAGCTGCTCGGGCTGGAAGCAACATGCAAAAGATATTTATCTCAGCGGACCCTGCTTCTTCATTAAGTGCTAGGGCTGTGGTGCTTCTGAGAGTTATGTTTCAATCTCTGCAGTCTTGGCAGTGCGGTGGAAGCAGTGAGTTAAGTTGTAAAATGAGTGTTTTAACATCAAGTACTCTCTCGGTGAGATGTAAATGTTTTTGCTGCATCTCGACAGCCCAGATTCTCCAAGAAAGTGGAAAAAAAAAAGGAGAAAGACGGTGAGCTCATCATTTTGGAGGATGTGACAGACGAGGCTGGGCTCACGGAATAAGACAAATTTCAGGGGACAGGCCACCAGGCGAACGCACTCGGAGGATTTTTAAAAGGACCGCTGTCCTGGAGGTTCACCTTTGACACCTGTGGGTAGGAAATCCAGATGCTGCGGGCACTGCAAGGCTTGGAAGTCAGAGTCCAACTTCATGGCCCCCGGTTCATTTTGTTTCAAAAGGTTTTCTTTTTGCTCCCATTTAATGAAAGTACTCCAAGGCGTCTTATGCCGGAAATCTCAAATTGCCATTCAAATGCGTTCCGAGGCACAGTGTACTGTGGATGTAACTCATTAACGGGACCAGAATGAACTGGGGAAAAAAACCACCAGACGCCGCCCCCTCTGCCCCACCTCCCCAGGAGTGCCTGGAGAATTCCACACCAGAAAATCGATCTTTTCCATTTTTCAGTGATGGGGGAGGCGAAGGCACCGTGGATTCCTTCGAAGCTCTACACGAAATGCTCTTGTGGACAGAAGATTTTAGTACGCAGGGCGCTCCATTATGCTCCGAATTTGCTCCGTTTGCTTATCACTGGCGTTCAGTCACTCAGTGGAATCTATTCAGTTGGGGGAGCCTCACAAATAGGTGGGAGTCAAAACATGTGCAGTGTTTGAAATCTGTCTTTTCTAATGGTTTGGTGTCAAGAGATCGCAAATACATCTCGAGGGGTGTTTTTTTTTTCTTTTTTCTTAAAAATTCCCATCTGTATGTAATGTTTGTTTCGCGTGTAAATTCATCGAGGGCAGAAGGCTACCTTCTTCCATCCACTCAAAAAAATAGGTTTTTCTCATTTTCCTTAGGCGAACCGCGACAGCAGTCGGATTACATCACCCCAGGTGCACAACGCCTCAGCAAAAGTTCAGTTTAAGATGCAAGCGAGTCTGCTGGGCTTACTGATATGGCGACACAGCATTTCCAAAGTCTTGTCTTGAAGAGCCTGTATTCCAAAGCGATGTGCATGTGCAGAGACAACGAATGCCAGTGAAATACGTGGCCACCCTGATTCAGAGCAAAAGCTGGGAGCATACACAAACCACCTGCTTTCAAGGCTCCCTCTCAGGATCGGAAGAGGGTTTTCTCTGCCCCATGTCTCTTCAACTCATAACCGGAATGATACTTAGATGAAGGGAACACTCTGGGCTGTGCTAGTCTGACCTCCACCACCGAGGACCACGCCTTTCGCTGCCAGTACACGATGAGATCAAAGGGAAGCGTGAGGTCTTAGAATGATGGAAACTCTTAGAAGAATCATGGCCATGATTCCGCTTTTTATAAAAATAGTATTATTACTTTGTCACTAAGTGATACATTATGTTTACGATATCATAATCCATGGAATAAAATGCTAGGGCTGCTCTTTTTTTTGGGGGGGGGGTTTGAGAGGGGTGCGCCTGCAGCATGGGGAAGTTCCCTGGCCAGGGATCGAACTTGCACCACAGCAGCCACCCAAGCCAGAGCGGTGGTAACGGCAGTTCCTTAACCCACTGAGCCACCAGGGAACTCCAGTTCTCTCCTTTTTTTTAAGTTACAGGGTCTACGGCCATGCTTGGCCTAAATGACGTTCTCAATATACAGCTGAGCCTTGAACAACGGGGGTTTGACGTGCCCAGGTCCACGTAGAGTTAGATGTCTCTCCATCGCAGATCTTACGGTACGACCTAATCAGCAGTTGGCTGAACTCGTGGTTGGGGAAGAATGGGTACCAAGGGCCGACTGTACATTATACAGGGATTCTGCTATGTGCAGAGGACCTGCCCCTCCAAGTGGTATGAGGGTCAGCTGGAGAGTTACCGGCTGGATGACGGAATGAAAGCCTCTGCGCTCTACTGTGCCTTGACATCTGGAAAACCAGCAGCCAGAGACACAGACACATAAAGAGACCTCCTCATTTACTGAGAGCCCTCTTCTACCAGAGAGCTCACTCTCTCACTCTCTGTTGCCCTTCTCCACGAGAGTCATGAAAGAAAAACAACATGCATGGATAAAATGGCCCGGACTCATCTTCTTTTCACAGAAGAAAGACATGGAGAACTTGCTGCAGTTGCTCAGTGCTGCTCCTGAGGACATCTGGGGAGAAAGAAAGGGGCTCAGACCCGCTTGATCAAGCTCCTAGGAAAAAGAACAGCGCCAAGTGCTTTCAGAGGTGTCTTTCCATAGGAAACTGAGGCCAAAGGAGGTTTAATGGGCTGGTGCTTTCAAGCAGTTGATACACGGCAAGTCCTGGAGTTCTGAGCCTTATCTTCCCCACCCAGGTCCAGAGCTGCTGCCTCTTTACTGATAGCTGCTGAATGGACACAGATTGGTTCAAGCGACGCTTGTCTTCATGCTACAGGTTGCTCTGGCATCAGAAAACATTTAGCAATAAGACAAGACCACATCCTTTGCAGAATGCAAAGTCGTTAGTTTCCAATCCACAGGAAGGCTTCCACAGAGGGGTTGGGCTGGGCTGAGAGCTCATCTGGAGGATTCACTGGGAAAGAATTCACCCCCCAGGCTCAGGCAGCTCATTATAAGATTTTATCCCCTGGTGGATTTTAGTTAGAGAGGCCAGTGTCTTGATGATTTTCACCTGGAGTCCACCTTCAGCTTTTGGGGGCCATCTTCAGCTCACGTGGCCTTCCAGCACGACCACTGGCTTGGTCAAAGTCAGCAACAAAGAGTCCGCTGGCAAGATGCAGTTTTAAGTTGCACAGAGTAAACACGGAAGTGACATCGTAATCTTGGGCACAGGTGAAGTGGGGGTGGGGCAGATACAAGGATGCAGGCGCCAGACATCAAGGATCGCTGGGGCGGTGGCCTTAAAGTCCCTACAGAATAAGAGGTAGACTAAGAAAATTATCAATCTGCATGTCATTTATCCGAACCCATAGACCGAGCAACATAGAGAGTGGGCTGTAATGAAAACTACAAACGCTGATTGATGTCATCATGTCTGTAGTTTCATCACTTGTTAACAAATGCACCCTTTTGGGCGATGGATTTGCGTAATCAGTCTCCCAAGATCAGGTTTCAATTTTTCTACAATGTGGCCTTGAACTACCTTTCCAAGCTCTCAGTGTGGCTGAAACAAGTTTGCCCTTTCTGACACACAGCCTGTATCACTTCATTTCTTGCCTTTGTTCATGAGTTGCTTCAGCCTTCAATGCCTTGGTTCCATCTGTTTTATCGTAGTATCTACAATCATTTCTCTTTGTCTTCCAACCCATGGCAACAGGTTGCATCCACAAGGCACTTTAATCTCTCTCAAACCAAAATTTAGGTCCCCTTTCAAAATCTGCGTGCTGGAGTTCCTTTGTGATGCAGCGGGTTAAGGATCCAGTGTTGTCTCTGCAGTGACTCAGGTTGCTTCTGAGGCACAGGTTCGATTCCCTGCCGGGGAACTTTCATGTGCCATGGGTATGGCCAGTAATTCTTTTTGTTTATCATACTGGACTCAAATGACCTTCAGAATTGGTTAGGAGAATCAAAGAGCAATGCAGGCAAACCAAGCCCTCACGGGATGGTATGATAGAATCCATCACTCTTGACCTGAGTAGTACACAGCATCTAGTGTAATGATCACATGGGCTAAGAGGAAGAATTCTTGAGGTTAAGTCAGTGGGTTTGCATCCTTGTCCTGTCTCTGTCATTGATTGGTTATGTCTATTGGATGTCTGCTTTGGTTCCATCTATTTTATCCTAGTATCTACAGTCGTTTCTTTTTGTCTGGTGATGCTTGGTTTGGTTCCATCTATTTTATCCTGGTATCTATGATCATGTGTTTTTGGGGGACCAACGATTTCCTTCCCTTCGGCTCAACCTTTCTGGCAGACTGGAGCCCAACTCACGCTCCACCGTGGAACCCACAACATAGATGTCACGCAACCGGGAGGTTATACTCCCTGACCACAGAGACTGGTTCAGGAATCACCGCATGACGCCAAGTCAAAAAGACTCAAGGAGAATTTGACGGAAAACACTGAGATACAGGTATTGAGTTGAGAGTGAAAAGATACAGCCCTTGATGCTGCTAATAACCAGAATATTAACACTCTGTTGTTTAATCTAAGAAGGATTTTTAAGTTATGTACCTATTTTTATTTTTATTTTTATTTATTTATTTTTGCTATTTTGGACACCGCGTGGCATGTGGAGTTCCTGGGCCAGGGATCAGATCTGAGCCACAGCTGTAGTAACGCTGGTTCCTTTAACCCACTGTGCCGGGCCAGGGATTGAACCTATATCCTGGTACTGCAGAGATGTTACTAATCCCACTGTGCCACAGCAGGCACTCCTATGTTATTATTTAAATACCTACACATGCATGTATCTATATATATTTATTTATATGTATACGATATCTATATTTATGCACACCTTACAGAGGTATCAGATATCAACATTATTTATATATTTTAAAATATGCATATTTATTTTTAGGTGTCCCCCTATCATCTGACCCTTGGGTAACCTGAATTCCTGAAGAGCAGAATTCTCAGTCAGTCGGTGGTTACTTTTTGACAAATTCATCATCTTTGTACAGGGATGCCAATATGGTTTTTAAAATACCTTACTGATTTTTGCCTTGTTTTTTAAAATGTATTTGTTTTATTAAAGTAGTTGATTTACAATGTTGGGCCCATTTCTGCCGTACAGCAAAGTGACCCATTCATATACATATATATGCCATCTTTTCCTCATATTATCTTCCATCATGTTCTATCCCAAAAGACTGGACATAGTTCTCTGTGCTGGACAGCAGGACCTCAAGCTTATCCATTCTTAGTGGGGTTAGTATATGTCCTTATTATTTTGTTTTTGAAAGGGTAGAAAATGGAGCAATGAAGGTGTCAGTAATATAAGATGAAGTACATGTTTCAAAAAGTTAATGAGGAGTTCTCTTGGGGCTCAGCGGATTAGGGATCCAGTGTCATCACTGCAAAGGCTTGCGTTGCTGCTGTGGCACAGGTTCAATCCCTGGCCCAGGAATTTGTGCATGTTTCAGACTTGGCCAAAAAAAAAAAAAAAAAATTAAATGAGATTGAAGACCAACGTGAACCTCATTCGGTGAGAGGAAAATCTGAATTTCCAGCTTATTGGGTTTAAATTTGCCAATGATATAAAAGAAGAAAAAAAAGAAAAATTGTGAAATGCTGGTCTAGTGTTATTGACAATTTTGCTTCAAAGAAGTATTTTAGGAGTTCCTGTCGTGGCTCAGTGAAAACGAATCTTTCTAGTACCCACGAGGATGCAGGTTCGATCCCCAGCCTCGCTCAGTGGGTTAAAGATCCAGTGTTGCTGTGAGCTGTGATGTAGGTCGCAGATGCAGCTCGGATCCCATATTGCTGTGGCTGTGGTGTAGACCGGCAGCTGCAGCTCCTATTCGACCCCTAACTTGGGAACCTCCATATGCTGTGGGTGCAGTCCTAAAAAGACAAAAAATAAACTAAAATTTATATTTCAGTGTCCATCTTTTCTCTGATGGACCTGAAGTTCTCTTTTTAGCGCAGAAGCTGCTGTCTGATTTTTCTCATGTTCAAATGCTTTTAGGAGCATTTTGCGTAAGAAAAGGAAGTCTGCCTATGTTAGTTAAGAGTGTACTTACATTACAGAACATGACACACACCCCGCTGGCCTCCTAGTACATTCCTGGGAATTGAAGAGAATGCATTTTACAATGCCTCGCCCCCCTCAAAAAATGTCCTGGCAAAGAATGGCATGTAAGGGTCTTCTCTGTTGGGGGACTTCTGGTGCTTCTGTTTTTTTCTTTTTTTTTGTCTTTTTGCCTTTATGTACAGCCGCTCCCGTGGCATATGGAGGTTCCCAGGCAAGGGGTCTAGCAGGAGCTGTAGCCGCCGGCCTTCGCCACAGCCACAGCAACGCGGGATCCGAGCCGCGTCTGCAACCTACACCACAGCTCACGGCAACGCCGGATCCTTAACCCACTGACAAGACCAGGGATCGAACCCGCAACCTCATGGTTCTTAGTCGGATTCGTTAACCACTGAGCCACGAAGTGAACTCCGACTTCTGGTGTTTCTTAAAACAGTCACATTTCCCCCTTATTTTGCTCCTGTTCCCATTTATTTCTTTTTCACAGGAGCCTGAATGATCTGAACGGTCTTTGATTCCCTGCCACAACAGTGGTTGCTTCTTTTTTCCTTTGTCAGCACCAAGAAGCACAAAACTCCTCTTTCGGCCAAAGGGAGTAGTGGTGAAGGAGTTTGGTTCTTTCAACATTTGTCACGTTACGAAACTCCACTTTGATCGGACACATGCTTGCGTGAATGGTCTTCCATTTAAAGTCAGTTCAATCTCTACGGAATCTAAATTTAAAATACGACACCGATGAACTTATCTGCGAAACAGAAACAGACTCACAGACTCACAGACATAGAGAACAGACTTGCAGTTGTAAAGGGGGAAGGGGAGGGAGTGGGAGTTTGGGATTAGCAGGTGCAAACTCTTATTGTTGGATGGATAAACATCAAGGTCCTATAGACAGAACAGGGAACTCTATTCAATATCCTGTGACACATCATAATGGAAAAGAACATGAAAAAGAATATCCATAGATATAACTGAATCAACTTGCTGTGCAGCAGAAATTATCACAAAATGGTGAATCAACTACACTTCAAGAAAATAAATTGTACTTAATTAAATTTATTTATTTATTTTTGTCTTTTTAGGGGCGCACCCATGGCATGTGGAAGTTCCCAAGCGAGGGGTCGAATCAGAGTTGTAGCGGCAGGTCTACAACCACAGCTCACAGCAACCCCGGATCCTTAACCTACTGAAGGAGGCCAGGGATTGAACCCACATCCTCGTGGATCCCAGTTGGGTTTGTTAGTGCTGAGCCACAAAGAGAACTCCAATAAAATGCATTTTAAAAATTAAACACGTGCAATTTCCTGTTCACCTCCTTAGGCGTATTCCTGTTAAATGATGTAGCCATTTGCTTTTTTATAAACTCCCCCCCCAAAATTTCACTTTACCAGTATCACCATCCTCAGACTCTTTAGGAAGGAAGGAAAGAAGGAAGGAAGGAAGGAAAGGAAGGAAGGAAGGAAGGAAGGGAGAGAGAGAGAGAGAGAGAGAGAGAGAGAGAGAGAGAGAGGGAGAGAAAGAAAGAAAGAAAGAAAGAAAGAAAGAAAGAAAGAAAGAAAGAAAAAGAAAGAGACAGAACCTCTTTTAGTCAAGGAAAAATGAATGTGCTCTGGTCCTACAGACTTTACAATGAAATTTCTCCATATAGTTCAGGACCCGGAAGCCACATGTCACTTTTTTGAGGCCAGTAGGGCTTCTGTCCTGTGGCTGAGCTCCCGCATCCCCCAAAGATTTTGCTCAGACAAGCAGCATTTTAACAGGATATGTAGGTTGGTGCCAAGTGTGGTGGCTACGAAAGGATCCCGTTATCATCTGATGTCTCACC
>PVHT021183672.1:3196164-3218241 GCA_004024745.2 Catagonus wagneri | reverse complement strand
GAAAATTGGGCTTCGAAGCTCATTAAGCTCTCTCAAGGTTCCACTTTTTGTCAGCAGTACAGAAGGTATTCAAAATTAAAACGCTTTTTCATATTCCTCTTCTGCGTGATTCCAGACCCTTGCCCTTTGTATTGAAGAAAACATTCTATAATGTGTCGAAGTCACCTGCAGAAGGAAATGTCACACCATGTGCCTGTTTCATTTCCTTTAATTTAAGATAAAATATGCCACGGTCAAGGTCTGAAGTGGCTACTGCCAGCAAACTCTTTTGTCTTTCGTCTGAATTACCTGAATCCTTTTCTGCAATGTTCTACTCGGTAGTTTCTACGCACTCAAGTTCTTTAGCCTTGTGCCCTGGACTTGGGAGGCTCAATCCCATTTCACCGAGCATCTTCCTACTAAGTCGCTAATGGACATTTTTTTTCACTGGATGATTCAAACCCGAAGTTGTCCTTTGTTGTGGCTTCAGGTGACGGCTTCATTTTGCTCTGCTGTGGCATTATCAGGCCTCTGTGGAGACGGAAGGGATTTGGAAGAGCAGAGATGAAGTGACGGGAGGCCGCCCACGTGCACTCACCGTAGGCGCGTTCCCGTTTTACTGAGCACAAAGGACGGTTCCGGGAGATATAGAATATCTGCCCGTTTTCATCTGCCGGGGTAATTACTGCTTTGCTGCGTCCGGAACTCACAAGTAGGCATCACTGTCTCCCTGTCTGCCCTAGATCCAAATCCTACCGTTTTTTTCTCTAGAAAAGTCAATAGCAACTTCACTTCCTATCGATGTCCGGCGTGACCACAGTGGGCATCAGCGAGGAGCGAGATCTCACTTCCCTGACGGGGGATGGAGGGCCTGACCACGGCCGTGAGAGCACCGGACCCTAACCTTTAGACCACGGAGCTAGTGGCCACGCTCTGGTCTGCTTTGCAAAAAAACGTTTGATAAAGAGATGGAAGATAGAGAGGAAAGTAAGGCGTTTATTAGAAAAAGCAGAATAAGTGTGGGCAGAACACAGGTGAGCTCAGAGGGTGCCATGCCTTTGGGAAGTTGAGATGGTTTATAGGGGGCCGTCTTCTGGGTTTTTGTTTTCCTCTGGCCAATCCTTGGCCTCGTTTCTCACACCCAATCAAGCCCAGAGCAGAGCCCTCCCTGAGATGCACGTGCATCTTTTAGCCAAGACGGATTCCAGCGGGAGGACCTATGGGGAGACTGACGACACTTATTATGGGATGGCGCCCCCTCCCTTTCTAACCCCGAAGAGTCTTTCTGCACAAGTGCAGTTGTGGGTCTCCCAGACCCCAAGGATGGGAAGTACGGGCTCTCTGGACCTTTTGTGCAAGCAGGGCTTAGCCCCTTTCTGCCCGGGCTGTTACTCTTATTCAAGAGTCCACAACAGACGAAGTCCAGTTATCTACCCAGGTCCTGTTGTAATTTCTGTCTGGAAGTAGAAATAGGATGCTGGTTGTAAATGTCTAGCCTGGAACCCATCTGTCTCCTGCCTCACCATAATCAGGACGGCATGGAAAACTCAGGAAAGTCTAACCTGTGTCTGTCTCTGCTAGAGCAGTAAATGCATCTTGTGCCACACTGCATCTGACGGCGGAGGCGTGGAGGGACCACGCTTTGGAAGTTAACCAAGACTGAGATCTAGCCTTGACTTGACTGTGATCATAATGCTATTAAGTTCCTAAGATGATTAGAATAATTGCATGAGTGACAAGCATACAGCCCATTACTCAATAAAGAGTATTACAGTCATTTTCAGTAATTCATGAATCTAATCAACACGGGCTTTTAAAAATTGTCCCGTGGTTTCGAAGGAAAACAAGATGGGAGAAAAGCGCTGGACGTGATGGGAAGCAAGAATTCGTTTTCAGCCCCTGCTGTGCGATGCCTTCAACAGTGACAGAATAATTCATGGTGAGTACTAGCAATTAACTTAATGTCTGTTATTAAAATGGTCAATGGTTCTATCTATTGATTTTCAGTCTTGGTGACTGCCCTGCTCTCCGCCCTATGTCTCCTGCTTGAAGGAGCTGCGATGAAGACTGTTTTTGTTTTCATTTTCTTAATTTTTGCAAAGGAGTTTGTTTATTCCCAGGTTTATTTTATTTAAATTTTTTTTTTAATTTTCCCATTATAGCTGGTTTACAGATTTTTGTCAATTTTCCAACTGCACAGAGTGGTGACCAGGTTACACATACATATATGGATTCATCACAAGTGATTAGACATAGTTCCTGGTGCTATACAGCAGGATCTCCTTGCTTTTCCATCCCAAAGGCAATAGTCTACAACTGTTAACCCCAGACTCCCAGACCATCCCACTCCCCCACCACCCTCTTGGCAACCACAAGTCTGTTCTCCAAGTCCATGATTTTCTTTTCTGTGGAAATGTTCATTTGTGCAGTCTATTAGATTCCAGATATAAGTGATATCACATGGTATCTGTCTTTCTCCTTCTGACTTAATTCGCTCAGTATGAGGGTTTCTAATTCCATCCATGTTGCTGCCAATGGCATTATTTTATTCTTTTTTATGGCTGAGTAGTATTCCTTTGTGTATATATACCACATCTACCTAATCCAGTCATCGATGTCGATGGACATTTGGGTTGTCTCCATATCTTGGCTACTGTGAATAGTGCTGCAGTGAACATGCGTGTGCAAGTGTCTTTTTCAAGGAAAGTTTTGTCCGGATATATGCCCAAGAGTGGGATTCCTGGGTCATATGGTAGTTCTATGTATAGTTTTCTAAGGCACCTCCATACTGTTTTCCATAGTGGTTGTACCAGCTTACATTCCCACCAACAGTGCAGGAGGGTTCCCTTTTCTCCACACCCCCTCCAGCAACTGTTGTTTGTGGACTTGTTAATGATGGCCATTCTGACTGGTGTGAGGTGGCATCTCATGGTAGTTTTGATTTGCATTTCTCTAATTATCAGTGATGTTGCCAGAGTGTTGTTTTAATGCCCTGAATACCGCTGACTGGACCAGAGGGAATCTGACCCAAGAGGAAGAAAGAGTCTGGATCCCTCCACTGCAGTCTGAGGCGATGAAACGGGCTAGCAACGAATGGGCTCCTTTCAGAAATCTCCACTAGGCAGCTCTTCACACATGGGACCTGGAAGAGTGAGAGCTGGGTCTGGAAGAAGGCAGCAGGGGCACGAAGGAGGGAAGTGGTCACGGTGTGCAGCCCGGCGAGGAAGGAAGCCCAGGCTGCAGTCAGCAGAGAGAAGGGGGGCAGAGAGGAGGAAAAATAAAGGGGCTGGTAACCAGAGAAGAAGGGACAAGACATAAGACTGAAAAGCAGGGTCCGGTAATGTCAAGCGGAAAAGAGACATGGGCAAGCTTCCACGGAGCCAGCCCTGTGACAACCGGAGATCCTGGTCCAATTCGCCTTAGAGCCAAAGTACAGTAATTTTTTTTTTTTTTTTGTCTTTTTGCCTTTATCTAGAGCTGCTCCCATGGCATATGGAGGTTCCCAGGCTAGGGGTCTAACAGGAGCTGTGGCCACCGGCCTTCGCCACAGCCACAGCAACGCGGGATCCGAGCTGCGTCTGCAACCTACACCACAGCTCACGGCAACGCCGGATCCTTAACCCACTGAGCAAGGCTAGGGATCGAACCCACTACCTCATGGTTCTTAGTCAGATTCGTTAACCACTGAGCCACGAAGGGAACTCCTTTTTTTTTTTTTTTTTTAATTTTTAAGGCCACTCTTGAGGCCTATGGAAGTTCCTGAGCTCAGGATCGAATCAGAGCTGCACCTGCGCACTGACTCATCACCCACAGCAACACCGGATCCGAGCTGCCTTGGCAGCTACACCGTTGCTTGTGGCAACGTCAGATCCTTAACCCGCTGAGCGAGGCTGGGGACCGAACCTCCATCCTCCCGGACACCATGTCGGGTTCTTAACTCACCAAACCACAGTGGGAACTCTGATCTCTGAAAGTAAGATGGTCTTTATCTTAAAGTCCTTTGGAGGAAGCATCTATTAACTGCTGATAAAACGTAAGTAAACCCTAACGTTCAGTTTTCCGGTATGCAATCAACTCAGGCCAAGTGCGGAAAGCTTTCCATTTCAGATGATGAAGAATCATGGCAGAATAAAAAAAGCATGAAATCATGCCATTTGCAGCAACACAGTTGGAACTAGCGATTATCGGACTCAGCGATAATCACAAAGAGAAAGACAAATACCGTCTGACGTCACTCAAATGCAGAGTCTAAAATATGGCCTCGCTGAACCTACCGACAGAACTGAAACAGACTCAGAGACACGGAGAACACACCTGTGCTTCAGGGTTGGGGAAGGCATGGACTGGGAGGCTGGGGTTAGCAGATGTGAGCTATTATACAAGAAGGGGAAAAACCATAAGGCCCTACTGTACAGCACGGGGAACTATATTCAATAATCTGTGATAAACCATCAAGGAAAAGAATATTAAAAGGCATGCATGTGTGGAGTTCCCATCGTGGCTCAGTGGTTAACGAATCCGACTAAGAACTGTGAGGTGGTGGGTTCGATCCCTGGCCTTGCTCAGTGGGTTAAGGATCCGGCGTTGCCGTGAGCTGTGGTGTAGGTTGCAGACGCGGCTCAGACCACGCGTTGCTGTGGCTGTGGCGAAGGCCGGCGGCTACAGCTCCTGTTAGACCCCTAGCCTGGGAACCTCCATATGCTACAGGTGTGGCTCTAGATAAAAGGCAAAAAGATAAAAAAGAAAAAAAAAAAGTAGACATGTGTGTGTACATATATATACTTATATTTATGTTTGTGCATGAATAGATAACTGAAGCACTTTGCTGTACAACAGAAACTAGTGCAATATTGTAAATCAACTATACTTCCAATTAAAAAAAGGGGGGAGGTAGGAAAAAGCCTCATAGGAAGTCCTTGTAAATGAAATAACTATGAACTCACGCCTGTTTTTCATCTCACAGTTTTTCAAGCGTTACTCTGTTAACCTGTCCTATGCATATCGAACTGAATTTATTTGAAACTTAATGTAGAATCTTACATTTTCTAAATTTGGATACGTTTTCCACCATCGATATTTTTCATAGGTAATAACCCACCGATATGATTTATCTAAATGTACACCAACAGTCGACATTTACATTATTTGACCCTTTTTTCACCCTCGCTTTCTTGTATTTTCACAAATGCGCCGAGAACACAAATGACACCCCGGAACTGTTTTCCTTAAAGGCTCTGCATTATTTTTCAATGATCTTACAGCATCTGTGGCGGAAAAAAAAAACTGGAGGATAATTTTTTTTCCTTCCGTTTATTGGGGCACTTACATTTCCTGCCTGAATGCCTGTAGACTATTCTTGCCTCTTCCATGAAATTCTTGGTGAACCCCCTTAGCTGCCAAACACAATAATTTTTTCGGCCTAGAAAGCAACTGCTCAGACCTTTTCCTGTTCTCCACCGGTCTTTATTTTCTAAGTTCCAACTATATTGTCTGGAGTTTAAAGGGAGGTTCTGGAGAACCTTGCAGCCTCAGGACAGCTAATAAATTCATCTCTGAAAAAATAAAATCTCTCTCTTTCCTTCGCTTTCAGGTACGTGGTCTCAAATTGTCTTGCAAGCTACTGAGGTGATTCCTCCGAGTTTCGAGGCTCCTTTTCACCGATTACGAAGCCGAACGTCACCCTGCCAGAGCATTTCTGAATCCCTCAAAATCTGTCTCCCTCCTCCTGCTGTGCGCCCGTCTCCATCCACCACTTCCTCGCCTGCTGCCTTTTCTATGGCGCATAAGCCATCTAGCTCTGTATTTAATAACTCAGAGCGGCCGTTCTTCGAGAGTCTCTCTTTTTGTCATTCCAGTCTGTCCCTGCAGAATGCCTCCCCTCGTCCCTGGGCGAACCGCAACCCTTCCTTAACACGCGATGGAGCTGCGTCCGCAGCTGCGACCCCAGCAGGTGACTCGCTCATCTGTCCGTGTCTCCAGAGGCGCCTCCTGTGGACCGTGGTCCCCCACTTCACACCCGAGGCGTCCCAACTCCTTGCTCTCAAAACGCATGCCATCTCCTCCACACACGTGAGAACCACGGGCACAGCAGCAGGGCTTTCCTCCCGTGCAAATCCTTCCCGTCCACCTCGCGTTAGTTATGCCTCGAACCTCATTGAATCCCCGAATGAATGAAGGAATGAGAACAGGAAGTCACACTTACACTGTTATCATTTACTAGTCACTGCTCCAAGCCCCACAACCGATAAGAAGGGTAACTGAACTTGAACCACCCAGCTAGGAACCACTGGAGCTCGTACATCAACTCAGGGCATCTTAGAGGTGTTTGCTGAAGGTATCACGGGAACAGTTCAAGTCTAACAGTTAAGGATGGAAACAACCCAAGTGTGCACTGGTGGGTAAATAGATAAGGAAAACACACACACACACACACACACACGAATATTATTCAGCCCTAAGAAAGAAGAAATCATTTATGACAACATGGGTGGCTGCCAAGGGCATGATGCTAAGTGCAACAAGACCAAAAGAGAAAGACAATTACTGTGCGTTCTAAATAAAACAAAACAATAAACTCATAGATACAGAAAACAGATTGTGGTTTGGGGGATCGGGGAGTGTAAAACAGGTGAAGGGAGGGTCCAAAGGTACAAGCTTTCGGTTATAAAATAAACTAGTCCTGCAAAATGATGATCCAAAGGGATACAGGCGCCTCTGTGTTCACAGCAGCGTTATTCACAATGGCCAAGACGTGCAAACAACACAAATGTCCACAAACAGAGGAATGGAGGAAAGCAGACATGGGACATGTACACAGTGGAATATTACTCAGCCCTAAAAAATGAAGAGAAAACATCATTTGCAGCAACGTGGCTGCATCTAGAGATTCTCATACTAAGTGAAGTCAGTCAGAAAGAGAAACACAAAAACCATATGATATCACTTCTACATGGAATTTGAAATAGGGCACAAAATGAATCTATCTGTAAAACAGAAACAGACTCACAGACAAAGAGAACAGACTTATAGTTGCCAAGGGGGAGGACGGATGGAGTGGAGTGGACTGAGAGTTTGGGGCTAGTGCATGCAAACTATGACGTTTAGAATGAATAAGCAATGAGGTCCTGCTGTACAGCACGGGGAACTATATCGAATCTCTTGGGACAGACCATAACGGAAAGGGATATAATATATATATATATATCTGTGTGTGTGTGTGCGACACTTTGCTGCACTTCAGAAATTAGCACAACACTGTCAATTAACTATACTTTAATAAAAACATTTAAATCTGAAAAGAAAAGAAACTAAGTCTTGGAGATGTTAAGTTCAGAATGGTGACTACAGTTAATGAGACCATTGTGTCTTGTATTATATATTTAAAAGTTGCTAAGACAGTAGATTGTAAACATTCATATCATAAGAAAAAAAAAAAATCTGTAACTCTGTGAGGTGAAAGATCTTAACCAGACTTGCTGTGGCGACAATTTCACAATGTATACACGTATCAGATTATTACATTGTATGCCTGAAACTAATGTAATATCATATGTCCATTAGATGTGCATTAAAAAGAAGAAGAAACCCAAACTTTTGAAATCTTGAACATCTGGCTTCCAGAATTATGAGAGAATGAATATGCATTGTTGAGCCAAAAACAAAAAAGAACACAGGACGGTCCCTCCTACCTAAAGCTTTGGTGCCCATTAGCGGTCGGGTCACTCTCCCCTCTGCCCACAACCACCTTTGCTTTTTCTCTTTTCACTGAGACACCATCGCTTAGCAGCAGTCTTGCCTGTTGCCCTAGGGAATGCTTCGGGCACCCCCTTTGATGCCTCAAACGCCTTCCTGGCCACTGTCTGTATGAACCAACAGATTGCCCCCGGTACGGTGCAAGCTCTCTAAAGGTAGGAAAAACACGTCTGTTCATCAGCCCGTGGACGCTGCCAAGAGCATTATGTCAGCGCACCCTAAACAGGAATGATTCAACACCTCTCTTTGCAGCCATTAATTATTTAAGAACATTCCCTCCGAGTCAGGGAAGATCTTGAGTGAGGTTAGAACTCTAAAAGCCGTTATGTCCTCGAGAAAGGCTCTACACTCAGAGCCTCATCATCGGAAAGTTTGGTTTCAGAATCCAATTAGCATCACCAAGGTACGTGACGTGACTTGCAAGAAGAGGCGGAAGCAGATCAGCATTTTTCAACCGAGTTTCAGGAGGCTGGGGGGGCAGGCACCTCTGTTTCCGGAGTTGTTGGTAAATAACAGAAGCTTCGTAAATACGGTCCCTGTCAATCGGCAGAAATAATTTGTCAAGGAGATATACACAGTTCCCTTTTTTTTTTTTTCCTGGCTGTGCCCATGGCATGTGGAAGTTCCTGGACCCGGACCAAGGATCGAACCCTCGCCACGGCAGCGACCCGAGCCACTGCAGTGACAACGCCGCATCCTTAACCCATTGGGTGCCACAAGAGAACTCCGGCAGAGTTCTGTTTTGAAAGTAACGAAACTGAAAAATGGGAGAGGTCGCCCAGCTACTGGTGAGTGCCCCCAGGTTTGACGTGCCCGGTGCTCTGAGTTACTCACGGCTGTTTTGACCCTCTGCGCTGGAAAGCACAGACCGTGTGCCTCCCCGAAGAGCTGGGGCTGTACCGGTTTCTGGAGCTTTCCCCTGTCTTCCACACCTGGGTTTGCCTCAGTGTCTTTGCTCCTCAGCTGCACCTTCCTCCAGGTGGTGACCGGTCGGGGGCATTTCCTTCGTTTTCACGCTGGGAGGTCACGGGGAAGGGAGATGTGACCCTGCTGTGCCTCCCTTCCTCCTTGGCGGGGACCCTTCCTTCCAAAGTCGTCGTCCTCTGCATGGAATGGTGACCACCTTGCTTCCAAAGCCACCACCCCTCGGTCGGAATTACAGCATGAGGAGGTAAGGTGTGTTCAACTCAGCTCTGACATTTTTAGTCCTTTTTATTCACAATGGGGTAAATTCTTTCCAACGAAAGAACATGGATGCCCTATACAACATACCATATATGCCATAAACTACAAGAACACTCACGTTTTCCTTCCATGTTCTTACGTCTGATACTTCAGCCCCACCTTTATCACGACTAAACCGAAACACAGAGAACAACTCTTGGGAAAGGGTTTTCTTCTCGAGCCCGGTGCTCAGAAGGAATTCCGGAAACAGGACGCGAAAGGGCTCTGGTCACGCGTTAATGGTCCCGTGGGGGATTAGGGAACGGCTGAAGTCAACAGGAAGGAAACACGGCCACCAAGGAACACTAAGTGTCCCTCTTAGTTCCCGCCTGATCTACAGAGGAGACTGATCTGCTCCATATGACCCCTTTCATGCGAGGCAAAGGAAATATTCACCGAGAGACCCCACAGGACTTAGAACAAAGAGCGGTCCAGCATCACGTCCGTGAGAACAGTGCAGCTCCCGGCACGCGGAGTCAGCTCACAGAGTCAGTCATGCTTCACATTTTCTTCGCTTTTTAAAAATGTCACACTCATCGGACACTGTCTAGATAATGCTGGTCTCTAACACGCAGTCACTGGAAGTTGCATTGACAAGAAAACAGACAAGGCCATCCGAGTTATCGTTTCTATCACTCAGCCCTGAGACTCGTTCCAATAAAAAGGGGGTGTAAGCTCCCAGAAACGTGGCTGTTGCCAGGAATCTACACTTCTGATAGTACCATTTTTTTTTTTTTCTCATTTTGGGCCGACCCACGGCATATACAGCTCCCGGGCCAGGGATCAGGTCTGAGCTGCGGTAGCGACCTGAGCCACAGCTGCAGTGATATCGGACCCTTAACCCACCGGGCCAGGCTGGGGATCGAACCTGTGTCCCAGTGCTCCCAGGATGCTGCTGATCCCATTGCACCACAGCAGGAACTCCCGACAGTACCATTTTTAATGAGTCCTTGGGTTTATGCAAAGTGAATTTGTTTTCACATTTTGGTCAAGCATTTATTGATGTCTCTGGCTGAAGGTGGTTGAGTAAAGACATACTTAGTACCCCCCACCCCCTTAAAATTCTCCTTAAAGATGAAACATCAAAACTAGAGGGGAAAATAACCTTTCTCTCTCTCTCACTCCTTTTTTTTTGCTTTATAGGGCCGCACTTGCGGCATATGGAGGTTCCCAGGCTAGGGGTCGAATCAGAGCTACAGTTGCCAGACTATGCCACAGCCACAGCAATGCCAGATCCAAGCCGTGTCTGCTACCTACACCACAGCTCAAAGCAATGCCGGATCATTAACCTACTGAGCAAGGCCAGGGATTGAACCCACAACCTCATGGTTCCTAGTCAGATTCGTTAACCGCTGTGCCATGACGAGAGCTCCAACAGCCTTTGTCTTTAACAGAAGAAAATTTCCACAAACCCTCATCAGCACGAGTCATGCCTGTGGACTCAACATGAAACCTGGAATTTTGTTGTTGTCTTTTTGGGGCTGCACCCGCAGCATATAGAATTTCCCAGGCTAGTGGTGGAATCAGAGCTACAGCCGTCAGCCTACACCACAGCCATGGCAACGTATGATCAGAGCCACGTCTACAACCTACATCACAGTTCATGACAAGACCAGATCCTTAACCCACTGAGCAAGGCCAGGGATCGAACCTGCATCCTCATGGATACTTGTTGGGTTCATTACCACTGAGCCACAATGGGAACTCCCATGATACTTGGATTTTTAAAACAATAATGATGGGTCCCCTTGTTCTTGGAGAAGGCACAGAGAAGAGCTCAGCAACTTTCCACAGGCATGTTGCTGGCAAAAGAGTTCATCAGGCAGCTTGGAGCCAGAAGGAAGGTGGAGAGAAGTGAATAAGGGAGTAAACCACAAAAAGATGGAGGCCTCCTTTGAGGCAAAAGAAAACAAACATGACTCATAAAACCAAATACCACAAAAGTCCTTCTCGTGCAAAATCACCAACCCTCAGTCTTTCGTTCCTTTCTGCAGTTTCACCAATTTGCCCGCTGTTTCCTCTCTCTAACTTATCTGTCTTGAGCCTTTGAAAGAGCACATTTTCTTATTTACTTTCACGGTGACCCAGAATATTAATGCTTGATATTATTCTAGAATTGCAATCTAATGCAACACATAGGAGAAATAAATAAGGCATGTAGCTATTATAAAAACAGAGGTGAAGTAATTACTTTTTCAAGGGTTAGTTTTACAACAAAAACCTAAGAGAATCAACCAGAAAATACAAAGGAAGATATTAAGACATGAAAGGAACATAACTGTTGATGAAATTAATGCAGAAATTCAGTATTTCCCCCATACGTGAGTAATAATATGCTAGAGAATAAACTGACAGGAAGATAACTCACTTACATAACACATAAGCAAAAAAAAAAAAAAAAGGTATTTCACAATTAACAAGCCAGGTACAATATATAAGAGAAAAATGTTGAAATGTTATTGACATATATTAAAGAAGAATTAAATAAGTGGAAAAACATGTTATTTTTCTTGGCAAAGAAGACTCTGCATTGGAAAGATGTCAGTCTCCCTAAATTTATTTGTAAAATGAAGGGAACCTCAATATAAATGGCAACAGGATTTCTTTGAAACCAGAAAAGCTGATTCTCAGATTAATGAGGAAGGACAGCCCCCTGAGATATTCAGATGTATTACAAAGCTACATCTATTAGAGCTACTGGACGCTGGCACAGGAATAGACACAGAGAGCAACGGACGGGACAGGGGCCATGAAGGACTGACATGCAAAAGACATGTAGTGTATGACAAAGACGGCATCCTAACTCAGTGAGGAAGAGAGTATATTTAACATGTAATTGTGGGATAACAATGTAGCCATTGAGGGAAAAATATACCTGTGCTTATGTATGTACATACATATGAGTGTATATGTACATATAGCTATATTGTTACAATATGGAGTAACTATATACTTATGGATACATAGGCTGTATACTAAATATGAGCTGTGTGTATACACAAAGAGATAGATAGATAAGATTTTCATACCCATTTATTTACCCATGGCTTATTTTATTCCTTACATAAATTTAAACAAGCCGGTAGAACTTCTACAAGGGAACAGGGATCATTTTTACAGGCGCGGTGCTGAGGTGGACAGGCTTTCAAAGTAAGACCGAAACCCAGGTGCCATATTGATTTATCAGTGTAGCCCCTCTAAATCTACCACTTGTTCCTTCAGAAAGATACTATAAATGAAATTCAAAGACAAATGTGAACAAGACCTACCTCTTGGGCTCGTCGTACTGGATTTGAGGCTGAGGATGGGTCTGTGTGTTCATTTGTTTTTTTTGGTGTCATCCAAAGCCTTCAACACAGCCCGCCAAATAAACAGCCAGTCTACACACATTCGACCATCAACGCATCATGTTCGCCAGAACCTTCTACTCTCAGATAGGAAGTTTTTTCTCCAAATCCAAGCAGGAAGGAATTTATTTGCTTACCCTACGAACGTCAAAGAAGCTGAAAATTCCAGGACTCATCTTCTGTCTCAGCTCAATATAAACTGAGGGATACAAAAGAAAAAAATTAAACACTGAGAGCTGAAATAATTCTAAAAAGTGATTCAAGGTAAAGGACTCTCTCATTTCCACAGGTGTTTCTTTTGGTGGATGTTTTTGGTAGCACCTTTACTGTGATATAGTTCATATACCATACAATTCTCCCATTTAAAGTACAATTCAGTGGTTTCTAGTATATTAGAAGAATTGTACCACCATTCCAAAGCATTTCAGAATACTTTCATCATCTGAAAAAGAAAACCTATAGACATGGGCTGTAAATCCTCCTTACCACGCCCCCCAGACCTCGGCTACCACTAATATAGTTAACGTGTCTAGGGATTTCTATACTCTAGACATTTCATATCAAGAGATTCCCACCACTTGTGGTCTTGTGTGACTGCCTTCTGCATTTAGCATGATGTTTTGAACAATCATCCACACGATAGCCTGTTTTAATTCTTCATTCCTTTTTTATGGATGAATAATATTCCATGGTGCAGACAAACATTTTTATTTTTCTTTTCTTAGGGTTGCACCTGCAGCATATGGAAGTTCCCAAGCTATGGCTCAAATCAGAGCTGCAGCTGCCAACCTACGCCACAGCCACAGCAACACGGGATCCAAGCCATGTCTGCAACCTACACCACAGCTCAAGGCAATGCCGGATCCTTAACCCACTGAGCAAGGCCAGGGATCGAACCTGTTTACTCAGAGATACTACTCAGATTTGTTACCACTCAGCCACAACAGGAACGCCTTTATATGAGTTTTAGAACCAACTTTCCCATTTCTATAATGCGCCACCGGGATTTTCATGGGGACTGCGATGACTCTGCAGATTACTTTGATGAGCACTGCTTGTCGTCACAACATGATGTCTCCCCAATCATGAACATCAATGACATGGGTGACTTGCCATTTTCTTTTTCTTTTTTTTTTTTTTCGCTTTTTAGGGCCGCACCTGTGGCATAAGTAGGTTCCCAGGCTAGGGGTCTAATCAGAGCTACAGGTGCCAGCCTACACCACAGCCACAGCAAAGCAGGATCCGAGTCACTCTAGCTCAACAGCAACGCCAGATCCTTAACCCACTGAGCAAGGCCAGGGATCGAACCCACAACCTCATGGTTCCTAGTCGGATTCATTTCTGCTGCGCCATGATGGGAACTCCCTGACTTTGCATTTATTTGGATCTTCTTTACTTTCCTTTAGCAACGATTGCAGTTTCAGAATATAAGTCACTCTTTTTTCATTTAATTTATTTCTAGGCATTTTATTATTTCAGTGCTATCCTAAATGGGAGTGCTTTTCTTAATTTTATGTTTCATGGTAAGCATACAGAAATTCGATTGAGTTTTTATGCTTCTTACATATTTAGAATTTTCTGCATATAAGATCCATGACACCTGCCAATGAAAATCATCTCATTTCTTCCTGTCCTCATTGGCATGCCCTTCATTTTATTTTCTCCCCTAATTGCCTTGCCTAGAATGTCCACTATAATATTGAATACAAGTAGCAAAAAAAAAATCTGTCACGTTCCTGAACCTTGGAGAAAAGAATCCAGTCTTTCACTATTAAGTAAAATGTAAGTGCCTGGTTTTTTGCACACATCCTGGAGAGAATTTTCTCTACATGCACGGTGAGTACTAAAACTGAGTTAATGGCCTGTGTTCAAATTTTGACATATATACAACCATTCATTCTTACAAAATAAAGCCACTGTGACAGGCACTGTTATTTAATAAATGATCTTAAACTTGCATTAATAAAGTGTGAATTCCCAAAGAGCATTAGTAGAATTGGATATTTATCAACATTAAAATTCCATTTTAATGCTTCCCCCAAAGTTAAAAAAAAAAAAAGGGAAAGAAAGCAAGAAAGAAAAGAAAAACAGACATAGGATTTCCCCCACGGTTTTCAAACAGAAATTCTAATTATGATTTAGCAATACTAACAATATTATTGGCTATCTTAAAAACTATTGAAAATGTGTTAAGAAAAATGTATTTTTAAATGTACCAACTAGCTTAATTCCCTTGTCAGTTTCGGTGGAAAACAATTATGCTATCTTATGACTGTAATGCACTTTCCAGTTGACAAAGTGCTTTCATAACCATTGTCTCATTTTAATCTCTGAATGTTGAGAAGCAGTAAAATGTATATTTATTTGAGGAACGAGGACACTGTGTTTCAGAGACATCTATTAGCTCATGTACAGGACAAGGGGTTTAATGAGGAAGCTTGTCCTAGAAATTGTTTCCTTTTCTGCTTCCCAGAATTCTCATCTCTACCCAACCAACGCTCGCTCATGTGACCTCGTGTTGGCACAACTGTTAGCCAACCCTCCCACCACCTGTAGTTTTCAGCAGAGAGCAAAAATGGGAAAAGCCGAATCTGTTCAGAAAAAAAAAAATTCAAGCACAGGAACTCAAAAGAGCATTCAACAGAGATATAAAAGCTGTATTTAAAAATATGATTATGGGCTGTTGGCACTAATTAATGTTAATTTATTTTTGCTATTCAGGTGCTTAACCGGGCTGAGTTAATTGATGTGCGATGCTAGTTCAAAACTTTTCTAAATACATATTTTTAGGTTAAAAAAAAAACAGCTCCAATTTCCAGGATGAGATTCTATTTTCTCAACGGTTGGAAATCAACAATCCATAATTAAATCAATTTCAAAACGTTTAAAGACATAGCCATCATCTCTAGTTTTGCGAAAATTCAACACAGAGTTCAATGTTTTCAGCTGTAAGAGTGTCTAGATCATATTAAAGAATTCTAAGATATTAAAAAAGATAAGAGAGATTTTTTTTTCTGAGAATCTTCCTTGGAAAGATGTAATGTCACAAGTTACCATGTGCTATAAAGAGAAAATGATCCATCTAGTCAATAAAAATGGATTTCAAAGATGAAAACTGTTATTCATTCACGATCAAAGGATTTCCAGGTTTAGGTATGGGAAGCATTTCTGAAAGCTACACTCTTGTCAGCATGAAAGTAAGGACATCTGTTTATTAATGGAAAGGTCAGTCGTGGCCATGAAAACTCCCTTATAATCCCTTAAGTCTCGTTTGTAATAACTTGCCCCCAATCACACAGGCTTATGGCTGCGGCGCTGTAAAGGGTAAATGCCTTCCAACTACCTGGCCAGGTACAAGGGGCAAATTCTTCTTTCGTGCACCAAAGAAATGACCAGAGAGCTGAGGCAGCCACTGGGCACCAGGTTCTGCCACGGTCAGAAGCATCAGCGACAACACACACACTGACCCACAATCGGAAACGTGCTGGCAGTGAAGTCGAGTACACTACCTGCAGCCTTCCCACGGTGCCATCACCACACCCCACCTCTGGTTTGCTCAGGGCAACGCGTGGGTCTCACCTGTTTGTTGTGTTTGGGGAGACTCCCGTCTGCCACCTGCGTTGGCCCGAGAAATAGGTGGTAAACACGCTACTTCATTAGCCTGTGGGTCTTTCCTACGGTTTATTCTTTGGCATACGGAACTCATGCTAGGGTTAGGTTAGGGAAAGAGTTGGGGTCAGGATTTTCCAGAGAAACAGAACCACAACTACTTAGGGTGATGAATACAAATTTAGATTTTTACAGACAAAGATACAAATTTATGTGTGTCAATATATAAATACTGTATCCTGTATGTATTGATACATCCAATATATACATCAATATCCAATATATTTAATTAACATACACATTATATCAACAGTAAATATTGGTGTCATCCATGGGAAATAAGCATACTGAAGGGCTTGTGATGGGAGGCTTACCAGTAATAAACTTGCCGGAAGGAAATATACAGCAAAGGCATTAGGCAAATGAATACCTTTTGACCTAGAGATTCCATGCCAAGAAATACATCACAGGCAAACAACGGTGCATGTGTGCAAAGATTTAATTACATGTTCCTCTATGTTGTGTTTATGAACAGTGAAGAGGTGGCCAGAATCTCAGTGCCCCAAATGAGGAATTGTTAAAATGCAGGTGAATTTCAAGCCACCTGTTTAATGATGGTGTTGCAAGACGGCTAACTGTCTTAGCTTGCAAGAGCAGCCCAGTGGTGAGGTAAATGAGTTAAGAACCAAGTTAAAACCGTTGGGTAGGTGTAAATACAGCTAGAAGTATATAGAGAAGCAGATATATAGGTATACAGGTAACTACATGGGTATATAACTGATAAGTAACAGTGGTACAACTACAAGGAATTTACCTTCTTTGCCTATTTCTGTATGTATTAAATATATGATACAAAAAACGAATTCTACAGTAGAGAAAGCTAACACACTACCTCTCAGCCAGGTGACCAAGTTTTGCACCAACTGCGGAGTCATTTGATCCTTCCTAGGATGTGGTAAAAACTGTACTCTGCCCGTCTTTCTTTCAAAACCTATGAGCCCAGTTACAACCTGCGAAAAGCATCCGAGAAAATCCCAGTGGACTGGCATTCTGCAAAACTCCTGAGCAGCCCTTCTCCAAACCATCAAGGTCATCAAAAATAAGACACGTGTGAGAAACTGCCACGGCCGTGAGGGCTGAATGTAACCTGGGTATCTTAGATGGGATCCGTGAATAGACAGGGGATAGTAGGTAAAAAGTGAGAATGTGGGAGTTCCCGTCATGGCTCAGTGGTTAACGAATCCGACTAGGAACCATGAGGTTGGGGGTTTGAACCCTGGCCTCGCTCAGTGGTTTATTCTTTGGCACACCTAAGTCATGCTAGGGTTAGGTTATGGAAAGAGTTGGGGTCAGGATTTTCCAGAGAAACAGAACCAGATCAGCTATACTTCAATTTTTTAAAAAACGAATAAAATAGGTAGGAATAAACCTATGCATGGAGGCAAAGACCTATACTTTGAAAATTATGTTGCTAATGAAAGAAATCAAAGCTGACTGATGACATGGTAGAGCTTTCCATCTTAGAGTGGAAGAATCAATATTGTTCAAACGACCATACTACCCAAGGCAGTCTACAGATTCAGTGCAATCCCTGTAAGATTACCAATGGCTGTTTTCACAGAACTAGAATGAATAATTTTAAAATTTGTATGGAAACTCAAAAGACTCTAGAGCCAAAACAATCTCAAGCAAGAGCTGGAAGAATCAGGATCCCTGACTTCAGCCTACACAGCAAAGCTACAGTCATCAAAACTGTATGGTACTGGCAGAAAAACAGACACGTTGATGCAATTTTCTAGGGAACAAACAGCAATGTATAATGTCACATATATAATTGTAAAAATTGTTTAAAAACCTAGAGATGTCCAAAATGAGGGAAGAAAAAATATATATCAAATACAGAGAAATTAAAGACTTATCAAAAATCTTATACATGTAATAGACTATTTGAAAATGATGAATTGGAGTATTATTTTTGCAAAAACATAAATTATCAGAATTAACCTAAGAGAAGTATAATTCTTAGACTGATGACTCCAAAAGACACTGAAAAATTTGTGGAGGAATTGTCATAAATGTAACAAGTTGTTCTAACATTTGAAGAAGCAGAGGATTCCTGAATAGTTACAATTTTCCAGGAACAGAGAAAGACATAGGAACATGAAAAGAACAATGCCATTATGCTAAAAAAAGGTAACATTCTTAGATCTATTTGTAACTCATTATGGTTTTTTATTTCTGATATCTAAAGACATACTGTGATCATCATGCTGAGGTTTAGGTGCAAATCACAGCTGCTTTGGCTGCCATTGTCAGGATTTAGTGAATTCTGTGAATTTAGTTATGTGATTATCTGATTGCGAAATTTTCAGCATTCTTTATGCTGAAAGAACCATGTCTAGATTAATTTCAACTTAAAATCTGATCTATGATTTGAAGTATCTTTCAATGATTACACAAGGATTCCATACTGAAAAAAAGAATAATATCATTACCGTATATGGTTTGTTTCAGGAAGGCAAGGCAAGTCAGTATTTTAAAATCCAAATATAATTTAATATACATATGACACATGACAGAAAGAAGAAACAGTTTTCCTTATAACTTAGATAACTGGTTTTTTGGTAGCTTTTAAGGATCGCACCCACGGCATATGGAAGTTCCTAGGCTAGGGCTCGAATTGGAGCCACAGTTGCTGACCTACATCACAGCCACAGCAACAGCAATGTGGGATCCGAGCCGCATCTGTGACCTACACCACAGCTCACGGCAATGCTGGATCCCCAACCCACTGACCAAGGCCAGAGATCGAACCTGCATCCTCATGGATGCTAGCTGTGTTCATTACCACTGAGCCACGACAGGAACTCCATAAATTAGATAACATTAATAACTTTGATAAAATGCTATATTCACATCTAATAAATCTTTATAAAATAGCAAGAGAAAGAAACTCCCTAACATGATTAATAAAATACTCATTTCGGAGTTCTCTTTTGATGCAGTGGATTAAGGATCCAGCACTGTCACTGCTGTGCCTGTGGTCACCGCTGTGGCAGGGGTTCAGCCCTTGGCCTGAGAACTTCCACCTGCTGCAGGCACACCAAAAAAAAAAAAAGGTTTTAAATTTTAAAACATACGTATTTCAAAATACAGTCATGTTAAAGGTGAAACAGTGGACATTTTTCCTTAATGTCAATCAAGGATATGACAGGAATTCTCACTGTTTTGGTCTGTGATTTTACATAATGGGTTCCACAGAAAAGAAAATCACGGACTTGGAGAACAGACTTGTGGTTGCCAAGAGGGTGGGGGAGGGACTGGGATGGTCTGGGGTCTGGGGTTAATAGTTGTGGACTATGGCCTTTGGGATGGAAAAGCAAGGAGATCCTGCTGTATATAGCACCGGGAACTATGTCTAATCACTTGTGAAGAATCTATATATGCATGCATAACTGGGTCACCACGCTGTACAGTTGAAAAATTGACAGAAAACTATAAACCAGCTATAATGGAAAAATAAAAATAATTATATTAAAAAAAAGATAATGGGACACATTATATAGAAGCAAAATCACTAAAAAATGAAGATGTTCTCATTTTTAACCAAAAGGCTCAACTTAAAATAATTAAAATGATGTAAGTTCATTATGAAACTCAGGAATAAAGGAGTTCAGTGTTTTATGGAAAAAACGTAACTTAACTATTACAAAACAGAAATCGGTGTTGCTTCTTTTCAACCATAACAGTTAGGAAACAGTGTTAAAATGTCATTTGTACAACAGCTACAAGTAGAGAGAGGAACAAAATTAATATGTTTCTAGATTGACACAAAGAAACAGGCGTTTCCTAAACTCAGTTGGAGGACATAAAAAAATAGACCCCATTTATTAAATCCTTGACCAGACAGGAAGATAAACTCTGGGCAGGTCTAGGAAGACGCCGTGTTATCAAGATGAATTCCGCTGAAAATATCAACGTTTCGGCTTGAAGAAATGTTTTCCAATCCATGCGGACAAATTAAGTTGTGTGGATTCTCGAATGAAATTTTGAACAGTTAAGCGAGGGGACATGTTTAAAACACTGATACTTTGCTACCTTAAAGTCGTTAGTAGAAAACTGCTTGACTGTCAAGGAAAGGGGGTATTAATTTCCTATATTCACCTTCACAGATTTAAAACAGAATACCAACGATGATGCAGATCTAAACTGAGAGGGAGGAAATGCAGAATACATTAAGGAGAAGAGGGAAAGTCCGGGAGGGACAGTGTGATTTCATTTTTATACACACACACATGACGTAAGAAAAAGATAAATACCGTATGACATCACTTCTATGTGGAATCTAAAATATGGCACAAGTGAACCTGTCCACAGAACAGAAACAGACTAACAGACACAGAGAACACACTTATGGTTGCCAAGGGGGAGGGAGTGGGATGGACGGGGAGTCTGGGATTAACAGATACCTACTACTACAAATAAAACAGATAAACAACAAAGACATACTGTAAACACAGCAAACTATATTCAATATATTATAATAACCCAGAATGTGAAAGAATCTGAAAAAAATATATATTTGAATAACTTAACCACTATCCTAGACACCTGAAACTAGCACATTATAAATCAACTATTGTTCAATAATATATATATGCGTGTGTGTATGTATATCAGCAAATTTGTATCTATCTATCTATCTATCTATCTATCTATCTATCTATCTATCTATCTATTTATGCAGGGATGATTAAAAGTCTAGAACCACCATAGGAAGCAGCCATCCCACTCCTGGGCATATAATCTGGAGAAAACTACAAAACTACAACTCAAAAAGATACGTGCACCCCTAGGTTCATAGCAGCACAATCCACAAAAGCCAAGAAGTGGAAACAACCTAAATGTCCACTGACAGATGAATGGGTTAAGAAGATGTGGTATATACACACAATGGAATACTACTCAGCCATCAAAAAGAAATAATGCCATTTGCGGCAACATGGATGCAACTAGACAGTCTCATACCAAGTGAAGTAAGTCAGAAAGACAAACACCATATGATATCACTCCTATATAGAATCTAAAATATGGCACAAACGAACCTACATGCAAAATCGAAACAGACTCACAGACATAGAGAACAGACTTGTGGTTTTCGGGGGGGGGGGAGGAGGGAGTGGGATGGAGGAAGAGTTTGGGGTTAGATGCAAACTGACACTTAGAATGGATAAGCAATGAGGTCCTGCTGTCCAGCACAGGGAACTCTACCCAGTTTCTTGGGATAGATCATGATGGGAGATAACATAAGAAAAATAAAGTTTATTTTGACTAAGGATTACTAGTTGTTTTTGAACAAATACAAATAAAATTTAATCCATTCACTTAAAAAAAAAGAAAAAGAAAGTTTATATATGTACGACTGGGTCACTTTGCTATACAGCAGTGGACTCAGCACTGTAAATCAACTATATCCTAATAAAAACTAAATATATTTACTCAATGAATTTATTACATTTACAGTTTTACATGATCTTCACAACCCAATTTTACAGCATTTCTATCCCAAATCCCTAACCCATCCCCCCACCCCCAAACCTGTCTCCTTTGGAAACTGTAAGATTTTTAAAGTCTGCGAGTCAGTATCTGTTCTGCAAAGAAGTTCATTGTGCCCTTTTTTTAGATTCCACATGTAAGTGATAGCTTATGATGTTGGTGTCTCACTGTCTGACTAAAACTAAATTTAAAATAAAATTGTAAAATAAAAAAATGAATAAAAGATATTAAAAAAAGAATACAGTCTTGCCAACACCTTGACTTTTAAGCCTGGTGAGACCTAGCATCTTGACCTCCAGAAACGTAAGATAATAAAGTTGTGTTGCATTAAGCCAGTGAGATAGTCCATAAACTCTTTACTATCTCCCTCTGAGCAAACGACCCTTCCGTAAAGGAATACACGGGAAGAAATCAGTCTGGATAAGGACTGGCCGTTCCCACATATCCATATAAATGGCGCTGGACATGTCCTGACCAGTAGGTTTCTCAGGGCAAATTTTTGGATATAATCCCTGCTTTGAAATCCCTGCAGTCAACTGACATAAGAACTTCTAATTGTAATTAATACATGCACACACAATTCCTGCCTACACACACACACACACACACA
>PVHT021183672.1:3164011-3176098 GCA_004024745.2 Catagonus wagneri | reverse complement strand
ATGAGACTGGGTCACTTTGCTGACCCGAAGAAATGGGCACAGCATTATAAATCAACTACACTTTGATTCAAAAAGAAAAGACAGAAAATAGCATGTTTTACACTTTGCTATACAGCTGAAATGAGCACAACATTGTCCGCCAACTATATGCCAATAAAATTTTTAAAAAATTAAGTTAAAAATTAAAAATATGTTTTATAATGAAAAGGAAGCTCTATGAGGGGAGTCCAGTCACACTGGATGTTAGGGTTTAACAGCAAAGTCTTTGCCAGGATGCCTATGTCGAACTGCCACCAAGAAATGAAGAAAGTCATGGAACAGAACAGACGGTAAGGAAATAGACCCAAGGCCATACAGAATTCTAGTGCAGGATGAACTCAGACTTCCAATCACACGGGATGATCGATGTTTTCATGGATGGTGTTAGGGCAGGTGTCTAAGGGCCTCTGAGAGAAGATAAAAATGAGATTCATTTGGGGAGTTCCCATTGTGGATCAGTGGGTTATGAACCTGACTATAGTCCATGAGGATGTGGGTTTGATCCCTGGTCTCACTCAGTGGGTTAAGGATCCGGCATTACCGTGAGCTGTGGTGTAGGCTGCAGACGTGGCTCAGATCCCGCATTGCTGTGGCTGTGGGCTGGCAGCTGCAGCTCTAATTCGACCCCTAGCCTAGGAACTTACACATGCCGCGGGTGTGGCCCTAAAAAGACAAAAAAAAAAAAAAAGATTGATTTTGTACTCCAGATCCAAGAATGAATCCTCAAGGGGCCCAAGATCTAAATGTAAAGGAAATAAAGCTGCACAAGCACGAGGAGAAACAGTGGGAAAATTCTTTTATGACCTGGGTGTAGGGAAATGGCTTTTTTTTGGGGGGGTGGGGGGCATGCTCATGCCTTGTGGAAGTTCCCAGGCCAGGGATCCATCGAACCGGTGCCAGAGCAGCAACCCGAGCCACAGCAGCCAGACAACGCCAGGTCCTTAACCCTGTGAGCCACCAGGGAACTCCCGGGTCTGTGCTATTCTGACAAAGGGACATGACTGGGGTCTGACATCCCTCTAAGGAGGGAGGACCCAGCCAGCCCTGGTGTCCCCTTTACTGCAGGTTCCCTTCCCAAATCTCAAGTGAGACACCCCATTTAGGGAGTCATCAGGGATCTGTCAGCATCTCGTTCACAGAAGGACAATGGCAGCGCTGTCTCCGATGGCTGTCGCCATCCACAGCGCTGAATCAGTGTGTGGCCCCGTGTCTCGGGGTCTCAGCTGTGTCTCCGTTTGCAGTCTCGACTGATCGTCCCCAGAGCCACGCCTGTCACCTTAGCCACACTTCAGCGGGGTGCTCTTTCCCTTTGGCCAACATCGCTTGATGAAATATGGGTAAATAGGATTAAACTTACCCAGGCAGCAGGTAAGATAAGTTCTAAATGCTTGGTAGACCTCAAGGCGGGCAGTGTAAGTACTGGAGTGTTCGTGTGTAATACCCAAGCTTCCTAAAGAAAGAGGAAGAGAGAGACAAACTGGAATTAGAATTAGTCACGCCGAAGAGGGAGAAAGGAGAGAAAAGAGCGAGAGAGGAACTGGAATGGATCACATGGTGAAATTCTATAACTATCACGTATCGCCCAGAGTCTACTTGGACATGCATAAAGAATAGGATAATTTCATTGTCTCACTTCTTTTTTTAATTTTTGCTTCCTAGGGCCACACCCGCGGCATATGGAGGTTCCCAGGCTAGGGGTCTAATCAGAGTTACAGCTGCCGGCCTATGCCACAGCCACGGCAATGCCAGATCCAAGCCGCGTCTGCTACCTACACCACAGCTCATGGCCATGCCAGGTCCTTAACCCACTGAGCGAGGCCAGGGATCGAACGTGCAACCTCAAGTTCCTAGTTGGATTCATTTCAGCTGCACCATGACGGGAACTCCTGTCTCACTTCTTTTTTAAAAAATATTTTTTAGGAGTTCCCATCCTGGCTCAGTGGTAACGAAACCAACTAGTATCCATGAGGATGTGGGTTGGATCCCTGGCCCCGCTCAGTGGGTTAAGAATCCGGCATTGCCATGAGCTGTGGGGGTAGATTACAGACGTGGCTCGGATCTGGCGTTGTTGTAACTGTGGTGAAGGCTGGCAGCTGCAGCTCTGATTCAAGCCCTAGCCTGGGAACTTCCATATGCTGCAGGTGCAACCCTAAAAAGACAAAACAAAAAAAGTTTTTATATTAGAGTTGATTTACAATGTTCTGTCAATTTCTGCTGTACAGCAAAGTGACCCAGTCATACATATATATACATTCTTTTTCTCAAATTGTCTTCTATCGTGTTCTATTGCCTTTTTTTTGGCTTTTTTCACCATTTTAGGGCCACACCTGTGGCATATGGAGGTTCCCAGGCTAGGGGTCTAACAGGAGCTGTAGCTGCCGGCCTTTGCCACAGCCACAGCAATGCGGGATCTGAGCCGCGTCTGCGACCTACACCGCAGCTCAAGGCAACGTCAGATCCTTAACCCACTGAACGAGGCCAGGGATCGAACGTGCAACGTCATGGTTCCTAGTCAGATTCGTTAAATGCTGTGCCACGACCGGAACTCCTATCGCGTTCTATTGTAAGATAATAGCGCCCTGTGCTGTGCAGCGTGACAATTATCTCACTGATAAAGTCTCTTCTCTCAAATATTATTTTGGAAGTACCTGACATCTCCTTTTCATGGCTTTTGCAACTGTGACAACTGTGTGTCCTGGCGTATACATTAGGGGATGGAGCAAGACGCCTTTGTTGCTTCGTTTCATACTTTTTAGCTAAAAATCACATGAGACATGTCGCATTGGACATACGTGGATTTCCTCCCGAAATGTGGGGCATGCTCCACGTTTGGAGAAGCCCTCTCTTTCAGAAAGCGGGAGACTGGAAGGTCAGGCAGCGGCAGGCAGGCAGCCTTGCTCTTCGAGGCCGTCATTAACAGAAAGCAGAAAACCGCAACGGCGGGGTGCAGCCTGCCAGACGCTGCCTCAGCTCAGGTACCACGTGAAGTTCGGTGGAAAAATTGCTGTCTCGGAATTTCCCGGGATTAGCGTGACCTGCAGGGTTTCGCCGCTTTTGCTTTTCTGCTTGGAGTGAGAGTTTTCATCAGCTACTTCGCCTCTCCTGTCTTCTCTCCTTTTTGGAATAATTTTATTTTTTTTAAATTTTCTCTATTTATGTTTTTTACATTAGTACAGTGGATTGATTACAGCGTTGTGCCAATTTCTGCTGAACGGCAGAGTGACCTGGTCACACACATAGATCCATTCTTTTTCTCATACTATCTTCCATCATGTCCTGTCCCAAGAGACTGGGTATAGTTCCCTGTGCTGGACAGCAGGACCTCACTGCTGATCTATTCTAGATGTGAATTTTTAACCACTGTTTTATGAATACAAGCTATATCAGCACAGAAGGGCGAGTCCGGAAACCAGGAAATGATCTGCGGACTGGACCAACAGAAAAGGCGGGCATGTGGCCCTAACATGATCAGAGTCCTTTGCGGCACTGATCACCTGGCCATCCACACGATTTCTACAGCAAATCGCTAACGTGTTCTCTGACTTTATACATGCACAGTTGGAATTCTCATTTAGTTACATTACTGCAAAGCCTAGGCATAGTTTTGCAATTACGATCCTGATTTGAAAAATATCAATAAAACGGGAAAAAAACCTTCCTAGGAAAGCTGTCATTAAGCGAATGCTGATTGCACTCTTTTCAAAAAAATTTATTTGAATTAGAGTATAGTTGATGTACAATGCTGTGCCAGTTTCTGCTTTACGGCGTACTGACCCAGTTATCCCTTTTTTTTTTTTGTCTTTTTGCCTTATCTAGGGCTGCACCCGCAGCATATGGAGGTTCCCAGGCTAGGGGTCTAACAGGAGCTGCAGCTGCCGGCCTTAGCCACAGCCACAGCCATAGCAACGCAGGATCCGAGCCGCTTCTGTGACCTGCACCACAGCTCACGGTAATGCCGGATCCTTAACTCACTGAGTGAGGCCAGGGATCGAACCTGCAACGTCATGGTTCCTAGTCAGATTCGTTAACTACTGAGCCACGACGGAAACTCCCTCCCTTTCTTATATTATCTTCCATCGTGGTTGATCCCAAGAGACTGTATAGAGTTCCCTGTGCGTTTCCACAGGATGTCCCTTCTACTGGTGTATAATAGATTATGCATTCTAGATAGAAAAGTTACGGTAACTTTGTTTCCTTCAATTTTCCATCCTCTTCTTTGGCATTTTCTAAACACAGCTTCCAGGTCTGGACCCCTTTCTCCTGTGACCATAGTGAAATGTGAGTTGTTGGTTGGTTTGTTTTTGTTTTGGCCGTGACCACGGCATGTGGAAGTTCCGGGGCCAGGGATCGAACCTGCGCCACAGCAGCAACCCAAGCTGCTACAGTGACCATGTCGGATCTTTACCCTGCTGAGCCACCACGGAACTCAACAATGTAGTCTTGTTAGTGGATGATTATGCTGCGGGCGGCAGCATTTGGGGCGGGGAATTTTAATTTTCCCTCCTCATTTCCTTATTTTCCCTAGAGGGCCATGCCTTCAAGGGGGCATTATTTTGAACTGTTTCCCCAAAGCAATGCCGCATCATAGGTGTCACTTCTGTCCCCCTCACTTAGAAATCTGTTCCTCCACATTCTGTGAGCCACCAACAGTTGTGCTCAATATTTGGGAGCTTACCATTTTTACAATGTATATAATATTTATATAAAATCTTTGTTTTATGATGTAGATTAGTGTTCACATAAAATGTGAAAATCTCTGTGTTGTAATTGATACAATATTCACGGAAGATGGGATATTTACAATTTATGATTTAAGGTTTATACCTTCCCCTGGGGGTTTTCGATCCATATTACAGCTTGAAAATTTTTAATCGAGTAGAAGTAATACACCCCCCACTATGAAATTCTTTGATAGGATTATGGTGATATTTTTTTCACTGAAGGATCGACCATAAAATCTCTCCTGTTGTTGAAAACGGAACTGATCAGATTACACGGCTTGAATCAAGGAAATGCATTTCTGATTCAAAATCGAAAGAAAAGAATCTGCGAATTCAACGGGCATGGGATTACGAGTATGAAGATGCCTGGCTTAGGCAGGAAGCGCCAGCGATATTTTACGCAACAAAATCAGAATGACTTTGGTACCATCACTTCTTTGAGAAAAGTGTGGAAGAAAGAAACGTCTTTAAAAATAAGCAAATTCGGGGAGTTCCCGTGTGGTGCAGCAGGTTAAGTATCTGGTGTTGTCACTGCTGAGGAGTGGGTTCGGTCCGAGGCCCGAGAACTACTGCATGCTGCCCAGGAGGCCAAAAAAAAAAAAAAAGGTAACTTTGAGGTGGCTTCAAAGAAAGATCATCTGACTCTCAGCTAGGATGGTGTAATAAAGTCTAATAGCGTAACATGAGAAACGCAGAATCAGGATTTTTCAAGTGAAACATTCCAGCAATATTTGGGTTCCAATATTTTGACAACCGCCAATGATGGCAGTTGCCTATAAACCTAGAATAGACGTTGTCATAATATGCCACTGCAATTTCGTGCTTATTTTTTAACAAATTAGGAAAACGTGTTGGTATTATCTGAGCAGACGGCCAAATGTTCTTAACCGTGCATTCCCCACACAGAGCAAAGACACGGCTGTGCAATGGAGACCACTGGTCCTGAAGATTCAACTTCAGCCAGTGGGGCTCTTTGCCTTCACGACTCTGGCTCATCAAATAAATGGTACACACGTCAGTGGTCATGCCTTATGCCGTCCCCGCTGTAAGGCTCACATACTGTATTTTCCCACCCTCATTCACCTTTCCCACGCCAAAAGATTCCCATGTATCTGAATCCCAGAATGCCTCCCAAGTTTCCATCCCAGGGCGTGAAATCCTACAGTCAATAACCTTGGACGCCCATACATCTAGAGTGAGTATCAGACCCGGCACAGGCATTTGCAGCATCTCATTAAATAACGAGAGCTGGCTTAGTACCCAAGAAGAAGAGAGAAGCTTCTATGACTGCACCCCTTAACATTGCAGGGTTGAGAACTCATCAACTCTAGCGTATGACTGCATGGAAGAATCCCTCACCCACCTCTCATGCGCTATTTTGTCCAGATCCCTGCTTTGCAGCACGGGGCCCAGTCCCTGGCTGTATCATAGTCACTCCATCAAGTGACTTTTCAGGAAAACAAATATGGCGGATGCAGATGTTGGAGAAACAATCAACATTAACTTGAAGATTCAAGTGCTCTTATTTTGCGAGAAGTCGTGGATGTGAAAGGTCCTTGTGACTTTTTCAGGTTTCTAGAATTACTCTTTGATGAGAAAACTCCCTCAGACAGAGGCTGGGGAAGTCATTCTTTCATACCAACTCTCTCCCTCCATGCACCACCTCAACAAAATAATATCTATAGGTAAAGCGTGTGATTAGTTAGCCTAAGGGAATGAGAGCTCATTACATTTTAAGATGAGCTAAATGATCTGTAAGGCCTCTACAGTTAACTGACCAGGCCCAGCTATGTCATAGAAATAGAGGTGAATATATTATTGGGGGGAGGGTGGGGAATGCGGTTGCCATGTGAACCAATGGCTTGAAATCCTGTCAAGTCCAGTGTTCCTGAGCCCGGAAAGAGGGCATTTTTCTCCAGTTAGTAATTAATCCCAACCAGCTTGCAGATGACTGCAAAAGAGATATTTTTTTTGAGAGATAAAGCAGATGCACCTTTATTATTATTATTTTTTATAATTTATTTTTTACTTTTTTTGCATTATAGCTGGTTTACAGATTTCTGTCAGATTTCCAACTGCACTGCGTGGTGACCCATATATGGATTTGTCACATGTAATTAGATATAGTTCCCCGTGCAATACAGTTGGAGCTCCTTGCTATTCCATCATTAAAGCACTAGTTATCCCCATCCCCTCCCACCCCTCCCCCACTCCCTCCCCGCCCCCTTGGCAACCACAAGTCTGTTCCCCAAGTTCGTGATTTTCTTTTCAGTTGAGATGTTCATTTGTGCAGTGTTTTAGACTCCAGTTATAAGAGATTTCATATGACATCTGTCTTTCTCCTTCTGACTTGCTTCACTCAGTATGAGGGTTTCTAATTCCATCCATGTTGATGCGAATGACATTATTGTATCCTTTTTTATGGCTGAATAGTATTCCATCATTTTAATTCACAGATTCTCCTTGCTTGGAGTGAGAACAAAGAACGGGGCAGAACCACAGACCCCAGGTAAATGGATGAACAGGAGGTCTTATTCCTACTTCTGTATTTCTTATAGGAATTAAAAAAAAAAAAACATTTTCCAGATAAGCCAACTCATTTCATAACTCCATGCCCTCCCCACTGAGTTTCGTCTTCCCTGATCGCCCAGTCCCTCTGCAGCCCCCGCTCCATTGCGTTCCTCTGAAGTTCAGTGTGTGAACACCACCCTTCATTTGAAGCCTCAGGCACAGCTGGATGCTTTCCCCTTGTGATTCAGATACTTTGCCTTGGTTTATGGTACACACCGCCCCGCCTTTGACTTTCAGATCTCTGCCATTCTGGGGGTGTGTGCGCTTACGAGGAATACTGCTTTATGCAGGAAGACAAGATACAAAAGGAAAAAGAAAGGGGTGAACACTGGATTCAGGATTGCAAGGTGGTAGGACGGGGAACCAGATAACAGCATGTGAGTTACTTTGAAGGTTCTGCTTCTGTGTGGTTGCCTAGCTGATGTTTATAAATACACAGGTAAGTGCGTGAGCCGTTCATTCTAGACTACTGATGAAAGACTGTTGAGTCAAGGCTTAGGTTTCTGTGGTCGGCTGTACGCACAGCACGTGGAGGTTCCTGGGCCAGGGACTGAAGCCATGCTACAGCAGTGACCTGAACCACAGCAGTGACAATGCTGGATCCTTAACCACTAGGTCACCAGGGAACTCCTCAAGACTCGTGTTTGATGTATTTTTTGGAACCAAGGTCCAAACAGAAGGTGTTACATTTAATCTTCAGCTTCCTGTATTTCTTTCTTCCTTCCTTTCTCTTCCTTCCTTCCTCTTTCTTTCTTCCTTTTTCTTTCTTCCTTTCTTCCTTTTCTTTCTTCCTTTCTTCCTTCCTTCTTTTCTTTCTTTCTTTCTTTCTTTCTTTCTTTCTTTCTTTCTTTCTTTCTTTTTCTTTCTGTCTCTCTCTCCTTCTCCCTCTCTCTCTTTCTCTCTTCCAGTTTGTAACTCTTGGGTTTATTTTCTCATGCAAAATCTAATTATTTCGAATTGCCTAAATACCCTCTACAGCTTTTTTTTTTTCTGGCCATGTAAACCAACATCAATTTACTTAGGATTATAAAGTTGCAAAATAAAGAATACAGCTAAATCATGGATAATAGCATTTTTGTAAAAGGAGATTAATTTATATATTGGTAAAAGAAGTCACAGACGTGATGTGTCAAGTTAAACTGTGATTTCCCGATTCTTAGCTAACTTTATGACCTTAAACTCATTAGTATTAATTTGTGTTCATAATAAACGATCTTTGGATATTTGAACATTGCTGTATTTTCTACTTGCCATTTGATCAAAGCTCTTCAAAGACGTATGACAAAATTCTTGGTTCTTGCATTACTGTGGGCTAAAATCTCATTTCCTCATCTGTGAAATGGGTGTACCTTTTGGTAGCTACTTCATAAGGACGTTGTAAGGATTACAAGAAATAGTACAGGAGGAGGTTCTAGAGAAAAACCTGACACATATCTGAAGAAAGGTCAGTCCTTGTTCCTGTGATTATTAAATGAATTGCTCCTGTTGTCAGTTAACCGGAATTCTGGAGGGAGATACATGTCTTCTTTGGCTCAGGGGTTGCAGACTGCCAAAGCTGCATTTGGCGCCACCCTCCTGGGCTCTGTTTCCTTGACGGTCACAACATGGCAGCTGCAGCTTCAACTATCACGTCTCCATTCCAGGCAGGAAAAAAGGGAGCAGAGAAGGGAAAAGCCAGCCAAGTCCATTTCAGCTCAAGGCGCCCGTGTGGAAGCCAAAGCAAGGATTCCCACCTGAATTCCACTGCCCAGACCCATGACATGTGACAACATTTGGCTTCAAGGCACGATGCACTGTGGAGATATTGCCACTCAGAACAAAGCAAGTGGACCGCTCAGGTGGACGCAAAGGGCAATGAACAAACGTTGGGCAGGTGGCTTTTCAGAGCTCCCAAACTCCCACTCCTGTCTACACCACGCCTGCTTTATCCTGCCCAGCTCGCTTTATCAGTCTCATTGAGGGAAAGTCACAGACCAACTGCATTTTATCCTCAGCAATGAAGAACACATCTTCTACAGCAAGCAACCATTCGAGTCACTTTGGTGGAACCACAAAATTATCGCTGTTTTCTGAGGTTCTTAGTACCTGTTTAAGGGCCAGTGTGTTCTGAAACTGAGTTTTCTTGATACCCAACCTGTTTGTGCCTCCTGCTATTTTTCCCTTGAGGTCTTGTCCAATACGGTGGACTTATTCTTTGAACAAATTCAGAAACCATCTTGACCCTCAAGACTCAAAGGATTGAGATTTTATGTGCAAATTTTCACTTTCGAGAATACCTATTCTGCTCGAGTAATTTTCCTAGGAAGAATCTCAAACTATGAAAACATATGTTTATCAATGAATTCTTTGCCTAAAGTCAAGTGGGGACACTCAAAGTGCTGCCTCGTATCACCATGAGGGACTCTGCAGAGCCCAAATCGTATCCTCCTCCAAAATATTAACTGTTTTAAATTAATTCCTCTTCTTCCACAGAATTATGTCCTGAGTAGTGGATGTCTACTAGAAATCCAGGAATTAATAATTTAACCTATCTCTATGTCTTTGTAAAATTGCTTTCACATACTGCTTTTTAAATTTTAAGGTTCACTTCATGTTCAAATGAGGGAGATATCCAGATAATTCAAAACTCAAAAATGATATGAAATATGCCTTTTGATGCTTCGCCTCATAGCTCCTTGATTTTCTTTGAGGATTTTTTTTTGTCTTTTTGCCTTATCTAGGGCCGTTCCCACGGCATATGGAGGTTCCCAGGCTAGGGGTCTAACAGGAGCTGTAGCCGCCGGCCTTCGCCACAGTCACAGCCACGCGGGATCCGAGCCGCGTCTGCAACCTACACCACAGCTCACGGCAACGCTGGATCCTTAACCCACTGAGCGAGGCCAGGGACCAAACCCGCAACCTCGTGGTTCCTAGTCGGATTCATTAACCACTGAGCCATGAAGGGAACTCCTCTTTGAGGATTTTTATGCACCCTTCCAGTGTTCCGTTTACGCAAAGAAAAAAACGAATATATGATGCTTTTAACCCCCTTACAACACAAAAGTTACTTTCCTATATGCACTATTTTACACCATATTTTTGACCTAATACCTCATGAAGACTCTTTCTATGAATGTAAATTGGTACAACCGCTATGGAAAACAGTATGGAGGTTCCTCAGAAAACTAAATAGAGAACTACCACATGATCCACTTCTTGGCATCTATCCAGACAAAACTACAGTTCAAAAATATACATGCACCTTATGTTCACTGAAGCGTTTTCACAAAAGCCAAGACATGGAAACAACCTAAAGGTCCATTGACAGATGAATGGATTAAGAAGATGCGGTGCTTATATGCAATGGAATACTGCTCAGCTGTAAAAAAAGAATGAAATAATGCCATTTGCAGCAACAAGGATACAACTAGAGATTCTCATACTAAGTAAGTCAGAAAGAGAAAGACATACACCACATGGTATCACACATATAGAATCTAAAATGTGGCACAAATGAACCTTTCTACAGTAGAACAGAAACTCACAGACGTGGAGAACAGACTTGGGGCGGCCAAGAGGGAGGGGGAGGGAGTGGGAGGGACAGGGAGTCTGAGGTCAGTAGATGCAAACTAGGACACTGAGAATGGATAAGCAGTGAGGTCCTGCTGTCCAGCACAGGGAACTATATCCAGTCTCTTGGGATAGAAGATAATGGAAGATAGAATGAGAAAAAGAATGTATATATATGCATGACTGCGTCACTATGCTGTATAGTATAAATTGATACAACACTGTAAATCAACTATAATAAAAACTTTAAAAAAGAATCTGTCTATACTTAGCAGAATTTTACCCGATAGTTTTAAACTTTTTAATTTGTCCAGTCCCAGTCTGCTAAAAATCATTTACCCCACATGATAACGTCCATGACATTCCCTCTCTTGGGACGATACTTTGCATTTCTATCACCTAAAACAGGTTTCATTACCCGTTAGAAACCAATAGAACTGGGTTGAACAGTGTGTCCTACTGCCTTCGGCAAGCTTTTCAAGAGAGAAGATTCCAAAAATGCCATGAAAATTTAAAAGCCAGTTTTAACCATACTTGTACGTAGCTTCAAATCTAAGATGTATTCCCAACAACGAATATAGTACAATTTCAAGGCTCTTTGACATTAAAGAAGCACATGCGAAAAGTTACATCTGTTAACACTCAAGCTCTGACATCAGCAATCTCAAGACTCTCAAGTGCCTTTGCATCAGTTTTTCCTTGGGAAAGGTGATAGGGTAACAGAAGACTGATTTTCTTCTACCGATTCACTATAAAACCAAAAGAGCAAAGGTCATCAGAGAGCTATAGGGTAAGTATTGATTGCTCTGCAAAGTTTAAGGAAGCAAGAAGTCGTCGCTGAGTTGCATAAAAGGGTGGCCCTGGAGATTTTCCTGCGTGTGAATTCCAGAATTCCAGAGCCAGGACTCATTCTTGGAAGTTGGAAGGTGACAAATAAAAAATCTTATCCCTTACACAGCAGGGATGAGGGCTGTAGAACTCATTTCTGGAAGGTTCTGTAAGAGATGGAGCGTATAAGTGGGCATGGGAAGCTCGTGATCAGGTCTGAATGGCAAAGAACAGAGGAAATACGGATGGTCCATGTTTATATGACTCGTATGTGCATCTGTGGACAGGGCACTACGTAGGCTGTTTGCTTCATCCAAGCAAGAGTCTTCACACAACTGTCCACGATGAAGCACCAGAGGTCCTGTGCAGCGACCAAGCA
>PVHT021183672.1:3134035-3163011 GCA_004024745.2 Catagonus wagneri | reverse complement strand
TGCAGCGACCAAGCAGCAGAGGTCCTGTGCAGCGACCAAGCAGCAGAGGTCCTGTGCAGCGACCAAGCAGCAGAGGTCCTGTGCAGTGACCAAGCAGCAGAGGTCCTGTGCAGCGACCAAGCAGCAGAGGTCCTGTGCAGTGACCAAGCACCAGAGGTCCTGTGCAGTGACCAAGCAGCAGAGGTCCTGTGCAGTGACCAAGCACCAGAGGTCCTGTGCAGCGACGAGGGCTCTGTCCATGAGGTTCTCATGCACGGTGTTTAATTCCCTTCAAGGACTGGATGCCCCTCATTTCCAGCCACTGAACAAGCTCTGCAGCTTTGCCTGGATCCCCGAGCGCAGTTGGATAAACAGCTTCCGGCAGGATGTGGCCAACCTTCGAATTCCGAGCAACTGTGGCTGGACCTACGCTGGGGGGTGACGGATGCCATGAGGTTACAGGAGGGAAGGCAGTTTCAGCAGGTGCAGCTGCCTCAGTCATGGAATCAGGCCTAAGAGGAAGAAGTCTGTTGGTCGCAGGGTGATGGAAACTGGTGTAAATAATTTATTGGAAAAGGATAATGGAAGAAACTGATAATGGAAGAAGAGGATGATGAATGCTGGTGTCAACACTCTCTTTGAAGGAAGTTGGTATAAAGAATTTATTGGGAGCAGTGCGGTGGAAGTTGGTGTAAATACTTTTTAGGTACAGGGTGAAGTTACTAGGCTTGGTATAAAACAAGCATTTTCTTGGGAGTAGGATGAAGGAAGCTGACAGAGTTTCTGGGGGATGGGATGGTGGGTGTGGCGCAAATATCTATTTCTTAGAGAGCGCACCTGCCGTTTGCTTCCACAGCTGACGCTCGTTCTTAGGAGGTTGTTGCCTCGTGTGTTCTGGAATCTGGGTTTGTGTGTTGATGTTAACATGTACTTTAACTGTGGAATCCTTGTGACGACGCGTCGACCCAAGGGAGAATCACCTTCCAGGTGCCAGGTTCCCTGTGTCCTTATGACACTACTGCATTTTAAGGTAATAGTGTGTTACCTTGTGTCTTCTTATTTCAAGCAACTCATGCGAGGTCTACCCTGGCAAATGCTGCAACAACGGTTCTATAAATAAATAGAACTATGAATACATGCTACATAAATTCGTGGAGGAGACGTTTTTCCAGCCTGGACTTCACATCGGAAGGGTGCCTCTTCTCATTTCCTTGTTTTAGCACGTGGGGTTTTCTTTCCTAGGGCAAGGTGACTGGCAGAAGAGGCTGCTGAGGTCTTGGCTGCAAAAAGGGATCTTGAAATCTACTCTACCCTTGGTATAAGACCAAGGTTTTGTGTATCCTCTGTCCTGGAAATGGGAAATCTCCTCGGAGAAGTTTTCATTTGCTTGTTTTTGTTTTTGTTTTTTGTTTTTTGTTTTTTGCTTTTTAGGGCCACACCTGCAGCATATGGAGGTTCCCAGGCTAGCGGCTGAATTGGAGCTACAGCTGCCGGCCTACACTACAGCCACAGCAACATGGGATCCAAGCCGAGTCTGCAACCTACACCACATCTCATGGCAATACTAGATCATGAACAGCCTGAGCGAAGCCAGGATAGAACCCGCATCCTCATGGATATCAGTAGGGTTTGTAACCCACTGAGCCACAAAGGGAATGCCCCTCTTGGAGAAGATTTAAGGCCTCTTAATACTCTTATTTCCTGTCCTGTGACATTTCTCCCCCTAGCCATTAATTATTTCAACTTTCTTATGATCTGCTATGTGTTTTAAAGAGTGTATGTCATCCCTTATCCAGAATTTCAATGGACTCTCCCTTGGGCATGTTGCTTTGGCATGACCAGTCTGCCATATTGGTGAAACCGATACTCCTACGTATCTGAATAAAAACAAAAACAAATGGGTCCTAATTAAACTTAAAAGATTTTACATAGCAAAGGAGACCATAAAAAACACGAAAAGACAACCTACAGAATGGGAAAATATTTGCACGTGAAGTGACTGACAAATGGATTAATCTCCAAAACGTAAAAACTACACATGCAATTCATTGTTAAAAAAACAAGCAACTCAATCAAAACCTGGGCAGAAGATTTAAATAGACATTTCTCCAGAGAAGACAAAGAGATGGCCATAAGCCCCATGAAAAGATGCTTAGTGTCACTAGTAATTAGAGAAATGCAAATCAAAACTGCTGTGAGGTATCACCTCACAGCAGTCCAAGTGGTCATTGTAAAAAAAAAAAAAATCTACAAACAATAAATGATGGAGAGGGTGTGGAGAAAAAGGAACCCTCTTTCTCGTTGGTGGGCATGTAAATTGGTGCAGCCACTATTGAGAATGGTATGGACATTCCTTAAAATACTAAATATAGAAATACTATGTGATCCAGCAGTCCCATTCCTGGACATATTATCTGCAGAAAACCATAATTTGAAAAGCTCCATGCACCCCAACATTCATTGCAGCATTATTCACAATAGCCAAGACATGGAAGCCACCTAAATAGCCATCAACAGAGGAATGGAAAAAGACGTGGTCCGTGTATATAATGGGATATTACTCATCCCTAAAAATGAATGAAACAATGCCACCTGCAGCAACTTGGATGGACCCAGAAATTATCCTACTAAGCGAAGTAAGTCAGACAGAGAAAGACAAATATCATACGAGACCACTAATATGTGGACTCAACAAAAAAATGATACAAAAGGACTTAGAAAACAGAAATAGACTGACAGATTTGGAACCCAAATTCCTGGTTACCAAAGGGGAAATATGGGGTAAGAGGGATAAATTAGGAGGCTGCGATTATCACATACACACCACTCTATATAAAACAGATAAGTAAGAAGGACCTACTATACAGCGCGTGGAACTCTGCTCAATACGGTGTAATAACCTACGTGTGACAAGAACCTGAAAAGGAACAGATAGATATATTTGTATGACTGAGTCACTTTGCTGTACGCCTGCAATTAACAACTTGGCAAGCCAATTCTACCCCAATCAAACTTATTTTTACACAATCCTACATCTCTTCCTCTCTGCGCATCTCTACCTCTCTTACTCATCTTCTTGACTACATGATGCCAGCAGCTGCTCCCTCAACTTCATTCCTACACACTGGGTCTTATTTCTGGCTACTGGCAATGAGTTGTATGAGTTTCATTTCATTGAATGAAGGGCTTTATTTATATCCCAGTTTCCTGCTCCAAACCTTAGTAGGCTCTTCCATTGTTTTATTACAGATCTACAGTTTGGGATTGCTAGGTCTCTCTTCTACTGTTTAACCTCTCTACTGAGACAGACTCACCCAGGCAGCAAATTTGTTTTTTTTTTTTTCCCCCATCAGTCTGATTTAAGGAAGCGCTCTCAAAAAACACTTTCCTGGCTCCCTTTGCCTTTGCTTATTTGATCCTTTTCTTCTATGAAAGGACTTTCCTTCGTCTCAATTTTGGGAGTAAATCCCCATCATTCCGCAAGTCCCTCTTTGTTGATATGACTCTTTACTAATCAGGGTAGCTCTGACCCCAATCATACCCCGAAGGATTTATTCTAAGGACTCTGAAGGAACAGGAAAATACTCTGGGTTTTTGTTGTCGTTGTTTGTTGTCTTACGGGCATTTACTTCATCTTCCCAAAGAATCTGAATTGCAACAAAGATTTAAAAACATGATCCATTCATCCCTGAGTGCCTAGCCTAATGTTTATTGTGCTTACTCAAAGAGCCACTGAAGACATGCTTTATGAATGGTCTAGTCACGTGGAGAACAGACTTGTGGTTGCCAAGGGGGAGGGAGCGGGAGTGGGGAGTTTGGGGTTCGCAGATGCAAACTAGGACATTGAGAATGGATCAGCAATGAGGTCCTTCTGTACAGCTCAGGGAACTCTGTCTAGTCTCCTGGGATAGACCAGGATGCGAAATCATATGTCAAAAAAAAAGTATGTGTATAGGTGTATGACTGAGTCACTTTGCTGTAGAGTAGAAGCTGGCAGAAACTGTCGACTCTAATTTAAAAGAGAACGGTCTGTTTAAAGATGTAAACTAACATTCATCTAAATGTATCATTTTCTGAGAACGGAGAACACGACACTGTTTCTTCAATTCACTGGAATGCTGCCTCCGAGGACTGGGGACCACTGCGTTCAGAGCAGGTGACTTCACATGAACCATGACGGCGGTGGGGGTGGGGGGCTAAAACATTGTCCACGCTTCCAAACCTCTGTCTCTTCTTCTCTCCAAGACCGTGTACTCAGCCAGCCGACACAGCAGGTCTCTTTTCTCCCGGTTTCCCAGCTCCCCTGCACTGCCTGCACTGCACTCCCCTGCACTGCCTGCGGATTTCTTCAGAGCTTAGCAACACGCACCGAGCGCATGGCCGGGACCACCACAGCGAGCACGCCCGACACACAAGGGTAATCCATCCCCATGCTGGTCTTTCTGTCCCTTTAAACAGACGGTACTTCCTCCTATTCAGCTGGCCTTGGTTGCATAATCCACCGTCCATTCAGTAGTTTCATATCTCTAGTTATCAACACATTTTTTTTTTTGGTCTTTTGTCTTTTTAGGACTGCACCCGTGGCATATGGAGGTTCCCAGGCTAGAGGATGAATTGAAGCTGCAGCCGCCAGCCTACGCCACAGCCACAGCAAATAGGTATCCAAGCCACACCTGCAGCCTACACTACAGCTCACAGCCAACACCGGATCCTTAACTCACTGAGCAAGGCCAGGGATCGAACCCGCGTCCTGATGGATACTAGTCGGATTCGTTACCACTGAGCCACAATGGGAACTCTTTTTTTTTTTTTTTTGATCTTCTGAAAAATAAACTTGACTTGAAGTTCCCATTTTGGCTCAGAGGTAAAGAACCCCACTGGTATCCATGAGTTTTTGGGTTCGATCCCTGGCCTTGCTCAGTGGGTTGAGGATCCGGTGTTGCTGTGAGCTGTGGTGTAGGTCACAGATGTGGCTCGGACCCCGTGTGGCTGTGGTGTAGGCCAGCAGCTGCAGCTCCGATTAGTCCCCTAGCCTGGGAACCTCCATACACCACAGGTGCAGCCCTACAAAGCCAAAAAAGAAAAAGAAAAAGAAAAAGAAAAAAAGCTTGACTAGAACTTAAAAATTTCTCTCTTTCTCCCATCCAGAGTTTGCTGTGGATGGGCCAATTAAAGGGTATGGGGGTGATGGCGCTTCTGTTTTTGTCTTGCCTTCTCTTCTGCGTGGGGGCCGACTATTGTTGTGTTTTACATGGGACGGTCATACTCTGTTTTCTTGCTCTGTCTCTGCAATTAGCTGATTTCCAGGCGCACCTTTGCCCCTATGGACGTACCTGGGGCTTTTTCACTAACTCCCTTCCCTCATGACAAAGGCATTTCTCTCTCTGTAGGTTGGAGACTCTGAAACCTCAGCTCCTGCTTCTGGAGGTCAAGGGCGGGCAGAGCGGCTGGCTCTGCAGGATGCCAACCTAGGGTACCAATGCTTTAAAAGGACGGCCAGTCAACCCAGGTGCGTGGAGCTCATGTGGGTCCTGGCACGAGGTTCTGCCCTGGAGCTGGAGGGAAGGGAGGCAGCCCCCAGGCACAGGCCTCGGCTGTAGCTCACGGAGCATTTTAAACTTCTGAGAAGACAGCCAAGTCTGCCAGCTTCAAGGGATGAACATCAGGCCCACAGAGCAGACGGAGGAGGTGCTGTAAAAACAGTAATGGTTGTGATGGGTGCTTTTCTGTACCCTTGGGACAGCACATGCAATAAAATACAAAGAAACACAGGAGGAAGACTCAGAGTCATAAAGAAAACATCACCTAGTTCATTTGGTTAATAAAAACGAATGCCGCGTTTGACTTTCCAGTCAAAGAATAAAGCCCCCCAGTTCATTCAGAGAAGCAAAGATGATTCTTGAACATGATGCTGTACTTTTAAAGACTGTGTTTTGATACTTCTGTTTGTTTTGGCCTTTTTAGGGCTGCACCCATGGCCTATGGAAGTTCCCAGGCTCTGGGTCAAATTGGAGCTGCAGCCGCCGGCCTACACCACAGCCACAGCCATGTGGGATCCAAGTGTCACCTGCGACCTACACCACAGCTCATGGCAATGCTGGATTCTTAACTCACTGAGCGAGGCCAGGGAGCGAACCTGCATCCTCATGGATACTAGTCAGGCTTGTAACCCTCTGAGCCACAACAGGAACTCCGAGATGGTGATATTATAAAACGAATGACCACTTCCTCTTTATAATCAAGGAAACCGCGGGCTAAAAGGACATTGTGTGGCATCCTCAAAAGCAGCGGGGAATAAATACAGTACCCAAGCTCAACTTCGTTGGCACGTGGTGCCATTCAAGAAAGTGTCCTCATTAGTTCTTCAGAATGGGTTTGATGGGAACCCGGGCGGGAGATACCGTGGAATTCTTTTTTTTGGAGCGGTAGAGTGCTCTCTTCCCTGATATTGAGAAACAGGGCATCTACATGCTTTAAGGAACACGAAACAGCAGTATCCGCATTCGATTTTGCAACTTGCAGATTCTAAAGAAGACCAGGAGTGTTCTCTTACAGCTCCATGGGCTAAGGATCCCTGCAGCGGCTCGGGTCACTGCTGGGGCGCAGGTTCAATCCCTAGCCGAGGAATTTCTATATGCGTGGACTTGGCCAAGAAGAAAGGAAGGAAGGAAGGAAGGAAGGAAGGAAGGAAGGAAGGAAGAAAGGAAAGAAGGAAGGAAAGAAGGAAGGAAAGAAGGAAGGAAAGAAGGAAGGAAAGAAGGAAAGAAAGAAGGAAAGAAAGAAAGAAAGAAAGAAAGAAAGAAAGAAAGACAGACTAGTTTGAGGAGGGTGGATGGAGGACAAAGCAGAATTAGTCAAGCCGGTGAAACCCAAAGAATGAGAAAAAAACATCATAAGCAATCTATATTCCTTCAGGAAGACATAACAAAATTCCCTGGTCCTAAAATTCTACGTCCTAAAACAGAGCCAAGAAAATGTGCGTGTTTTGACTTTTATTACAAGAAGTTATTAATGGAGTTGATATCTCCATGCCATTTCTCAGAATCTATTTGGTCTAGAGCTTGCCAAATTGTTTGTTTTTTTGGCCGAGCCCACTGCATGTTCCCGGGTCAGGGACTGAACCCGTGTCACAGGAGTGACCTGAGCCACAGCGATTAGGACCGCTAGGTCACCCGGGAACTCCAAAAGCTCACCGACTTTTATCAGCAGAAATCAAAGACTATATCTGCTTCTCAGCAAGACCTCCTGCGCAACACCAAGTGGCAGAAATATCACTGTTCTGGTGGACTGACGTGCACTGGAGACAGTAGGAGAGGACCCCTGTCACCACGTGTTGACGGCGAGGTTGCAGCCACTTTGGGGTGTGAGGCAGGTGGACGCAGGAACCACAGACTTCACGAATAGCCCCGCGAAGGAAAGCACTGTGGCCACTGTCTGCACGGGGCTCCCCCAGTGTCTTGTGTTGGGGCAAAACAGTTAGTTACTCGATAATGGGGGCCAAAGGCATCTCCGGAAAAGACAGTCCTTTCCAACAGCACTTAGCGAATGAGAACGAGACGGAGTTTTACGCAGTGAGTCAAAGGCAGGTAGAAGGTTTAATTTGCCTTGAGTTGGGATTGAAATTAAGGTTTTCTAGGTTGGGGGAACATTTCAACGATGTGAGAATAAAGGAAAATTTCACGAAAGGGGAGTAAAGCATTCCTATGGGCTTTTTTTTTTTTAAATAACAGCTTTATTGATACGTAATTTACTTATCATAAAACTCACCCTTCATTTTAAAGTGTACAGTTCACTGTTTTTCTAAATTTTTTATTGTAGCTGATATACCTTCAATTATATTCAATTATAGTTGATATTCAAATATATTCAATTATAGTTGATATTCAATTATAGTTGGTATTCCTTCAATTTCTACTGGAAAGCAAAGTGATCCAGCCATACCTATGTATACACTCTTTTTTCCTAAAATACCTTACAACATGTTCTGATCCTCTCTTCTTTCTTTTTTCTTTTTTTTTTGTCTTTATCTAGAGCCGCACCTGTGGCACATGGAGGTTCCCAGGCTAGGGTCTAACAGGAGCTGTAGCCGCCGGCCTTCGCCACAGCCACAGCAACGCAGGATCCAAGCCGCGTCTGCAACCTACACCACAGCTCACGGCAACGCCGGATCCTTAACCCACTGAGCAAGGTCAGGGATCGAACCCACAACCTCATGGTTCTTAGTCAGATTCATTAACCACTGAGCCACGAAGGGAACTCCTCTCTCTTTTTTCTTTTTAGGGCCACATTCACAGCATATGGAGGTTCCCAGGCTAGTGGCTGAATTGGAGCTACAGCTGCGGGCCTACACCACAGCCACAGCAACGTGGGATCCAAGCCGCATCTGCGACCTACACCACAGCTCACGGCAACGCCGGATCCTTGACCCTTCGAGTGAGGCCAGGGATTGAACCCGCATCCTCATGGATACTAGTCAGATTCGTTTCCCCTGCTCCACAACGGGAACTCCCTAGCTAAATTTTTAGAACCTTAAGAGACACAAATTCTCCAAGTAGATTGCTGTATTTTATATATTGCTTATATATGGTTACCCAACACATATTTAAAAAATGCCTCCTATTCTCACATTAATATGTTAATGTCCATTAATGACTAATGATGATAACGACAGCCAAGTTTATATAGTGTTCACTAGGTGTCGGGCACAAATACTTTACACAAAACAGGGTAACTTGGTTAACTGTCAAAAGCTGTAAGAGTTAAGTACTTTTTAATCTCCACACTACAGATGAAAACTGCGACACAAAAGGTAATTTAATTGCCCAAGACTGCAAATCTTGTCAATGACGAAATATGAAACCAGCACTCCTAACCCTTATGTTTATAAGGTACCTATTATTTAATAATAATCATTCCCTAATTACAATACAAAAAAAGAAATACATGGAAATAATGTGCAATGATATAATATGTATTTTCACCCCTTGACATAAAGAAGTGATCTAAAGCCTCAGGGTGGGGGGGAGGGTAAATTGCTTGTGACAGTGACTCAAATACCAGGAACAGTGCTGGAATTCTTCCGAAATTGTTAACAACTCTTGGCACACTTCCAAACAAACTACAATCTTCCCTCTAATTACTTGGCAGCTGTGTTCCTGGAAAATTCAGTGCCTATTATAACGGTACAAAAGAAAATGAAAAGAAAAGAATAGAGAAGAGAGAAGAAAAGAAGAGAGAAAAGAAAAAAGAAGACTCCTTGAGTTTAGATATAAAATGGAGTTAGGTACTAGGTTCGGATAACTACGCAGAGCTTTTTTAACGGAAATAAACACTTGGTGGGGTATTTCGAAGTTTGTGTGGGAAGTGGTACAATTCTTTACTGCTTTCTTTGAAATTACATTTGGTTTCAATATTCTGGACACCTCAGACCTTCTCGTCATTCCTAGCTGTTGCGCCACCAAATGACAGTAGTGACCCTGAATTATTTTAACAGGAATGATAACAAAAGCTCTAAACCATCACTAAAGAGCTACTACTGTTCTAAGGATCCATGTACTCTATTCAGTTGACTTGGTTTTCTTGGCTTCTTGCACTGGCTAGAACCTCAGGTACTATGTTGAATTAAGAACGGTTGTGTTGGAGTTCCCGTCGTGGCGCAGTGGTTAACAAATCCGACTAGAAACTATGAGGTTGCGGGTTCGATCCCTGGCCTTGCTCAGTGGGTTAAGGATCCGGCGCTGCCGTGAGCTGTGGTGTAGGTTGCAGACACGGCTTGGATCCCGCGTTGCTGTGGCTGTGGCGAAGGCCGGCGGCTACAGCTCCTGTTAGACCCCTAGCCTGGGAACCTCCATAGGCCGCGAGTGCAGCCCTAAAATGACAAAAGGCAAAAAAAAAAAAAAAAAAAAAACCAACGGTTGTGCTGTTCCCAATCTCAGGGAGAAAACATTCAATCTTTCACCATGAAGTATGATGACAGTTGTAATTACTTAAGTTTTCAGGATTGCCTTGAACTCTGAAATTCTAGGCAAAACACTGAGTGTAGGCGCAGTCTTCCTGGGGAGACACTGGTAACTTTTAGCAAGTTCTCAAATTGTAATGATCCTTTGTTCCTCCCCAAGCTAGGAACCACTGATCTCTAGGAAGCCAGGATATTCCAGACTTTTTTCCCGAGGCCTTTTTCACATGGAACCGTTCTTTCCGGTTTGCATGGGACACTGGTCGCAATGTTCAAAACTTGCCTGATGTGGCCTCCTGCCTCAGCATCTTTCTCAACTTAGCAACCACCATGGATTTTTTTATTTCTAGTCCGCTAAGCCATTGCTCGCCGCTGCTTTAAAATAAGCTAGGTTAAGTAAAGTAAGTCAGAAAGAGAAAGACAAATACCATATGATATCACTTATACCTGGACTCTAATATATGGCTCAAATGAACCTTTCCACAGAAAAGAAAATCAGGGACTTGGAGAACAGACTCGTGGTTGCCAAGGGGGAGGGAGTCGGATGGACTGGGAATCTGGGGTTAATAGATGCAAACTATTGCCTTTGGAAATGATAAGGAATGACATCCTGCTGTCTAGCACTGGGAACTCTATCTAGTCACTTATGATGGAGCGCGATGGAGGATAATGTTACAAAAAGAATGTATGTATGTGTGTGTGTGACTGGGTCACTTTGCTGTACAGTAGAAAACTGACGGAATACTGCAAACCAGCTATAACAGAAAAAATAAAAATCATTTAAAAAAAAATAATAAGTGAGGATAGCTGGGGTCCAGGGCCAGGTTGAAGTTCCCAGGTCCTGCTGTGGATTTGCTTGGTGGTATGGGCCATGCTGAGGGGGTCTCCAGCGTTACCATCTAAACACATGGTTACACCTGAAGTACAAGGGACCCCATCTCTTCTTCCAGTTGTTTCCAGGTGCACAGCCATGAAGAGACCCGTTCACGGGCTGTGTGCAGGGGGCTGGCTGATAACGGAATCTGTGTTGGGGCAGAAGCTCGGACTGTTGGGTCTTTCTGGTCTGTGGCGTTGGTGGCCAGGGGCTCCGTGAAGCACTGGGACCTTATTGGTTAGGAACACGGCACGCATGTCGTAGAAAACGAGGTGCAGTACTGCTGCCTTTGTGCACAGAACCATTCATATTCAGAGTCCTCTGGACAAATGTGTGTCCGGATTTGGTGTCTGCATTCTGCGGCGGTTACTACGTAGTGTTCCCGTGTGTTACACGCGGAGTCACATGCCCTCAAAATCCACGCGGTGAAACCCTACCCCCAATATAGGTGTATTTCGACGTCGAGCTGTTAAGGGAAAATGAGACAATAAGAGAAGGGCCCTCGTCCAGTAGGACAGGGGCCCTCAGAAGAAGAGGAGGTCGGGACAGACACACACAGAGGGACGACCCCGTGAGGACACGGGAGGAGACGGCTGTCGACACGCCCAGGTGACCGACTTCTGGGAAATCCACACCGCAGACACCTGGATCTTGGACTTTTCAACCTCCATAACCATGAGAAAATAAATGTCTATTTTTTTAAGCCACCAAGTTTGTGGTATTTTGTTGTGGCGACCCAAGTAGGCTAATACTTGAACCTATAATGCAAGAAACCTATGTGTGTGTGTGTGTGTGTGTGTGTGTGTGTGTGTGTGTGTGTGTACACAACTGAATATTACTCAGCCATAAGAAAGAACAAAATAATGCCATTTGCAACAACATGGATGCAACTGGAGAGCCTCAAACTAAGTATGTCAGACAAAGACAAATACCATATGACACTGCTTCTATGTGGAATCTAAAATACGGCACAAACGATCCTATCTCTGAAACGGAAACCGACTCACAGACGTGGAGAACAGATCTGAGGTTGCCCAGTGGGAGGGGGAGGGAGTGGGAGGGACGGGGAGTCTGGGGTCAGTAGATGCAAACTATGACGTTGAGAGTGGATAAGCAATGAGGTCCTGCTGTCCGGCACAGGGAACTCTATCCAGTCTCTTGCAATAGACCATGATGGAAGATACTATGAGAAAAGGGAATGTATGACTGGGTCACTTTGCTGTACAGCAGAAATTGGCACAGCATTGTAAATCAACTACATTTTAACAAGAAAGAAAAAAAACTAAAAAAATATATTGTAATACTATGTGTGTGAGCTGGCCACCCTGGAAATCCTCAAATCTTTTGACAGAACTAACGTCATAAGGCTCACCACTTTGATGCAATTTATTTTTTAGTCAGTCATTTTAAAGAAATTCATTATAAAATGCATAAGGTGGTCCATTCATTTCTGTGTCCCTGTCGCCCTCCAAAGAGTCCTGGGAGATTGATGGAAAGCATATGATCGCCTTCGTCAAATTAACACCATCACTCCCCAATTCCCGTCCCTTTCCTCCTCATTTTCTTTCTTTCTTTTTTTTAAACCGTGCGTTGATCATTCATAGAGACTACCAAACCCCTTTTCTCTGAGAGTCCCGTGGCACGTGGCTTTTGGGTAACGACATTCATCATGGACTACGGTTTTAAGACGTTACCTTCACGTTTCGCCATATTAACAAAGTCCTTGATCCCTTACTGAGAATTCAATCCGTATTTCCTTTTGTCCAACCGTGTGACAGCTACTGAACCAGGTGGAAGGCGAACAGACCCCTCGCTGGGCAACAGCACTACTTAGTGTCAAGGGTGACACATGCATCGTGGCCGAAAGGAAGTTGCAGGAAGCAACGTACAACGTTGTGCAGACAGCGAGCTGTTGGCGTGAGGTCTGATCTCCTCCCAGGATGATGGAAGAAGGATAAAAGGAGCCAAATTTCAGAGTTTTGATCTTCAGTAGGATGCTCTGTATAGGCAGACTTTATTTTTTTTTTTTTTTGGTCACACCCAGGGTAGGCACAAGTTCTTGGGCCAGGGGCACAACCTGAGCCACAGCCGGGACAACACTGGATCCTTAACCCCCTGAGCCACCAGGGAACTCCTACGTATGCACGCCTTGGAAAGAGACATTCAGGTTGCCCCAGAAAGAGTTTCCCCGTGCAATGACCACTCAGGTCTACCCTACAGTGGGGTGGAATGGGAACATGAGGAGCCCTAGAAGTCAAGACCGGGGCCAAGGTCATTAGCTCAGTGACCTTGGGCAACGTCTTGAGCATCAGGGCCTGGGTTTCATGGACTTGTTGGCAAAGAGAATTACAGGCACCCTGCCCGTTGCTTACTGTGGAATAAAATAGAGCGTTAGCCATAAAAGCGGTAAGTCAATTATAAAACATTCTACAAGGATCAAGTTGAATGACTCCCTCATAATAATCATTACGAAATGGTGCCTTTCGGAGAATGGAAGCAGAACTGTTTTAAATTCTGCCTTATCCTTTCTGTGTGGGATTCAGTATTACTATTGTACATTTTTCATTCATTCTCATGCTGATTGCTTTAGTTATCCTCTGCAACGGTAAAGAGGCGGGCAGCCTTCCAAAGCCCTCCAAAGGCACGCCTTTAGGATAACCATAAATCGACAGATATTTACTGAAATAATGAGTTCTAATTATGGATGTGAAAACGGATTAAAAGACAAGAAGCACCTACCCAGCAGTGGACCGGATTAGCGGGGACAAAAACAAAAAAAAATAGCGCTGTGGATACTCATTCTCTTGATTTATTGCAAGGAGACATAAATCTGTGCTCTTAGGAGTTTAAACTATACATTTCGCACATGATTTATAAAACCTGCCCATAAATCCAGTTCAGCTTCTCATTGAGAAATCATTATTCTCAGCGTCAACGCCAACTAAGTATGAGGATTTATAAACCAGGAAAATCCGTGTACAAAATGAACCCCAGGTTTTGAAATCATACCAAGAAATCTTAAAAAAAAAAAAAACCATTAACAAAAAGCCAACAACAAAGCCTTACCTTACCTTTGAGATGTAAGTGAAAGATTTAGAAGTCAAGACCTTAAAAATACATGATTGCGGGCAGTCTAATAAGCCATGACCTAATCTGCACTGAACACATAAGAATTTCAGAGAGGTAGCTATTAGGAATCACAGCATGAAGAGGACCATTTAAAAAAATTTTTTTTTATTAAAGTATAGTTGATTTACAAAGTTTCTTCAATTCCTGCTGTACGGCAAACGGATCCAGTCATAAATAGACATACATTCTTTTTTCCCATACTTTCTTCCATCGTGGTCTAACCCAAGAGATTTGACATAGTTGCCTGTGCTGTACAGCAGGACCCCATTGCTTATCCATTCTAAATGTCATAGTTTGCATCTACTGAGCCCAAACTCGCCGTCCATCCCTCTCCCTCCCTCTTGGCAACCCCAAGCCTGCTCTCCATGTCCATGGTCTGTTTCTGTTTTGCAGACAGGTTCCTTTGTGCCGTGTTTTAGATTCCACCTAGAAATGATATCATGTTATTTTTCTTTCTCTGACTTACTTCACTTAGCATGAGGGTCGCTACTTCCATCCATGTTGCTGCAAATGGCGTTATTTTGCTCTCTTTATGGCTGAGTAATATTCCATCGTATATATGGACCACATCCTCTTTATCCATTCATCGGTGGATGGACATTTGGGTTGTTTCCATTTCTTGGCTATTGTCAACAGTGCTGTGATGAGCACATGGGTGCTTTTTGAATGCAAGTTTTGTGTGGACAGCTGACCAGGAGTGGGATCGCTGCATCATAGTAGTTCTATATTTAATTTTCTGAGGAAGTATTCTTTTTTTTTTAATTTTCAATGAACTGACTTGTTATTTAGCTCTGCTGTTTTCTGTTTCATTACTTTTGCATTTATATTGACTATTTTTTTTTCTCAATGGATTTTACTTCAATTATAGGTGTACATAAATCATCACAAGTCAATTTTATAGATTTTGTATCCCAAACCCCCAGTGCATCCCCCACCCCCCAGATTGTCTTATTTGAAAAACTAAGGTTTTCCAAAATCTGTGAGTCATTCTCTGTTCTGTAAAAAGGTTCATTGTGTCTTTTTATTTTCCACATGTAAGCGGTAGCATTGGGTGTTGCTGTCTAATTGTCTGACTGGTTTCACAGAAGTATTCTTTTAAGTGAATGTTTAAAGAGGTTTCTAGTTGTGGGAGTTAGTAGCTAAGAGATGCTGTTCTGATACCTGGCCCTCATCCTCTCATGGGGCCAATACAGGTATCTGCCAGCTGATGGAACGGGTACCGATAACAGCTCACAGCTGGTCACCTCTTGACAATGGCCCTTGGTTGAGACTAAGCTGCCCCACCTAGGAAGTTACCCCATCCCCGCCCAGCCTGTAGAACTCTAGACTTCTGGGGGACAGCAAGGGTGGTTCTCCTTGCTTCAAAGCTGAGGGGCATAACTGGTGCTCAAGGAGCCTCCCCACATGCTACCAAATCAAGGCTCTATTTCATCAGGGACTGGTCCTTTCTCACTCCTCTGCATCTTCCTTGCTGATTTTCTTCCCTCAGAGAATCAAGGGGACGCACAGTCCTGTCTTCGGGTTCTTCATCTAGGAAATAGGACCGAAGACTCCAGTTATCTGTAACCTTTCCTTACAACCCTACCCGCGTTCCAGGTGACTTGGATCACCGAGCCGCACTGAAGGAACACAAGACGCCCTCAAGAATGCATTCCTTCCTCGTGAAGCTCCTTGGTTGGAGTCTTGACGTCTGAACGCCTCAAGCGGATCTTCTTGATCTTCCATTTGGGCGACAGCTCATACAACATTCAGAGGTGACTGGATGGGCAATGACGGTCTTAAAAGGGGTACTGACATTTCTCTGGGTGTCAGTAACTGAAGTCTTGGTGATTCGAGCTTTATGTCTCCGGCTGTTTCAAGAAGGGCAGGGAGGTCTCCACCCGAGAAGGAGGCTGCGAGGAGATACCGGCTTCCTGACTTCGAGAGCCCCAGTTCCACGTCACAGCTTGGAACCATCACCCAGAAGTGCATTAGGAGCCCAAGATGTACTGAAAGCAACACAAAGCACTCTGGGAGTTTGCAAAAAAAAACCCTTTCCCGTCATCTGGTCGACGATGATGAGAGTAGGAGCTGCTGCGGCTAATGTTGCTTAAAATATTCAGTACAGAAAAAACATTCCCCACAGGAGCTACTTGCACGGATCCAAGGCTCTTAGTGACTCTGTCTGGTGATGGACTGAGATGCCTCCAAAACTTTCCCTGTGCAATATCTGTATCCCTAGTGAGGGAAAGAAGATCTACAGAGGACCTTTCATCATCCTCTTGGGGCTCCAAGGTACAAAGGCACCAGTTCTACGGAGGAGATTTGGACCCGTACAGATACTAGCAAGAAAGGACATTGAACTTACAGGGTGATGATTGATCTTCAAGGCTCCATGCAACATGGTGGATTCCTGTGGCTTTCTGCAGGCTCGTGAGGCGCCATCTTGCTCTTGGGGGAAAGGTGGAAAGCGGTGGTCACTGCCAACAGTGCATGCTGGCTGGGAAAGGATCTCTGGGCCCTACCGCCTGGAATCGAATCTCTGCTTGGACCCAGCACTTCCTGCTTGGTACAGGACCTCAGGTAACTTGGCCCTCTGGGCATATTAAAATGGGTGTAATGATACCTTCCACTACATGGCTCAATTGTGAAGTTCACAAGAGTAGCGTATATAGAAAGCTCGCCAGCATGGAACACTCCAAACAATTCTGGGCAAGTACATTATTAATGGATAGAGTAACATAATTGTGAGACATATATAATAGGTACATATATAATTATACAATATATGCAATGCAATCTATAATGATGATGTTTATAATATAAAATACATTATAAAAATGTTATACTCAATATATACTACATTTATTACAATATAGAATTATGATATAGCATATATAGTATATAATATAGAATAGATATCTCTATATTATATATTATATTATTATATATTATAATATAGTCTATATTATAATATATAAACGGGGCAGAGAGGGAGGCTTATATACAGACATATATACATAGGTTGTATGTGTATAAATCATGCGTTCAGTTGACAACACAGGCCACAAGACTCTAACATTCTTCTTTTTCAAACAATGATGACCTGACACTAGCCCAAAAAGGATGGCACGCATTCCCTGTCATTGACCCAGGACATCTTGTGTTCTCTTCATCAACATCCGATTTTTATCCTGCTGTACACTCTACGAAATATTTTCATCACCCCACCCAGAGAGAGGAAGAGGAAGTCCAGACTGGAAAGTCTGATCATGGGAAAGAAAGAAAGAGATTTAGCAAGAACTGAACGCCGCTACCACGGGCAAGGAGGTAGGTTTGTTAAATTTGGGGGAAACTGGTACCTACGCTTCTGCAACGGATTCTATGAATGCAATCAGTGGAGCATAACCGCCATGAAGCTGAAGGAATCGCGTTAGGTCCATGAGCATATGCATGTGTTTTAACACATGTCCAGGATCCCCAGGGACCTGAGTACTTAAAAAAAAAAAATTATCTTTTCAAATGGGAAGATCTCTACTATTTGTTGCTCGACACAGTGTTTGCTGAAAAACCCCAAAATGACATTTTAACAGAAAAGGAACACAAAATGAATGAAAGAGGAAAATAAAGAAATAGCTAATTGGACATTTGTCATGAAACTTGAAGCATATGAGCTACTATGTCACAGGAGGAAAATAATGTATGCAGTGCTCCTCAGGTCCAAAAAAGATGGTTTTGAGAGGATAACGTGAGCTGTGCGATGGCGTGGAATGAGGCCATGCCGCTGCAGGAAGGGGGGTGAAAAGTGTCTTGCAGGTGGTGCAGGGCATGGGGGAGAGAAGGGTGTGCACAAATTTGCCATAGTTCTCTCCTGACTTCTTTATGCTGATTTTTAAAACACAACACCTTGGAGAAATAGCTTGAAGTCCCCTGTGTACCTGTGTGCAATTTCATTTCCTTCCTTCTATTCCTAGCAAACTCAATCTGGTTTTAACAGTGTCTTGGATCAATGAATTGTCTTCTCATTCTAATCCGTATGTGTGTGTCTGTCTATCTATCACCCACGTTTCCAGTTCTATCAATCATCTATCATCTATATTTCTACCTCTGTTTTTATATCTATCATCCTACTAGCTCTATCATCTATCAGCTTTTTTAACTCAATAACCTTTATTACATTTATAGTTGTACAATGATCATCACAACCCAATTTTATAGCGTCTCCACCCCCACCCCCCAGTTCACCCCCCCACCCCCCAATCTGTCTCCTTTGGAAACCATATATTTTTCAAAGCCTGCAAGTATCTGTTTTGCAAAGAAGTTCATTCTGCTCTTTTTTTAGATTCCACACATAAGTGATAGCATGTGACCTTGGTGTCTCACTAACTTCACTTAGCATGATGATTTCTAGGTCCATCCACGTCGCTGCAAATGCCAGTATTTCTTTCCTTTTAATGGCTGAGTAATATTCCATTGTGTATATGTACCACGTCTTCTTTATCCACTCCTCTGTCGATGGGCCATCCATCATCTTTCTACATCCATCCTTTATCTCTCCATCACTTTACTATCCATTTTTAAAACTTAAGCAAATGGTATCAGGCTGCAGATCGCTTCTTTTATTCACAATTCAACTTGAGACTTGATTCAGTTGATACCTGTAACAACAGCTTATCCATTTTAATTATCATTAATTATCCCAGTGTGGGTAGTTTCTGATTTTTCATCATTGTGAGCAAGTAACTGTAAACATTCTCATCCAAACTCTGTGCACACGGCCTGAAGAGCTTCTGCAGAGGAGACAGCTGGCTGGAGAGCTAAGGTCATCTTCAACTCTGCAGACGCTCCAAGGAGTCTTTCCAAAGTGGTCGCCCACACACCCTCTAAGACTGTGGGGATCCCTCTGGCTTCATGATAGCCTCGGTGCTTGAGACCGACTTAAATTTTTGCCCACCTTAAGGGAGCCTTTTAAATTTTAAATGATCTTTATTTTTTCCCATTATAGCTGGTTTACAGTATTCTGTCAGTTTTCTACTGGACAGCAAGATGACCTAGTCACACATACATATATACATTTTTTTCTCACATTATCCTCCATCATGCTCCATCATAAGCGACTAGACATAGTTGCCAGTGCTACACAGCAGGATCTCATTGCTTACACATTCCAAAGGCAACAGTCAGCATATATTAACCCTAAATTCCCAGTCCATCCCACTCCCTGCCCCCTGGCAACCACAAGTCTGTTCTCCAAATCCATGAGTTTCTTTTCCGTGGAAAGGTTCATTTGTGCCGTCTATTAGATTCCAGACATAAGTGATATCATATGGCATTTGTCTTTCTCTTTCTGACTTACTTCACTTAGTATGAGCGTCTCTAGTTCCATCCATGTTGCTGCAAAGGGCATTATTTTGTTCTTTTTGATGGCTGAGTATACACTGTGTATACATACCACATCTTCTTAACCCGTTTACCTGTCGATGGACATTTAGGTAGCTTCCATGTTTGGCTTCTGTGAACAGTGCTGCAATGAACATACAGGTGCATGTGTCTATTTCAAGGCAAGTTTTGTCTGGATATATGCCCAAGATTGCTGGGTAGTTCTATATTTAGTTTTCTGAGACACCTTCACACTGTTTTCCGTAGTGGTTGCACCAATTTACACTCCCATCAACACTGCAGGAGGTCTCCCTTTTCTTAAGGGAGTCTTTTTGATGTTTTAACTTGAATTTGTCCATAGTAACGGACATAAAATGTCATTGTGCAATTCATTTCCTAATTTTTTTTTTTTAAGGCCACACCTGCAGCATATGCAAATCCCCAGGCTCACATTGGAGCTGCAGCTACAGCCTATTCCACAGCCATGGCAACACCAGATCCAAGTTACATCTGGGACGAACACTGCAGCTTGTGGCAACGTGGGATCCTTCACCCACCGAGTGAGGCCAGGAATCGAAGCTGCATCTTCACAGACATTATGTCAGGTTCTTAGCCTGCTGAGCCAAAAGGGGAACTCCCAATTTCCTATGGAGTCTTTCTCTACTTCTCGTCTCTGATTTTTTGAAATATGTGCGTGTGTGTACTTTTATACATTTTTATAAATATGTATAGCACTTACATATAATATGTATATATTCTTAAAGATATAAGTATATTTTGGATACTAATCATAAATATTTGAGGTGAAGTCTTGAAACATTCTTGGCTTCTCTATTGATAGTATGTTTTTATTTTTAGAAATATTAATCATCTTGGTGTTGAAATTAACTGACTTTGTTTTATACTAACTGAGATTTTTTATGTTTTCAATTCTCCATCACAATGCCGCTAAACTCAGTTTCGTATCTTTCTTAAATGGCGTGCTTAATCAGGCTTTGCTTATTACGCCTCTTACATAATGAAGCAAACGGGATGGCCATTTAAGATGATAACCAGTATTAAAAGCACGTTCTGTTGTTTTTCTGGGTTGAGCACTTTGGGCTATTTTTGGAAACAACTGCCCCATAAACACCAAGATCGCCATTATCCCATTACACAGATATATCGGGATGTTTCCAAAGTACTTTTAAATCATTTTTATTTGTTATTACCCTGCGCCCTCGCTTTTTAATTGGAAGGCATTGCCTCTCAGTACTAAATTCCTAATTAAGTCCCCAGATGCAACCTGCCCCCACCTTTTTTTTTTTTTTTAATAGGAAGCTGACACCATTTGAAGGAGGAATACATGCTTTTTAATTGTGTTGTTCGTCTTGGTACAACTAGGAACCAGTCACTGGAACTTAGAAAAATAAATTCCACCCAGACTTGTTGCAGAGGTTTCTAAATTGGGGTTATTGCCTTTGACAAGTCTAGGTCTTGTGAAGAAAGCTTTAAAAAAAAATCTCTGCTGAGCCTGGGGATGTGGCGTTAGAGTATAATGAAGCCCTACCTGCTAGAGTGGAGGACAGTCAGAGAAAGACACACTGGTGTGGATCCACTTAGACAAGGAGGCGAGAAGAGTCAAAATCACAGAGGAAGAGAGCAGGACTGGTGAGTACCAGGGATGCTGGGAGGGGAAATGGGGAGTTGGGGTTTCACGAGCGTAAAGTTTCAGCTTCGTGAGATGAAGGCTCCAGAGAGCAATGGTTGGAACGCTGGCTCAGCATGGTGGATGAACTTACTGCCGCTGAACCGTACACTTAAAAGGTCACAACGGGAGTTCCCGCTGCGGTGCAGCGGCAACGAATCCAACTAGGAACCATGAGGTTGGGGGTTCCATCCCTGGCCTCACTCAGTGGGTTGGGGATCCAGTGTTGCCGGGAGCTGTGGTGTAGGTCACAGCTCTAGCGCGGATTTGACACCTAGCCTGGGAACCTCCATATGCTGCGGATGCGGCCCGAAAAGGCAATAATAAACAAATATATAAAAAGTTACACTGGACATTTTTCTGTTATGCTTATTTTTACCCCGATTGAACAGTGTTTAACTCTCTCTACAGCTGACCAACACATTCTCATCGTCCAAAAGTTAGTGTAGGTGAGCAGGATAAATGACACAGCCTATAGGAGTAATTTCCACTGGCTGTTCCAGCATCCTTGTGCTTTCTTTTTTTTTTTTTTTGTCTTTTTGCTTTTTCTAGGGCCACACTCGTGGCATATGGATGTTCCCAGGCTAGGGGTCCGATCGGAGCTGCAGCCGCCGGCTTATGCCACAGCCACAGCAACGCGGGATCCGAGCTGCGTCTGCAACCTACACCACAGCTCACGGCAACGCTGGGTCCTTAACCCACTAGGCGGTGCCAGAGATCGAACCTGCAACCTCATGGTTCCTAGTTGGATTCGTTAACCACTGAGCCACAAGGGAACTCCCATCCTTCTGCTTTCTGCTGCTCGTCCGGATGGAAAACACACACAAAAGCAGGTCCCCGTGCCAAGACCTTTCCTAGGAGTGTGTTTCTTACCAAAATATATATTACCTGTAACACCCTGGACATTTAAGGTGTACAACATGGGCTTGTGATGTATTTCTATATTGTAATGTGATAGCTACTGTGGCCATTGTTGGCATCTCCGTCATGTCACATGCTTATCATTTCTTTTCAAGATATTTTCTTTCCTGCTGTACAGCACAGGGAGCTGTGTCCAGTCTCTTGGGTTAGAAGATGATGGGAAATGAAAAAACAACAACAAAAAAGAATGGGAGTGTATGGGTGGCTAGGTTACTTTGCCGTACAGCAGAAACTGAACGAATATTACAAATCAGTTACGATTTAAAAAAAAAAAAAGGTATTTTCTGTGGACCTTCCTACATGGTAGGTGGGAATGTAAATTGGGACAACTACTATGGAGAACTGCATGAAGTTTTTATCTTTAAAAAACTAAAAACAGAGATATCGTATGATCCAGCAACCCCACTCCTGGGCATTTATACAGAGAAAACCATAATTCAGAAAGATACACGCACCCCACTGTTCATGGCAACACTATTTATAATAGTCAAGACATGGAAGCAACCTAAGTGTCCATCAACGGGGAACAGATAAAGAAGACGTGGTATGAATGTACAATGGAATACTACTCAGCCATGAAAAAGAACGAAATGATGCCATTTGCAACAACATGGATGGGCCTAGAGATTACTCAGTGAAGGAAGTCAGACAAAGACAAAATCTTATGACATCACTTGTATGCAGAGTCTAAAACAATGATACAAATGAACTTACTTACAAAATAGAAATAGACTCCCAGACTTCGAAAACAAACTTAGAGTTGGTTGCCAAAGGGGAGAGTCTGGGGGGAAGGATGGCTTGGGGTTCTGAGATGGGCACATGCACACTGTTGCATGTGGAAAGGACGATCAACAGGGACCTACTGTACAGCACTGGGAATTCTACTCGATGTCCTGTGATAACCTATATGGGAACGGACGTATGAGTACCTATAACTGAATCATTTTGCTGCACAGCAGAAATTAACCTAATACTGTAAATCAACTCTACTTCATTAAAATTAAAAGCAGTATTCTCTGTGGCATAGTTACAGTGGGGTGCTGCAAGCAGCACAGACCAGATTACATGAATGCAGTCATTTGTGAGCTAATTATTAAAAAGCACGAATGGGAGGAAAGAAAGGCATTGTAGCAATGTTTACTGCTGGCTGGAATCTTAAGAGCGTTTCCACTCCAATTGCAGATTCCTGGCTGCCGAGGAGAGGGGGAAACCGGTTAACAACCACAGGAAGACTGTGGATCAGCAAAGAAGCTGACCTGACCTCAGGGTTACAACCTGCTCCGACTTCACTCTCAAGAAACCAGTCATGCCTCTTCTGCCATGATATTGATCGATTTCTTGTATCTCTGATGAGATGACATTGGACATCACGTCCATTATTTTTGTCTATAACGTCAATGACGAGATGGAGCAGGACAAGCATTCCCCAGCCTACTTGTTTTTTTCTTTGATAAGGGATACTTAATGCGGTGATCGGTCTCACACAGAAGGATGATTTTTGCAAGGTGAGTCTGGGCTTGCTTTGCACAGGGCTTCCAAAAACTGCACAGAAGTGTCTGTGATACAAAAGGCACCTGTTCAGGGAGTTCCAGTTTTAGCGCAGTGGAAATGAATCCGACTAGTATCCATGAGAATGTGGGTTCGATCTCTGGCCTCGGTCAGTAGGTTAAGGATCCGGCATGGCTGTGGCTGTGGTGTAGCTTGCAGATGCGTCTCGCATCCCCTGTTGCTGTGGCTGTGGTATGGGCTGGTAGCTGTAGCTCCAACTTGCCCCCTAGCCTGGGAACTTCCAGATGCCGCCGGGGCGGCCCTAAGAAGCAAACAACAACAACAAACAAACAAAAAACAAAACCCACAAAAACAAAATGCGCCTGTCCAGCAACCGTTAAAACCTGCTAGTCGGCAGAGAACCATCAATGCAAATGGGTGAGAGTTTCAAGTTCCTGCTGGAAACCTGGCCACACGTTCTCTACCTGGGAAAGTGCTTCAGAGGATTACGTGGTATTGCGTACTGCCTGCTGTTTTTCTCTAAGTCCTGATGTGTCAAGGACAACGTCAAGAAGACAGTGCAGAGAGCTGCTCGGCCCTCGCACACGGGCCAGCTGATGCCACACACCATGTCCCTTTTCACGAAGAGCAAGGATGATTCTGCTCCCACCAAATTCAGTCCAACTGGTGCCTGCCTCAAAACTCGCAATGGAACAGCATGTAGATTGGTAGCTGGGGCGCAGGGAGATGCAGCTGAGTCGAACACGGTCATGGGTGAGAAATGATTCCATAAGCCGGAACCCGTGCACGTCCATGACACTGACGATTAATGCTATTACCACGACTAAAGTCTCTGCACGAGAACGAAACAATGGCATTTGCAGCGACAGGGATGCAAGTGCAAGGTTCTCATACCAAGTGGAGTAAGTCGCGCAGAGACCAATAAATACCATATATCACTTAGCTGTGGAATCTAAAATACGGCACCGGTGTTCCCATCTACAGCACAGGAACAGACTCACAGACATAGAAAACAGACGTGTGGTTGCCAAGGGGGAGGAGGAGGGCCTGGGACGGACGGGGGCTTTGAGGTCAGTAGATGCAAACTCTGACACTGAGGATGGATAAGCCGTGAGGTCCTGCCGTCCAGCACAGGGAACTCAGTCCAGTCTCTTGGGACAGACGGCGATGGACAATAATCCGAGAAAAAGGAGGTATATGTCTGACTGGGACACTGTGCTGTACAGCACAAAGTGACTCAACGCTGTAAATCGACTATACCTTAATAAAAAATAAAGTAAAAAAAAAAGGTATTATCTACAGACCTCCCCCCCAAGGAGCCCGATGAGTCTCACACCCAGGTCACATGTTATTCTGAGCATTTATACGGTAGGGCGAACATCAGTGAGCGATTACAAAGGAAGCCCCCAAAACGCCCGAATGTGCTTTTGCTCTGGAGTCTATACATTTCGCGACCTAAAGAATTTCACTCGTGTTCTACTCCAGAGGTAAGCTGTCTCTTAAATCATTCCCCGTGAAGCGGTTTGGTTACACAGGCATCAGTCGTGCGGAGGAAAACAATGTGTCATTCTCCTAATACTGTTCACGCAGTTCTTCTTAAGGTGTCGCCCTAATAACTTTCGAAGAAGGATGATGGGCTCGGGGAGGGCGGTTTCTCCTCGCTCCGGAGCTCCCCAACTCCTGCGCGCTGAAAAGCACGGCTACGCGTCTCGCAAGGGGCTCCCGAAGCTATTTCCTTCTACTCCAGGGGTTCAGGTTTGCAGATAGGCTCCTGCTCCTGGTGATATAAGTCACCTTCTCGAGCCCGGCCCTTTAATCCCCAGAGAGAGCGCGCACAGGCGATCATGAGAGGATTTAAAGAAGACAGCCGGGTCTGCAGAAGGCACACGTGTCTGGCCAGCGGCACCTGTAGCGTCCAGGGAATGTGTGTGGCCAGGTTCAAGCGAAATCTGTGTGAACGCCGCCAACAGGAAGGTCCATCGTGCAGGAAACTCTTGTTGACTCATTCGGCAAGAACTGCTGCCCTACTGAACGCGAAACAGTGCTGCGATGGGAACCGATCATTGTTTCTCTAGCGGCTATTTATTCAGTGGCTATCTATGCAGCGCATGCTACCGCTTAACACTGCTCTAATGTGACACATCGGCTTAGGGCGCCCGCGGTGTGACAGGAGGAAAAAAGCCGCTGTAGGAGACCAAATTCTGTCCGTCTATTCCTATCCACGCCCCTCTGTGTGTTTTCCCACACATAAAGGGGATGCTGGAAAGATGCAGTCGTGGCTCTAAACATGTAACTTTGGCTCTTTGCTGTACAGCAGAAACTGGCACAACATCATAAATCGACGAGACTTTAATCAACAAAAGTAAAGAGTTAAAAAAATTGCCTTGTTTAAGCCGAGGCAAGAATCTTTAAGCATAAAAAGGCAGTGATGGATATGGAAGGCACTGACGGACAGGAACGCCTTAGTGGCAGACGGATGGCAGATGAATGGGGTGTGAAATCATATACGCACAAGGGTGCTGGCAAGTGTGGTCGCAGCTCAGCTCAGGTGACAGGGTCCCGAACCACTCAGGCAGAGACCGGGTGCTGGGATGGATAATTTGATGTGTCGGCGTGAGGGGACCCCGGGTGCCCAGGTAGCTGGCTAAACGCTAAGTCTACGTGCGTCTGGGTGTGCAGAAGTGGTGAGTATGTGAATCCGTGGACAGTGAGTCACAGGGCCGTCCCCAGCGTGGGAGGGGGTCACCTGCTCCCCAACCTTGAGAGCCTGAGCGGGAGCAGGTCAGAGGAACGGTGAAGGCGCTCTCCGCCCAAATGGACCAGCTGCCACGTCAGTCTCCTCCTGCCTTCACGACACCATCGCCACTGCAGGCTCTCAGGCTTTGCAACTCACCCTTCTCTGGCTTGCCTCTATCCGGTGGACTGTCATTGCCCCAAAGGTGTCTGGTGTCATCACCTCCAGCCCCGTGCGCTGGCCCCCCCACTTTTCATCCCTGCGGCCCCTCCCCTGTATTTTCTCCCTCGCCTTGTGAAATCTCAGGGCACTCCTATCCCACAAAAGAAGGAATCCCATCCACCATGAAAGCTATCCAGCCCCGACAAGGCTTATTGTCCATCCAAGTCTTCAAAACGCTATTAAAAGTAACAGCTCAGAACCAGCTATAATGGAAAAGTTAAAAATAAATAAATAAACAAATAAATAAAAGTAATCTCTAGAGCTCTTAAAAAAAGAAAGGTATTTTTCTATTTTGAAGTTAGTAAGACAATAAGTTACTAGAGACACATTATCTTGGGAAATGACTGTTTGCTATCTTCCTATGTAAACATGATTTACTTGTCTTTTTGATAAATAAGCCTTTAACATGGTAAAGAAAATAAATAAAAATAAAGTTTTTCCTAAAAAAGTAATAGAAATAACAGCTCAGGGCTTTCCGTGCCATACCCGATGCAGGACTGGAAGTTTCACCTGCACTGTCTTTTAGTGTGTGTTCGACTCGTCCCGTGGCCTTGTTGCAGATTCTTGCGTGGCCGGGTCCGTGGGTTCTGGTTCTTCGTATCCCCCACTGACTGCAAAGCCTTCCGTGGCCGAAAGCGACGCACTAGAGCTTGTCAACTGGATTTGATTCATGGAGTGACGGGAAAAGACACACTCCCCAGTGTTCACTGCAGCACTATTCACAACAGCCAAGACATGGAAACGACCTAAATGTCCATCGACAGAGGAAAGGATAAAGGCGATGTGGTCCCTGTACACGATGGAATACTACTCAGGCATAGAAAAGAATGAAATCATGCTATCTGCAGCAGCACGGATGGACCTAGAAATGATCATACTGAGCGAAGTGAGAGAAAGACAAACGCCATATGATATCACTTCCATATGGAATCTAAAATGTGACGCAGAAGAACTGATCTATAAAACAGAAAGAGACTCACAGACAAGGAGAGCAGACCTGTGGTGGCCCGAGGGGCTGGACTGGGACTTTGGGATTAACAGGTACCACCCATCGTGCCTAGGCTGGATCAACAACAGGGTCTTACTGAAGAGCACAGGGAACTGTATCCAATGCCCTGTGATAAAGTGTAACGAAAAGAATACAGAAATGAATGCCTATCTCTGCAAATTCAGGCGTAACTGAATCACTTTGCGGTACAGCAGAAACGAACGCAACACTGTAAAGCAACTATAATTTAAAAAGAAAAAAGAATAACCCAACAGCAGAACCCAAGACTCGTGCCCGCTCTCTTTCCCGAAATTGCATTCTTTCTATGTCTGCATGGCAGGCTCCTTAAGACCCAAACACCCCCACACTCAAGGGCACAGGCCAGGAAGGGCAGAAGGCGCCCCGTGAGCGTCCGCTGTGTTTCCCAGGCATGCTTTTCAATCCAGCCCGTATTCTCGCGTCTCGCTAGTCCTGCAGGGTCTGAGAAACAGCCTCCTTGGGTGGGAGGGCCGTTTCCACAGTACGCAGGGGGAGCTGAAGCAGGGCAAGGTCCCTGCCTGGATGCACGGTCTCCCGAGAATGACAGAGCATGGGTCAGTCAGTGTATGTCACGTGTGCAAGGTGCACAGAGCCCCAGGGCTCCACTGAAGAGCTGCACAGAGGCGGCCGCGCCTCCCCTCCTATTCTGCTCTGCACCTGCGTCTCCACCTGCTGGGGGGGGGCCAACCTCCACTCACCTGTGCCCTCGCCCTTGGCTTGTGGTCTGGTCCGCCAGCCTCACGCTCAGATGCACCTGCTCCATGGATGCTGAGACAGGGCTGGAAAGTGTCCCAGAAATGGACATTGGTCAAGAGAAAAGATGTACGTATTGCCTTTTGTCATCAGCTCTCTTGAAACTTTCTTGGTCTGCCCTTTTCCTCTCAATTTCGTTATTGCTGTGGCTACTCTCTTTCTAGTAACATTTCCTTTTGGGAAGAGACAGCTCCCCCCCCACATACACACACACACGGCACAATACAGGGCAATGTCTACCATGATTTTCTTTATACCCACCGGTCCTCATTTCACAAGTCCCTTTCACCAAACTTCCTCATCATTAAACAGCACGCGGTGCGGCCAACTTTGTAATCTCTCGGATTTATCTACCTATTTTATTTTTAACAATTTTTATATTTTTAATGATGGCTGATTACTCTTTTAAGATACGAGTGGATACGGAGTTCCTTTGCGACACAGCGGGTTAAGGATCCAGCACTGTCACTGCAGCAGCTTGGGTCTCTGCTGTGGCCGGTTCGATCCCTGGCCTGGGAATTTCTGCGACACCACAGGCAGCCCGCCCCCACCAAAGGATATGATGGTGTGCAATTGAACATAAAGGCTGAAATATTTCCACTCCAGTTCCCCACCCCACCCCCAGGATGTTCTGGATAGATCAGTTATTTTGTAAGGCTTCGTTTACATTTTGTCTTCCAAGGAAATGCCGATAGAAAACAGAAATCATGCCTGAGCAGAAACATTTTATTTTATCTTTTCTAGAGCCGCAGCCACGGCATATCCAAGTTCCCAGGCTAGGGGTTGACGGGGAGCTGCAGCTGCCGGCCTACCCCACAGCCACAGCAA
>PVHT021183672.1:3001968-3120067 GCA_004024745.2 Catagonus wagneri | reverse complement strand
GCTAGGGGTCTAATCGGAGCTGTAGCCGCTGGCCTACGCCACAGCCACAGCAACGCGGGATCCGAGCCGCATCTGCAACCTACATCACAGCTCACGGCAACGCCGGATCGTTAACCCACTGAGCAAGGCCAGGGATCGAACCCGCAACCTCATTGTTCCTAGTCGGATTCGTTAACCGCTGCGCCACGACGGGAACTCCCCGCATATCTTCATTCTCAGAAGGGCGAAAGAAGGGGGATGATCATTGTATAATATCCATTAACTTATTAAAGATCCAGAATCTAAATAACTTAACAAAAGTTCAGAAAGACTGATTACCCCTGCTGTCTATGTAGAATTACCCTGGAGCGCTTTTAAAAAATTTATTTAAAGTAGCTAAGCTTCTTGTCAGCCCCTTGGGTGATCTAAAGACAGATTAATCTTTCAACTACAAATATAAACATCTGTGTCAGGAGAAAAAAAAAGCATTATAGTTTATGCGTTTCTTCTCTATTCAGGATTGATTACAAGTCTATTTCTTTCTTTCCTTTTTTTTCAAGAGGTGCACCTGCAGCATGTGGAAGTTCACAGGCTAGGGGGGTCAAATCGGAGCTACAGCTGCCGGCCTACGCCACAGCCACAGCAACGCAGGATCCGAGCCACATCTGCGACCTATATCACAGCTCGTGGCAATGCCGGATCCTTAACCTACTGAGCAAGGCCAGGGATCGAACCCGTATCCTCATGGATCCTAGTGAGGTTCATTAACCGCTGAGCCACGAAAGGAACTCCTAGAAGTCTATTTCGATTTTGAGAATATCTGCTCCTTTTCAAAAACACGCCCAGCTAAATTCAATCTTACATGTTCTAAGATGATCTGTCAATGGAAACAAGAACCAATTTCAATGGCCAGCATCTTCCAAATCGCGTACTGAAAGAAGATGCTGTAAACCACTGCCGACACTGAGCTAAACTTCAGAGAGAGTGGATATGGTCAGATGGAGATGAATGGGTTTATTCTGACCTACCATCTAATGCGTGGATAGGACAGCAAACAGCTTCCAACACCCGCAGCCAAGGATTATTCGCGACGGCAAGGGGAGGGGGGCGATGAGAGACAAGCTGACTGTGTGCTTTACGGGGAGAAAAATCTCGCCCATGATGCCTCCTTGGGTACAGCACAGGAGAGTGAAGCAGCTAAGACGGACACTTCCATAGGCTGACTCCTAGGACAGAAGAAAGAAGGAACAGAAAGACCAACATCCAGCGTGTACAGGTGCGCTCCGCAGACTCCAGGTACCAGACGTGGGTTTTGCTCCAGCATCACTGAAAAAGCCGTCCTGAGCCATTTCAGAGAGACTCCGCTCAGGAAGTCTCTTTACAAGTTGGTTGTTCCTTTTCTTTTTCTGGGCATGCCCGGGGCACATGGAAGTTCCCGGGGCCAGGGATCGCACCTGAGCCACAGCAGCCACCTGAGCTGCTGCAAGGACAGCGCCCGATCCTTCACAAGCTAAGCCACCAGGGAACCCCCAGTGCTCTTAATTGAATAGACACGGGGCTCATCTCACACTAACACAGGTCTGGTCTCATACGGAAAAGGAATTTTGAAAGTTTTCAACGATAACCTTCATCCTTTCTGATTTGTGGCCAATCGCACAACATGTGTGCCTTTTCCTGGCTGTCCAGCTCCCTTCTAGTCTGTGATGATGACTCCTGTGTCTTTCGATGCACTGTGCAAGCTGTGATGCATGCATCCTTCTCTTGGGCTTTGGATTTCACTGCGTTTGCATCCATTAGGACCACAAGCCAGTGCCAGCTCGCAGGCTCAACAGTCTCGATATTTCTTTCTGCTCCTCAGCCAGACAACCCAGTTTCCTTTGTTCTGAAACATCTCACAGAGTGACCCTAAGCCTAGGGTCTCAAACGTAAATGCTGTAAAAATGGGTTGTGATGACCGCTGTACAAGTCTTAAGTAAAATCCGTAGAGTTAAAAACTTAAAAAAATATAGGTCTGTATTTCCAGATCTACTTTTTAATGGAAACAGAAAGCTAAATTACAAAGTCAAAAGTGAAACCATTTTATTTATGTTGTTGGCCTCACCCGTGGCATGGGGAAGCTCCCAGTCCAGGGACCGAACCCGAGCCACAGCACTGACAAGGCTGGATCTTTAACGCGTGGAGCCAGCCGAGAACTCTTGCAAATTTCAATAATTTTAAATGCTGCCAAGGTACGTGTAAAAAGACTGCAGTTGCCATTAGGAAGAAAATGGGTAAAGGCTACATAATATCTAATTTTTCTTGCAGTTGCATGTGAATTTGATTACACACACACACACATACACACAAAAGAATGTATACATACGCATTCTTTTTTTTTCTATTAACTCACATCATGGCCTAGCCCAAGAAATCGGATATAGTTCCCGGTGCTATAAAGCATGACCTCATTTTGATGTTCTAAGCTTGTTCTCAAACAAGCGGGGGACTCCAGAGCTTTGCTGATTGGGGTTTTGAGGGTACATACCTTCACTTGGAGACCAGAAGGGCAGTTTTATCAGTTCCCTGAGTTATGACTGTGCTCTAGGCAATATATTCTTATCGGTCAGTCCCCCCACCACCACCAAAAAAAAGAAAAATGTGAGTGGATGCAGTGAAAAGGAAAGGGCAGTTCCAGAAGAGAGCACCCGCAGGCCGGCTGTACCAGCCCTTTGTGGGTTGGGATAAACTACATAAGGAGAAGTCACACCGAGCTCCCTGAGTGCTCGCCATGCCAAGCTCCTTGTTACTTATTTTCATCAGCTCATTGAATTCCGTCTTGAGTCCTGAGAGGCGAAGCTGTGTCCTCTATTTCCTCTCACTGAGAGGATGAAGAAATTGGGATTCAGATGGGTTACCCAGCTTTCCTAGAGACTATTCTGCGTAGCAGGAAATCGACCCCGAAGCTCTCAAAAGCCTCGGAAAGCTGCCTAAAATTCTCTCATCTATTTCTTCATCTCCTCTCTGCATTTTTTTCGTTTTCCTTTTTTGTCTTTTTGTCATTTTAGGGCCGCACTTGCGGCATATGGAGGTTCCCAGGCTAGGGGTCTAACAGGAGCTGTAGCCGCCGGCCTTCGCCACAGCCACAGCAACGCGGGATCCGAGCCGCGTCTGCAACCTACACCACAGCTCACGGCAACGCCGGATCCTTAACCCACTGAGCAAGGCCAGGGATCAAACCTGCAACCTCATGGTTCCTAGTCGGATTCATTAACCACTGAGCTACGACAGGAACTCCTCCTTCTCTGTTAACAATTTTTTTTTTCTACCTCCCTTTACCAAATGCTTTGGCCCCAGGAATATTTAGGAAGGCGCGGTAAACGTCAAATCATTATCACTGTATGAGAGGTTACATTTATTCTTTTAAACCTGCAGGCAATTTTCTTCATTTATGTCATGAAAACGTGTCTTGCGAACGAACTAGGACTGAATCTCCTTTCAGAGCATGCATACTGGTGGATCACTGCCCTAAAAAAATACATGAAATGCGGAGTTCCCTGAATGGCTCAGTCTTTAATGTATCTGACTAGGATCCATGAGGATGCAGGTTTGATCCTTGGCCTTGTCCAGTGGGTTAAGGATCCGGCGTTGCTGTGAGCTGTGGTGTAGGTCACAGACGTGGCTCAGATCCCATGTTGCTGTGGCTGTGGTGTAGACCAGCAGCTGTAACTCCGATTGGACCCTTAGCCTGGGAAGCTCCATATGCTGCAGGTATGCCCTAAAAAGACTAAAAAAAAAAGGGGGGGGGATACAGGGAAAATTTAACATGCAAACAGAGGATGTGTGTGCGTAAATGGGCAATGCTTTTAGAGACCCTTTGTGCAGGATGATGTTTCCCAAAGGATATTAAAACAAGTTTTCTCAGAATTCTCTGTGGTAAAATGATCTATAGCCAAAGAAGTTTGAAAAACATTATGCATGATAACTGGATTCACAACACACAATACTGGGCAAGATGCTAGTGTGAAAAACATGTGTTTCTCATGTAGCTCGATATAAAAACAAACAAAAAAACCCAACCAAAATATGGGCAGATGATCTCAACAGACATTTCTCGAAGGAGACAAATGGCCCTAAAACACATGATCAACATCAGTAATGATCAGAGAAATGCCAGTCACAGGTATGATAAGGTACCACCTCACACTGGTCAGAATGGCCCTTGTTAATAAGTCTACAAATAACAAATCCTAGAGAGGGTGTGGAGAAAGGGGTACCTTCCTACCCTGTTGGTGGGAATGACAACTGGTACAACCACTATGGAAAACGACATGGAGGTTCTTCAAAAAACTAAAAATAGAACCACCATAGGATCCAGGAATCCTACTCCTTGGGGGTACATCCAGGAAAGATGAATATTCTAATGGGAAAAGATCCATGCATCCCAATAGTCTCATTGCAGCACTGCTTACAATACCCAAGACATGGAAGCAACCTAAATGCCCATTGACAGAGGAATGGATAAAGATGTGATATATATCTATATATATACACATGAATGATGGAATAGTACTCAGCCATAAAAAAGAATGAAACAATGCCATTTGCAGAAACACGGATGGACCTAGAGATTCTCACACTACATGAAGTTAGAGAAAGACCAGTATCATATGATACCACCTATTTGTGGAATCTAATTTAAAATGATTCAAATGGACTTATTTACAAAACAGAAACAGACAGATTTTGAAGAGAAACCTATGGTTGCCAAAGGGGAAATACGTGGGGGGGGGATAAATTAGGAGTTTGGAATTTACAGATATATACAACTATAAATAAAACAGATAACCAACAAGGAACTAATGTATAGCACAGAAAACCATATGCAGTATCTTATAATAACCTAGAATGGAAAAGAATATGGAAAATGTCAGAATGGCCATCATTAGTAAGTTGAAAAATAAGAAATCCTGGAGAGCGTGTGGAGAAAAGGGAACCCTCCTTCACTGTTGGTGGGAATGTAAATTGGTACAGCCATTGTGGAAAACAGTATTGAGGTTCCTCAGAAAATTAAATATAGAACTAGCATATAACCCAGAAATCCCACTCTTGGGCACATATTTGAACAAAACTTTCCTTGAAAAAGATACCTGCACCATATATTCATTGTGGCACTAGTCGCAATGGCCAAGAGACGGCCACAACCTAAATGTCCATCAACAGAAGACTGGATTAAGATGTGGTATATATATATACAATGGAATACTACTCAGCCATAAAAAAGAACAAAATAATGCCATTTGCAGCAACATGGATGGAACTAGAGACTCTCATACTAAGTGAAGTAAGTCAGAAAGAGAAAGACAAATACCCATATCACATCGCTTATATCTGGAATCTAGTTATGACACAAATGAACCCTTCCACAGAAAAGAAGCTCATGGACTTGGAGAAAAGATGTGTGGTTGCCAAGGCGGAGGAGGAGGGAGTGGGATGGACTTGGATTTGGGGTTGACAGATGCAAACTACTGCATTTGGAGTAGATAGGCAATGAGATCCTGCTGTATAGCATTGGGAACTATATCTATTCCATCGTGATGGAGCATGATGGAGCATAATGTGAGAAAAAGAATGTGTATATATACGTATGACTGGGTTATTTGCTGTACAGCAGAAATCGACAGAATGCTATAAATCAACTATAACAGACAAAATACAAATCACAAAGAATATGGAAAGTAACATAAATACACATAGATATGTAATATACATAATATGTTACTGAATCACTTCGCTGTGCAGCAGAAAACTAACACAAATAAATAAATCAACTAGACGTCAATCAAGAAAGCAAAGAAAACCCATGTGTTTGATTAATTTACTCTGTCTTCCCAACCTTTTCTAGCAAGGGGGACTATTTTTTATATTAGCTTGCAAAGGCTGCTGTAACAAAGGACCACAGACAGGGCGGCTTAGACAACAGATATATTCAGTCTCACAGGTCTGGGAGGCTGGAATCTGCGATCCAGGTGTGGGCAGGGCTGAACCCACCCCCCACCAACCCAGGCCTCTCTCCTGGGCGTGGAGACAGCTGTCTCCTCCCCTTGTCCTCACAGGGTCGGCCCTCTTTGTGTGTCTGTGTCCTTATCTCCTCTTGATGGCCAACAAGCATATGAAAAAATGCTCAACATCATTGATGATTAGAGAAATGCAAATCAAAACTACCATGAGATACCACCTCACACTAGTCAGAATGGCCATCATTAACAAGTTCACAAACAATGGCTGGAGGGAGTGTGAAGAAAAGGTAACCCTCCCGCACTATTGGTGGGAAAGTAGGCTGGTACAACCACTATGGAAAACAGTATGGAGGTACCTTAGAAACCTATACACAGAACTACCATATGACCCAGCAATCCCACTCTAGGGCATTTATCCAGACAAAAATTTCCTTGAAAAAGACACTTGCACACGCATGTTCATTGCAGCACTATTCACAATAGCCAAGACATGGAAACAACCCAAATGTCCATCAACAAATGATTGGATTAGCAAGATGTGGTATATATACACAATGGAATACTATTCAGCCATAAAAAAGGATAAAATAATGTCATTTGCAGCAACATGGATGGAATTAGAGACCCTCGTACTGAGTGAAGCAAGTCAGAAGGAGAAAGACAGATGCCATATGATATCTCTTATAACTAGAGTCTAATATACTGCACAAATGAACCTCTCAACAGAAAAGAAAATCACGAACTTGGGGAACAGACTTGTGGTTGCCAAGGGGGTGACAGAGGGGGTGGGAGGGAATGGGGTTAACTAGTGCTTCGGTGATGGAAAAGCAAGGAGATCCAGCTGTATAGTACAGGGAACTATGTCTAATCACATGTGACAAATCCATATATATACATGTAACTGGGTCACCATGCAGTGCAGTTGGAAAATCTGACAGAAATCTGTAAACCAGCTATAATGCAAAAATTAAAAAAAAAATAAAACAAAATTTTTTAAAAATGAAAAAAAAAATAAAAGACACCCATAACCTCATCTTACCCTAATGACCTCTTTAAAAAGCCCACTTCCGAACGCAGTCATGATACCTGATCCGGATTTCAACCCAGGAATTGGGGGAGCGGGTGCTGAACACGCCCACCCATCCCAAGTACCCACTGACACTCCGGAAGAGGAAGCCTGCGAACGCTCTGTGTGTGCCGCTGTGTCAGACAGACAGCACTTCCTTGAAGCAGCTCTGAAAACGGCCCGCAAGCATCCGTGTTACTTCCAGGCAAAGCCCACCACCCCTCTTGGACGTGACGGCCAAGAACTCAATAACAACAGGAACCGGCTCCCAGAGCCTTCCCTTATCCAGGTGGGCACGTGTTCTTAAAACTTCATTTTCAAAAAAAAAAAAAAGAAAACAAAACAGATGCTTCAAACTGATCTCCCGTGTCATGTAGCATAAGCATCTATCATCCAAGTCTTCACAGCAACGCCAGCACCTGGCTTGTTAATTCACCATCACGACAGTCTCCCGGGTACCTGGCGCACATCGATTCCTGCCATTAGAACTGCGAAGATGCTTAAGCATCAAAGGGAGAGGGAAGCTTGGAGGGAGCCCTGACTTAGTACCCCTATTAAAGCAATTATTGGATCAACCGTAAATCCAGCTGGATAAACTCCGCAAGAGAAAAATCCTTTTAATGTCCCTTTGCCTGTAATGAGTTCACCAGCCTTCCTTCCTCCAGCTCGTATTTGCCTCACAGAATAATGCCGAGAGCTGGCCAAGCTTGAAATTACCGCACGGAAACAGCTCTGCTCTGAAAATCCACAAGACGGAGTCTCAACAAAAATGTGGGAAATAACAGTCCATCATTCAGAAATTATTGGTGACGATAAAAGTTGTCTGTATGGCTTAACCTGCCTGCTTGCTGGTGGGCTAGTGTGGGCTGCACGCTGTGTGGGTGGGGGAGAGTGGGAGTGGTAGATAAGGTGGCGAAAGAGTGGAACCCTCGCAGTAAACGGTAGGAAACACTTGACAAGAAGAATCCTTTTCTATTCACGAGAGCTATGAAAGCAAGTTAAACAACAATTCTTCTCTTCATTCATAAGAATCAGAACAGATGTATGAAGGACTGCACAGAACACCTGAATCACTTCCCTTCTGTTTAAAACCCTTTCCTTTTTTTTGGCTGTGCCAAAAAACGGCCCGCAAGCATCCGTGTTACTTCCAGGCAAAGCCCACCACCCCTCTTGGACGTGACGGCCAAGAACTCAATAACAACAGGAACCCAGGCTAGGTTCCTACATGATGTAGAAGTTCCCAGGCTAGGGATCTAACTTGCACCACAGCAGTGATGAAAGCCGAAGCAGTGCTATGTCTGATCCTTAACCCACCAAGCCACAAGGGAACTCATCTACCTTCTTAATGGACCTAAGAGGAGACCCTTGCCATGAGAACCTGGGTTTTTAAACCATTTTCCCTTTGTTTTCCCAAGAACAGTCTCCCTCTCTAAGCAGGTAAGCACAGAATCAAAAGCATTTTGCTTTGCTTTTTTTTTTGCTTTTTTAGAGTCGAACCTGCAGCATATGGAGGTTCCCGGGCTAGGGGTCAAGTGTGAGCTGCAGCTGCCACTCTATACCACAGCCACAGCAACGTGGGATCCAAGCTACGTCTGCAAAATATACCAAAGCTCACAGTAACACTGGATCCTTAACTCATTGAGAGAGGCCAGTGGTCGAACCTGCATCCTCATAGATACTAGTCGGGTTCATTAACCGCTGAGCCACAACGGGAACCTCATGTTTTCTTTTTCAATGCTTTCTACTGACACACTGATACAAGAAGCTGAATGCCATTGTTTATTCAGGATTTTTCTATAAAATTAAGCCAGCGGGAAGCCTCAGAGGCTTCCAGTATCAGGAAACCAAATGTGTTTTGTACAAAATTGAAGGGGCAGGGCATTTAACACTCTGTTGACTGGAGAACATAATATAACAGAAATCACGGAATGAAAAAAATTTCTCAAATCATTCAATAAGCCTCATTATTATGTCACCATCCGCTCCACTGGAGAGGTACAGGTATATGGTTGTGTCGTCTGTCTGAATTAATGTGTAGGATTTAGCAAGCTGGAAAAGAGAGTTAAAGCAGCTCGTTGCTTGTTTATATTTGAAGGAATATTTTCTTGCACAGAAGCACTCTGAAGCAGTGCAGAAGACAGGAAAAATACAGGTTGTCTGAGTGTTCTCAAACTGGGGACGGAGCCACTCAACTCACTGTTTGAGTCAAAGGTGGTTATATTTTGTGATGTCGTGTATTAAAGATATTTGCATGACTCATGTCTACACCACTGGAAAGGTCTCCTCAGTCTTGTATGAGCCAGTCTACTCTTCTTGGTCTGAGACACGGCATCAAAGTTAGAAGAATTTAAACTTTCCCTTCTCTAACCTGTAGGTCTTTCCTTCATCTTCAAAGTGCTCGCTCTCTGACACACCTTTTGTTTCTCATTCATTCACTCATATTTCCACCAGGGGTCCAGCTCACCTGCATCCATTCATCCATCTATTTACACAGCATCGACGAAGCACTGTCTTTGGGCTAGGGATTTTTCAAAAAGTATTGGAGAGATAAACTCCTTCATTTAAGGGTGGTGCCCACGTGCTAAGTGCTGGGAATTAAGGAGTAAAAGGCAAAACCAACCAAAACAAGCAGTCCACAAGGAAAAGCGTTCTTGCACCCACAGAGCATACATTTTCAGTGCAGTGACCATGCTGATATTTTCTTCCCAAGTCCAAAACCCGTTTTGACTTCCCTTGCTCAACTTAAGAGCTGAGACAGATTTCTGTCCCTTCTCCCCCTCCAGTGGGTCTTCATTTCCGAGTTCTCGGGCGTTGCGTGTCTATGTTCTGCCAGCCATGGATCAGAGTCTACACCCCAAATGGTTGTATCCATCCAAACCACATATTGTCATCTGCAGGTACTTTGTTGCACTGCGGATCCCTGGAACATCTTCATCTCGCCTAACTGAAACTTTACACCGTTGCAACTCTTTTGCAAGGAGGTAAATTCAGATGCTGTCATGCCACCATTTGGCTTGAGAGTAAAGGTAGCTTTCGTGGATTTTCAGAAGGTCAGTGAAGCCTGGTGATGGTGAAATGGGGGTAGTTCGTGCACCACAAAGAGACCTTCCAACAAAGCTTCTATAAGCAAAGGGTAAGACAGTACTTGGCATGCTGTGAAGACCAAATGCTTCTGTGACTGCTCCGCAGCGCATGAAACACGAAGGAAAGTAGGAGCAAGGGTACGACTCCTACGGGGAACAGTATGAAGCTTCCCTAAACTAAATGCAAAACTACCATATGATCCAACATTACCACTCCTGGGAATATGGCTAGAGAAAACTATAATCGGAAAACATACCTGCACCCCAATGTTCGTTATCACACTATTTACAACATCCAAGACGCGGAAACAAACCAGACGCCCACTGACAGAGGAATGGCTGAAGAAGATGTGGTACACATACACAATGGAATATTACTCGGCCATAAACAAGAATGAAATAATGCCTTTGCAGCAGCGTGGATGGACCTGGAGAGGCTCATACTAAGTGAAGTCAGAGACAGTTACCATATGATATCGCTTCTATGTGGAATCTAATAAAAATGATCGAATTGAACTTCTTCACAAAGCAGAAGTAGACTGACAGATTTCAAAACCAAAGTTATGGTTACCGAAGAGAAAGAGTGGGAGCAATAGATTAGGAGTTTGGGACTGATTACACACAGAAATATAGATAGATAGATAATTAACAAGGACCTACTGTATAGCACAGGGAAGTCTATTCCAAATTCTCTAATAATCTACATGGGAAAAGAATCTGAAAAAAGCATGGCTGAATGTATAACTGAATCACTTTACACCCGAAACTAACACAACCTTGTAAGTCAACTATACACCAATAATTAAAAAAAAAGAAAAGAAAAGAAAGTGAGGAGCAAATGAAACACCTTGTAAGTCAACTATACACCAATTACTGAAAGAAAGAAAGAAAGAAAGAAAGAAAGAAAGAAAGAAAAGAAAAAGAGGAGCAAGTGAAACATGATCTTGAATGACTGACTGAGAACCCTGCTGAGTCATGGATGAGCTGTGTGACCTTGGACAAGGCATGGAAAACCTCCCTCAGTTTTCTCATCTGTAGAGTGAGGACAGCGTTAAGGTTTGGGGCAAGATGAAATAAGAAACACATACAGCATGCTGTCTGTGACGATTCTGTACCTACCTCTCAGTGTGGCTTGAATGAAGACCTCGTCACACATGAGAATTTACTGGGACAAGCTGAAGTCTTTGCCGTTTGAGTGTAAAAGGCATATCGTGTTTGTTTATCTCAACACGGGGAGATATTTACTGCCACTCTCCATGCGGCTTTTTCAGAACCTCTTCCAGGAGTTGCAGTAACAGCAGATACTTAAAATCACTTACCCTTTTCTCAGTTTCTCCAAGTTTGACATTCACATGGATCATAATAGAACACAACACGGTTCCCATGGAGATGGAATTTTTTTTTTCATGTTTCCATACAAGTAAACGCATGACAAGCCTAAGAGCACACAAAGCATTATCTGGGGAACACAGCAGGTGGATTCGGGTCTTTCTTGCCACAATTCCAAATGTGTCTTTTAAGATCCTCCTAAGAAAATGGCATCTATTATGCAGTGCTATCGAGACGTACCCTCACTTTCCATAGTGCTAGATGTTAATTAAAATCAATGGACCACAGCCCATAAAATGATGGCTTCCATTTAAAATATATATTTTTTCTTTTTTTGTCTTTTTAGGGCCGCACCCATGGCACATGGAGGTCCCCAGGCTAGGGGTCAGATGTGAGCTGTAACCGCCGGCCACAGCCACAGCCACAGCCACACCTGATCTGAGTCACATCTGCGACCTACACCACAGCTCACAGCAACGCCAGCAGCTCCTTAACCCACTGAGCAAGGCCAGGGATTGAACCTGCATCTTCATGGATACCAGTTGGGTTCTTAACCCAGTGAGTTCTTTGTAACTCCCTATTTAAAAAATTTAGGGAGTTGTTGTAAATGCAAATAATTCTAATAATTCTAAATTGAAAAGCATTCATTGTTCTCAATGGAAAACGCTGAGGGGTTTTCCTGTTACTAATACTCAAATTTGGAAGAACGAGGTCCTGCCGCTGTCACTCACTGTATTTGTAATTTTCAGTGTCAATTTCACGTATCTCCTCTTTAAAATAAGGACATTAAACTAAGCTGGTGTATGAGTTCTTCACAGTCTGAGATTTTTTTAAGCCCATATTGTGGACACCTTAAATTTATTTGCTAAATAAAGTGGAAGAGATAAAATCCAGCTTACTGCATGATAGACATTGCATAGACCACACGGTACGGTATTGTTTTTTGATGATTCAGTTTAAAATGCCTCTTTAGAAGCGGATATGATGGCCTCGCATATACAAATGAACTTGACTCGCTCTCTCTGTGGAAGTTAGCGTTTTAAGTCTGGAATCGGAAATCTAGAAGTATCTATGAAGGATATACTCTAAACGTTGTCTCGAAATCTCTGTGAGAGGTTCCTAAGGTGGATGAGAGACCATTTTTCTCCGGGGACGGGTGGAGACGAGGTGAGTGGTTGTACAATGCGGTGGACACAGAGTAATATCTCCTTTTCAAAGATGCTCAGCTCCTAATCCCAGCACCCGTGAACATGTGACTTTACAGGACAAAGGGAAATAAGTGAAGGTTACTCATGGAATTAAAGCGGCTGATCAGGGGACCTTAACACTGGCAGACCTCCTGGATTAGCCACGGGGGCTCAGCGGCATCGTGCTGATCTTTAAGTGGAAGAGGGAGGCAGAAGCGGTCAGCGTGGTGTCCCGTGCTGGCGGCAGCTATTGCTGCCGGCTTTGAAAGCGAAGGAAATGATCACTCGTCAAGAAATGTCAGCAGCCCCTGATGCTGCAAAGGGCAAAACCACAGACTGTCCCCTAGAGCCCTGCCCACAACTTGACGTGAACACAGAGACCCACGCTGGACCTGCAAGCTACCGATGTACAAGCTAACAAAGTCTTAAAGTCACACGGCCTGTGGCAATGTGTCACAGCAGCCGTGAGACTAACACGCAGAGCCAGCGTGCCTGCTTTTGGGAGCCTTGCCAGCTGTGCACTCCGTAACTCGAGAACAATGTTCCTGGTCTAGAAGCCTATTGGTCTTATTTGCATCCCCCCCTCAACACACACACACACACACACACACACACATTGCTGAAACTCAGTCTCTGTCCACCGGTGCCAAACAGAAACTTGAAGGAGGAAAAAAAAAAAATAGCTTCACTGCTTTGCCAGGCAAAGGAGACCACAGCGTGCTGATGTCCCTAAAGACTGCACCCTCCCCTGGGAGAGATGAGGAAGTCTTGTGCAGTCCGGGAATAGAAAATAGGGCCGCGGATAAGGATGACATGCAAGCCTTCATTCTTCCTCAGAGCTGGTGTTTCGTGGCCCCAGGACTGGTCCTGGTCATCCGCTCTCTGGCTTCCGTTTGTTGGGGATTTCAGTTCAGCAGAAGAGCTCAAAGACATTGCTCTGCGTAGCCCTTGAGGGGGAACCAGGCCCTGCCCCCAGGCTGCGCTGGTGTCTCTGGACGGCTCCTCCTTGGTCTCTGCCTCCCCTCCCTTCCCCATCAGCCCCTGTTGGCACCTGCCCTTTGGAGCTCAGGGAAGGTCCTGGAGGCTGGAGCTTAGGCCCTCAAAACAAGGGGGCCATAGAAAGGCTTGTGCGCCCTGGAGCCCCAGGGGGCCCTGCTTCATGCACAGTGACACACACGCACACACACACACACACACACACACTCCTTGCAGAGGCTTTTACCTAAATCAGCCTAACACCTGCCTAATCCCATCACCATCAGAGTGTCATTCTCCCCTGTCATGTGTCATTTGTGCAAGGGCTTGTGTCTGCAGACAGAAACTGCAGCCTTTCTCGATCTCATCGAAATGTGTCTTGGGGGCCTGTAAGTATTTGTACCGACGGCAGGGCTGATCTTCACTGTGACTCAACCACCTGACAGCCCGGGGTTGCGTCCAGAAAGTCCCGATATTTATGAAAAGCACCTAAGAATCACTAGGCAGCTCCATCACCCTAGATCAGGTGAGAAAAAGAAAAAGAGAGAGAGAGAGAGAGAGGGAAAGGCTATATGTTTGACCACAATTAATTTAATGCAAACGAGCAAGTTCTGCTTGTTATCGGCAGCGCCATGGACGTATTTGGCAAGCACTTAATTTGTCAGGGAGCATTCTGGAAATTGACAGTTTTTACTAATTTAGACTGACCTTCTCCATCCGTTAGGGCCCAGTCATGAATATTATATGTCACTAATTTGCAGCGATACTAATCAGCCCAGGGTCAATTAGACACATAATAGAACTCGCACAGACAGTCTTCTCATTATTGGGAATCAAATCCTCAGCTTTATTGAATGATAAATAGTGATGACGTGCACGCCGATTAAGTACCACTACGATGACAGGAGGCGTCACCTCACCACATATTTATAAAGCAATCTTCTGTTTGATCTTCTAAGTTTAAACTCCGTCGTTGCAGGGCTACCTTTTGCTTGCCACACTTTCCTTTTTTTTGCAGTCGCACCTGTGGCACATGAACGTTCCCAGACTAGGGGTCGAATCGGAGAGGCAGCTGCAGGCCTAGGCCACAGCCCCATCAATGCCCGATGTGAGCCGCATGTGTGACCTATGCCACAGCCTGTGGCCACACCAGATCCTTAACCCACCGAACAAGGACAGGAATTGAACCCGGATCCTCAAGGACCCTAGTCGGAGTCTCAACCCCCTGAGCCACAACTGGAACTCCTGCCATGGTATCTTTCAAAATAACCTATCCAGTGCCTTGGTTAGCCGTGCAAATATTTAGACGGAATTAATCAAAAGCGTAGGGGTGCTTTCAGAATAGGAAGACGGGCACTCCTGTCGTGGTGCAGCGGAAACGAACCCGACTAGTATCCATGAGGTTGTGGGTTCGATCCCTGGCCTCGCTCAGTGGGTTGAGGACCTGGTGCTGCCGTGAGCTGTGGCTCAGATTCAGCCCCTAGCCTGGGAACTTCCGTATGCGGCAGGTGGGGCCCTAAAAAGCAAAAAAGAAAGGAAGGAAGGAAGAAAGGGAGAGGGAGGGAGGGAGGAAGGAAGGAAGAAAAGAAAAGAAGGAAGGAAGGAAGGAAGGACAGCATGTGTATTAAACAAATTAAAAATAATTGCAGCATTGATGGGAGCGGGAAGAGGCAGGGACGGGACGGGGAAAGTTTGGGGAAATAAGCTAAAGACTAAGAATGAATAACGAAGATGTATTTGAGATCCAACCTGATTCCATCAGTGTGATGACAAAGATGCAAGTTTCGCCTACTAAGGGTCCGACCCTCTTGAGACACAGGTGTTTCTGAGATGTGTGCGTCCAAGGGGAAGGCGTGGGAAGAGGTGCTGGTACCCTCAGCGCTCAGGCCAGTAATTCCACTGGCCTCCACATGTGATTCCTACGTCATGTTAGGTCCCCTTCTAGATTAGGGTGCCTGAGATGACTAACTTGATTTCCACAAGGCAGACTTCACAGATAACGGCAGGTTCAATTCCAGATGGTTGGCCATAAAGAAATGTCGCAATACGGCGAGTCACAAGGACGTTCTGGTTTCCCAGTGCACACAGAAGTTATGTTCGCTCTCTGTCGCTGTCCATTAAATATGCACTAGCATCATGGCTAAAACGACCACAATGCATACCTTCATTTAAAACTACTTTATTGCTTAAAAATAAAAAAGCCAAAATAATTACAATCCTAAGGTCCACAATCACTAATCACAGGTCACCATAACACATATAATGTCGGTAAAAATCTGTGAAATATTGAGAGAGCTACTGAAACATGACACGGAGACGGGAAGTGGGCAAAAGGTACCAGGAAGGAGACCGGCTGGATGCAGGGTTGCTGCACACCTTCGAGGTGTAAAAAAAAAAAAAGCAGGAGCTGTGACGTGTGTTAAAATGATGGCTGTGTGTGCTCAAAACTAACAGCCGTGACTCTGAGAAGTAAGGAAGAACCCACGAGGGTCTGTAAGACAGCTGAAATCGCAATCATGAGATGAGAGTCTGTCGAATGAGCATTTCAGATACTGTGTGTTGAGGTGAAAATAAACTCAGAAAAAAGAAACTTGAAACAAGCCAGAAAACACGTGGCATTTACTTTCAGAAAGCTGGGAGTCCTGACTGATTGTGTTTTCTGTCTTTTTCTTTTCTTTGCAGTACCCTTCTTTGTGTGTGTGTGTGTGTGTGTGTGTGTGTGTGTGTGTGTGTGTGTGAAAGTATTTCTTTTTAAACATTTTTAAAAGTACACTTGATTTACAGTGTTGTGCCAATTTCTGCTGTACAGCAAAGTGACCCAGTAACATATATATAGACACAAATTCCCTTTTTCCTAGCATCTTCCATCCTGGTCTATCCCAAGAGACTGGACAGAGTTCCCTGTGCTGGACAGCAGGACCTCATTGCTCATCCATTCTTAGTGTCCTAGCTTGGATCTATTGACCCCAGACTCCCCGTCCATCCCACTCCCTCCTCCTCCCCCTCAGCAACCACCAGTCTGTTCTGTGTGTCTGTGAGTGTTTCTGTTTTGCAGACAGGTGCGTTTGTTCTATATTTTAGATTCCACGTAGACGTGATGTCATATGGCATGTGTCTTTCTCTTTCTGACTGACTTCACTTAGTATGAGAATCTCTAGTTGCACCCCTGTTGCCTTAAATAGCATTATTCTGTTCTTTTTTGTGGCTGAGTAGTATTCCATCGTGCATATGTAACCACACCGATTGATACGCTAGCTACTGGCCTCCAAAATTCCTCAGTGCATTTTGGCCTATATCTGAACTCTCATATCTGTTCCACCTGTCTGTCTCTCTGTCGGTTTGACATCTCATGTGTTAATCATTGAGACTTGAAAATACCCTACAATACTCCTTGAAAGGCTTTTCCTCCATCTCCTCACTGTTCCTGATTTTCAAAAGTTCTCTAGTTATTCTTCTTTGTTCCTTTTTCCATACGTTCTTCTAATTGGCTGCTCCTTGTCTATGTGAAAGTCCTTTATTTTCATCCTGTGTTTTCTGTTCCACACTGAATTCCCAAATGGCACGCAGGGAAACCAACACTGCCATTTGTATCGCAAGCCAAGGGCTCAACTCTTCACTCCCTGAGCAGCTCCTGGGAACTGATCAGCCTAAGACCAACAACCAGTTGGCTGCAAATGGGCAAAGGATATGAACTGACCCTTCACGGGGGGGGGGGGAGAGGAAATACAGATTGGATTTTGAACAAGAGAAGGGATGCTTGTGAAAATAATATGGTTACTAAATAAGGAATCACAAGCACACTGAAGATACTCCTTTCAGTCTGTTAGGTGGGAAGAAGAGAGAGGCGGGCAAAGAGAAGGTGAGAAAGCAAAAACTGGCTACAGCAAATTAATTACCAAGGGGCTATCAGCTCTTTCTGGCATTCACGGGTGGGGAAGGGGGACTGTATTTCCGAATTCACCTGCACCCAACTTCCCAGCACAACATACATGGTCAATAGACCTCCAGAAGCAATTACAGGTGCTTGCAGGCTGGCTTCTCGGCTGCAGACACCCTGGTGCTTTTAGAAAACAATTTCTGGGGAAGGGACACATCCCATATTCCCATCACTTGATGCCGTTTCTCTTCCTTCGAGGAGAGAGCAAGAGAAGCCTTGATGTACGCAGAAAATCTGGATGTCTTTTAACTCATCACGTTCAAGGTGATGGTGTTTTCTCGTTTCCTTTTGCCAGTGGATGGAGCCCCCAGGAGCAGCTGAAGCGTGGCGACAAAGAGAGCAGACCAGATGGGAAGAAAGGAGACCACTCTGAATCATGTGGCCATGAGGTAGAGAAGCTGAGTGCTTGGGTGAGAGGGGCAGGATGACTGTCAAAGAGGGCCCGAAGGGAGTTTTGACAAAAACAGTCCTAACAAATAATAGTAAGCAGGTAAGATAAAGTGGTGGTGGGAGGGAGAAAAGGTGTCACAATCATGACTGCCTCGAGATGTCACGGGGGATGACGGTGGCTTTGATTTGACAGAGAAACCACATTCAAAGGGCGCGGACCCAACCCGGGAATAAGTTCACTAGAACTGCACTATCCAACGTGGCGGCCACTCATCAAGCGAAGCAATGAAACACCTGACACAGGGCGAGTCTGAACCGAGAGGGGTCGAAAGTACCAAACGTATACTGATTTCCAATGATGTGGAATACCTCCTTGGGTCATTTTTAAAGTGCATCACCTAGGTGGAAATAATACCTTGAATATACTGGGTTAAGGATGTCATCAGTGTCACGTATCTTATCTACATTTTTGGCTACACTCAGAACATGTGGAAGTTCCCGGGCCAGGGATCGAAGCTGAGCCACAGCAGTGACAATGCTGGATCCTTAACCACTGGGCCACCAGGGAACTCCATTATCTACATGTTTTAAAACATGGCTACTAGAAAATTTAAAGTGATCCATGGGCCTTGCATTGCATTTCCACTGGACAGCACCATTCAATGGGACCCACAGGAATTCACTCACTTCTCTCTTCAGCGCAGTTACTCCTGGCATGGCATCTCATGAGGGGCGGAAACATGGTCTGGGTTCCCTTGGGTGCTCACAGATCCATGCCTAACTTTAGCCTCTGAGCACCCTCTCTCTGAGCCGTCTGTGTCCTCTACACTTAAGGGAAGCAGTCTCTGTGTTCGCCAGATCTATACCTCTTTACTGAATCATGTGCTCTTTTTCCCTTTCCATATAAAATATTTCCCGTTTTGCTCAATGCTCTCTCTCAATGGGCTTCCACCTGCTACAGACCTGGCCCATCTTGGAGTGAGAGAAGAGGTGCTCTAGGAATTCCTATAGTGGCACCATGTGATCGGCTTTGCCTCAGAAGCACCAGGATGCAGGTTCGAGCCCTGGCCCCGCATGCTGAGTGGAGGATCCAGTGTTGCTGCAGCTGTGGTGTAGGCTGTTAACTGCAGCTCAGGTATGGGAACTCCATATGGCGTAGAGTGGTTACCAAAAAACAAAAAAAGGTGTTCTAACATCCCTCCTTCCTTTCTCAGTTTGGAAGATTTGATCTCTCTCCAGACAAACTGATTCCGCCCCCCCACCGCCCCCTGCCCCCCTGGGAAAAATTCCTTCTAAAGTCTTTTCCCCGGGAGAGCAAGATATGGTCATTGCTGTATGACACACTACGCTCTCCACTTTTAGCACAGTTGGCCTCAGTCCAACCAGATCTTCTTTCCACAGACGAAATGTTTTCCGAACCCCTGAAGACAGCGATTTAACACCTGGGCAGAACTGTCAGGGACTAGTTTAAGGGGACTGTGGAAAATATTTTTTACATCTGGTAAAACCACCACCACAACAGACCGGGCATATTTCAACATCTCAATCCACCCATTTGAACCTCTGCTTGGCCAGACCCAACCAACGGGAGTGTTTTAATCTCCTGTTGAGATGCAGATCTTAATTTAAAAGTTTCACCCAGAAGGTACCTGTCTGACATAGAGAATTACTGTGTGACTTTGGTTTTAAACACCCATCTTTAAAACGTAATTAGTTGGCACACACGGCAGAGTGCTGAGAAAGCAGTAAACTACAATGGGAATGAGAGCAGACATTCTCAAACTCTGCAAAAGCACAATTACCATCATCCAACAGAACAGGTCTCCTCCTTGCCTCATGTCTTAATCAGCTCCTGCTGTCACAGGACAATACCACAGGAGCTCCCCGTCACGGCTCAACGGGTTAAGAACCCATCTGGTATCCACGATGATGCAGATTCACTGGCCTCACTCCCTGGGTTAAGGATCTGGTGTTGCCGTGAGCTGTGGTGTAGGTTACAGATGCAGCTTGCATCCTGCGTTGCTGTGGCTGTGGCGCAGGCTGGCAGCTGCAGCTCCGATTCGACCTCTAACCTGGTAAATTCCATATGCACCAGGTGTGGTCATAAAAAAAAAAGACACACACACACGCACGCACACACACACAAGTACCATAGACCAGGTGGCTTAAACAACACGCGTTTGTTTTCCAGAGTTCTGGAGGAGGGAAGTCCAAGGTCATGGCGGGGGCAGCCTTGGTTCCTGGCGAGGCTCCCTTCCCAGTTTGTAGAGCTGCATGTTTGCTGTGTCCTCCCTCACGGGCAGAGAGAGAAAGACCTGTGGTACCTTCCTTATAACGACACCAATTCCATCCCAGGGACCCCACCCTCGTAACCTCAGCTAAAGCTAATTAAACCCCAAAGCCTCCACCTCCAAATACCCTTCCATCGGGGCGTCAGGACGTCAACACATGAATCTTGGGGTGGGACACACAGACATTCAGTCCATAAAACCAGGGAAAGTGAGTGAAAGACCGAGCATGTCTCATCTGTCAATTGTCCCGGAGGCGGTCTGAATAACGCCCGCTCCCCGCCCCGCAAAGGTGTCCGTGTCTCTTTCCTAAGAACCTGAAAACAGGTCACCTTATATGGCAAAAGGGACGCAGCAGATGTGATCAAGTTAACGGTCCTGGGCCCGGGAGACTTTCTTGGGATGTGCGGGGGTCAGAGGAGGAGAGGTGATGATTAGAATGACTCAGGGCCACAAGAGAAGGCGTGCTGGCACATAAAAGAGACCAATGGTAGCAGGCGTACGTGACACATCTTAAAGCAAAGGCACGAACTAGAGGTGGAATGCTCGTTGTGGTAGGAACAGGTGGGCAGAGCAGGATATGACGTAGACCTTAAAAAAAGAATCTGAAAAACTGTGTGTGTGTGTGTGTGTGTGTGTGTGTATACATACGTATTTATATACATACATATACACGTATAACTGAATCATTTTGCTGTTCACTTGAAATTAACACGATATTATAAATCAACTCCACTTCAATGTTTTTAAAAGTTGGGAACTTAGTAGACCTTAAGACAAAGAAGATACAAACAATGTGGAAAAGAGTACAAAGGTACCTTAGAAAACTATACATAGAACTACCATATGACCCAGCAATCCCACTCTTGGGCCCATATCCGGACCAAACTTTCCTTGAAAAAGACACATCCACCCACATGTTCACTGCAGCACTATTCACAATAGGCAAGACATGGAAACAACCTAAATGTCTACTGACAGATGAATGGATTAGGAAGATATGGCATATATACACAATGGAATACTACTCAGCCATAAAAAAGAACAAAATCATGCCATGTGCAGCACCACGCATGCAACTAGAGATGCTCATAGTAAGTGAAGTCAGAACGAGAACTACATATACCATAGGATATCACTTATACGTGGACTGTAAAAGATGGCGCAAATGAACCTTTCTACAAAACGGGAACACATTCACGGCTGTAGAAACAGACCTGTGGTTGACAAGGTGGAGGAGAGAGGGAGTGGGATGGATGGGGAGTTTGGGGTTAGTAGATGAAACTATTCCATTTAGAAAGGATAAGCAATGCCATTCTGTGGTACAGCACAGGGAACTCTATCCAATCACTTGTGACAGAAAATGTTAGCAGATAACATGAGAAAAAGGATGTACCTATAACTGAGTCACTCTGCTGTACAGCAGAAATTTTGTAAATCAACTATGATAAAAAAATTGTTTTAATAAAGTCAGAACACCTGCAGGAAAAAAAAATACAGGAGAAGTTGGTTTTACAAAAATTGACAGTCTAGATGGACAGAATGGAAAGAGCAAACAGAAGGAAGACAGTGTTTGAGGAAATTCAGCAGAGGAATTAGTCCAAGATGACGGCAGGTCGTTCCGTGTCAGCACCATCAGCTCTGTATCCACCAACAACAACCCGGAGAATATCTATACGTACGAACCACAGCACGTGCTGTTGGTGCAATTGACGAGAACTGGCTGTGTTCTTGCACCGAGAGGCTGTGCTGCTGGCTGAGTGCGCAGCTAGAGGTTAGGACTTGAACCTGCAGGTGAAGCAGGTGTGTGGAGAAAAGACCTTGGTGCCACAAGTGCTGCGAGGCACTTTTTGCCACGAGAGCTCCCCGTGGGTGCACCCTGTTTCTGTCCTCTGTACCGACGTGCCTGTAGGGGGAACTCAGGGGCACGTCTTTTACTTCTTGCCAGTTCCTTGATCTGCAGCGAGGACTTCAGCTGTTTGCATCTTAGAATCCCATCCTTCTGTACGTTCCACGCAAAGCTGATTTTGCTTCCAGTCTTATTCTTAATCATTCTTGCTGTGTCACAGACTTAACCAGTGGAAGGACAGCAGGTGTCTAATAAGGACTCTTCAAAGGGGGTGGGGGAGAAGTCTGATTTGTAGTGTTTGCCACTTTCTGGGGTGGACCTCCTTGCATTGTGGCTGCTTTTGCATTATGACTGCTGTGATGTCACTAGGAAATGGGAAAAGATATTCCTGGTGGAATAAAGCAATGCCAGGAATCATTCATTGAAATCAAACAAGAGGAACACCGGCTGTGGTGCAATGGAATGGCCAGTGTCTCGGGAGCGCTGGGACGCAGGTTCAATCCCTGGTCCCCACACAGTGGGTTAAGGACCCCGCCACTGCTGCAGCTGTGGCTAGGATCTGATCCCCAGCCCAGGAACTCCACGTGCCTTGGGTGGCTGACACAAGAGCGTTCCTAAGAGTTCCTAAGGGTGATTCCAAAAGACGTGGACATGTAAGACTCCACCATCTATAACTCCAAAAAAGTTGTAATTCAGCGGTGCTACGCTGGGTGTGTCAGTGTATAATTGGGACCCACACGGAACTGCAGTTCACACAGCAGAGAATTATGCTGCGAGGCTTCAATTCTGGCAGCATACACCCACCAGCCCCTATTTGCATGAGATATACAGCTTTCTTCATGCCAAGATGTACTTGGCACCCACCACCATGCACAGGACGAGGAGGAGTGTGGAAATACGGACAGCCTTATAGCAGTCAACGAAAATGAGAGCCACGCTACAGGCAAAAAGGCAGATCATTCATGCATTAGAGTCGATCAGACCAAGATGTCACTGAACAGATCGGGGCATCCGGGAAAAACAAACTGGCTGAAAACACTTGGAGCTTGTCTCCTTCAGCGAAAACTCGGGCCAGAAGAAAAGCATTTATATCTGCTGTGAACGAAGGAAAATGTCACACTTCTCATTCCCTCCAAGCTGTTTCCAGGTGATTTAAAAAAAAAAAAAAAGACCTTAAGAAACGGGGAATGGGGGGCCAGAATAGACTGGGGGTTTCAGATGGAAATGTTCTAAAGTTAGGCTGGCATGAAGGTTGTACAAATATAAATAAAATTCAGTGAATTTTAAAAAAACAACCTTAAGAAAGATGTCGATGAACTGGATTATTCATTCATTTTGTTGATATTAGTGAAAACAGTTGCTTGGATAAATGTATTTCTATTTGGGGACATTAAAGCACACATCCACAATGAAAGCAGCCTGGTCGAGTGGAGGTCAGAGCAGGGAAAACGGTTGTTTTAAGAAGTTACCACGTGGAGTTGTGGACAATGGATTCTGACGGCTGAATGTCATGGGACTTGAATGCACTAGCTAGACCCATGCATTTTTTTTTTTTTAACTTTAGAAAGGTTTTCTTTCCCTCCCACACAAGTAGCGTTCTTTGTATTCTGTGCTGAAGATCAAGAACGAAACATTTTGCTTTTATGTGCCTCCCATGGGGTACTTTTAAATTAAGTTGGTCTCCGGCTATTATATTTATTTTAATCCTCTGAGTTTATTTTTCTCAACCACAAAGCCTACAGCTTTACCCATGTACTGTCAGAGGCTGCTGAACGCTCAGGAGACAGAGCCATTATCTTCCTCAGCCAATGAATTTTCTCACGCCGAAGATAAGTGATTAGGTCCGTAAGCTTCTATAGGAACTTGTCTGACTTGTCTTAGGAAATGGTAGGGTTTTTTTTTTTTTTCTCTTGTGCATTTTCAAATACTATGAAATATCGAGACAAAAATTAGGATTTTGGATCTAGGATCTCTTGAAATTAGGTTTTTAGATCAAGATACGAAGAGGTGTTTTAAAGGGCAGATAGCCAGTGTCCTAGGTCAGATTTTCTGGAAGAAGGACTCCTGTGCATGCGAATTTTTTTTTTTGGGGGGGGACTCTTGGGAGGGGCAGGGCAGGACAGGGTTGGGGTGAGGGAAGCTGACCTACACAAGGTCCCATGTCTTCCCTGCCCCAGGTTCAGCCTGTCACCGGCTGCAGGCAGCAGGCGTTGGTGGGAGGTGCCCAACCTCCACAGGGCGAAGACGTTCGTGAAGGATTTGAACAACAAAGAAAAATAAGGTTACGATGCATGTGAAGAAAATCAGAGAGTATACAGGAATCTACCAACAGTACTGCCTTAAACCATGCCCAAAAATATGCGGGAGCAAGACAAGCGAGCGAGATACCTCAGTGTTACTAGTGACTGTCTCCAAAAGATGCACGATCGTCCTTTTTGATAATATTCTGCATTTGCAACGTGTTCACAGTGAATCTTGGATCGCGAAAAAGAACACACACTTGAGATGCGGTCAAAACCTGGCACAGTAACCCAATAAGATCTGACTTGTCATCTTTTACAAAAGAGGTCACCAAGCCATGACCCAAGGACCCAGTCCTGCCCAATGCCTGTTGCTATAAATAAAGTTTTATTGGGACACAGACATGTCCATTCATTAGTAACCTCTGTGGCTGCCTTCACCTAGAACCAGAGTTGAGGGGACTCAGTGAAAACTCTGTGACCTTGCCAAGATCTGCTTTAGATGACGATTCCTCATCTGTAAGATGGGTGACCACTCTTCCTCCTAGGATTTCTGAGTGGTTTAAGAGAAAACCTAAGTCCATAGCTAACTCAGCCTTCCCTAGGTGGGACAAGTCCAGGTGGGACAAGTCCACCTCCGCTATCATTTTGTCTCAGAAGCACAGCCAGTCCTAGCACCCAAGAGGACCTGGAAGCATGAAAAGCTGCTTACAACGTTCATTAAATTTTGGTATCATCAAGTACCCTTTCTGTTCATAGCAGTGCTACTTGCAATAGCAAAGACATGGAAACAACCTAACTGTCCAATGACAGAAGAATGGATACAGAAGATATATGTACTACAATGGAATACATGCAATGGAACATTGTCACTCAGCCTTTAAAAAGAACAAAATAATGCCATCTGCAGAACATGAGTGGACCTAGAGATGATCATACCAGGTGAGATCAAGTCAGAAAGAGAAAGACAAATGCTACATGATAAGACTAATGTGTGGAATCTATAAATTAATACAAATGAACATATTTATAAAACATAGACTCACAGATGTAGAAAATAACCTTATTGTAACCAAGGGGAAAGGTGGGGGAGGGATAAATTAGGAGTTTGGGATTAACAGATACACACTAGCATATATAAAAGAGGTAATCCACAAAGTCCTTCTGGATACCACAGGGAATTATCCAGTGATACACACAATGGAAAAAAGAATATGAAGAACAATGTATACATATGTATAACTGAATCACACTGCTATACAGCAGGAATTAGCACAGCTAATACTGTACTTCAGAAAAATAAAAAAAGGTTTTGGTATCACACAGGATAGATGTGCTCAAGAATTTTTTAGTCACCTGTGGACGATGTGGTTTTTAAAGGAAATCCTGCTCAGTTGATTGTACTAAACCATGTTAAAAAGGTTTCTTCTGTACGTTGCACAGAGATAGAACTTTGTGAGTATATTTATACAGTAAGTTTTTGCTAGCATTAAGAATGTAAAGCATACCACATTTCATTCCTTGCATTCCTCAAGACATACTGTAGCAGGCTTTTTGGATTCTACTGCATAATGCCGTCCTGGGGAAGCGAAGGCAATCTGTAATGACATTTTATTTCAGCTGTTCCTGCTGTAATCACTGGAAGGAATCCCACAGATGGAGGCATGAACGAAAATCAATGTGACTGAGTGAAGTCCATTTTCTATGTCTTTATTTTTCATGTAAAAATTTCATCTGGGGGACCCTTAAGTATAAAATGTGGGTAGTTCTAAAACTCGATGAAAAGGTGCCTCTCAACGTTTTTTTCCCCTCCTGTTCCTCCAAAAGGCAGTTATCGTCTCAAATAACTGAGCATCTCAGCAATGGGAAATTACGATGGCTTATACCTGAAGACGGACAAACCAGAATGATGATTCATTCAGACACTGATGGCGGGTGATATTGAGATATGGGGTCCCCATGCTGAAACAGTCCTAGAGCTGACAGCCCTTTCAGAAATCTGTAAATGAACCTGTCCCTGTATTAAATGAGCATCACATTTATTTTTTTTTAGGACCAAACCTGTGGCATATGGAAGTTCCCAGGCTAGGGGTCTAATTGGAGCTGCAGCTGCCAGCCTACACCACAGCCATAGCAACACTGGATCCCAATCGCATCTGTGACCTATACCACAGCTCATGGCAACACCAGATCCTTAATCTACTGTGCGAGGCCAGGGACTAAGCCACATCCTCATGGATACAAGCTGGGTTCTAAACCCACTGAGCCACAATGGAAGCTCCAAATGAGTGTTACATTTTTGTAGAAGATATACATGTTTTAGGCAAATGACTACAAGTACGGGGAACAGCAGATACCTTCCATGTGTTCCATGACCATGACGGAGCATTTATTTGCTGGGTCCTTTGCTAGAAAGAGAGGCAGAATACCCCCAGTGTCCCCTGCTTGACCTTCAAAACTGTCTGCCTTAAAAAAGAGTTCAAAATTAGGAAAGTAACTAATCAGTGATTGAGGAATTTCCCTCCACGGTGACGGGGGGAGCAGCTGAGCTTTGGATCAGTCAATTGCATGCTAGCATCATAGTGGCTGTTCTTTTATCTTCCTTCCCCTGAAGTTAAGAGTTGGGGAGACAACTGAAGACCATAAGCCACGGCAGTGAGCTGAGACAACAACCTACAATAGTCCACATGTCCAGAACACCTCGGGCTCTATTTCACATCCCAGCCTTCCACGGGGTGACTGATGGACTCTGGATGTAGGTTAACGGTGCAAGATTCCGTGGGCCTGCCACAGCATGGGCATGTCAACTGAATCCAATTCAAGAAATAGTTACGGCACAGCTACCTGGTGCCAAGCTGTGTGTTCGGCACTGTGGAACAGACAGAGATGACCAGACATGTATTATGTCCTTAAGGTGCTTGTGGGGTTTAGGAGGGGAACAGCATTAAAAGGAAACCTGGGGAAAGCCTCCAAATGACCATCCTTAAAGTATGGTGGTGAATCAGTCGGGAACCAACCAGGAAGTTTGTCCATCACAGAAGGAATTGAATAGAGGGGATTAGCTGGTGTTGTGTACTTTTTTTTTTTTTTCCCTTCTTCTACTTTTTAGGGTCAGACCTGCAGCATATGGAAGTTCCCAGGCTCAGAACCACACCACAGCCACAGCAACACGGGATCCAAGCTGCATCTGCAACCTGCACCACAACTCACGGCGACAGCCAGATCCTTAACCCAGTGAGCGAGGCCAGGGATCGAACCCATGTCTTCATGGATACTGCTCAGGTTCTTAACCCACCGAGCCACAACAGGAACTCTGAGGGGATGTGTGATGCAGGTGATCTTAAGGGATGGTGAGGAAATGCAGAGGCTAGTAACAACAGAAAGTTGTTACCACCCTGAGGGTGGACGGTCCAAGGGCAAGAAGAGATGTTGGTAGCGCCAGGGAGCATGTTACCATGGAGGGGGCAGGATTTTGAGTCAGGGCGGGGTGGAAATGCATGAGGAGAAGGGTGAGAAATACACTGGGTTTCCCCTCGCTCCACCAGCCAGTCTCCTGCGGTGTGACCTAGGAGCGAGCCTGGTGTCACGGATTCTCGGAGAACACTGCCTACAAGGTGCTGCCTCCCATGGATGTCCCACAGAGCAGGGGAATGGCGAGAAGGGGTTTGGGGCAAGGACCCCAAGGCAGACAAAGATGCCCAGAGATGGACAAACACAGCATTACGGAAATTCAAGGTCAGAAAAGTCAGGCAACGTGAAAGAAGGCCTCTGGGATTCTAGATCATGCAGAGCTCTGTGTACTTTAATAGTTTAGTAATATTTCATATACCATGAGGAAATTAAAAGTATCCATAACATTCTTCCAAAGAGGAAGTGCAGGTGGCCAACCGGCACACAAAAAGATGCCCAGTGTCTGTAACTATTAGAGAAATGCAAATCAAAACTACAACAGCAGTCAGAAGGGCCATCATCAAAAAGTCTACAAATAGGAGTTCCCATCGTGGCTCAGCAGAAATGAATCTGAGTAGCATCCATGAGGACACAGGTTCGATCCCTGGCCTTGCTCAGTGGGTTAAGGATTGGGCGTTGCCACGAGCTGTGGCGTAGGCTGCAGACGTGGCTCCGATCTGGTGTTGTTGTGGCTGTGGTGAAGGCCAGCGGCTACAGTTCTGATTCGACCCCTATCCTGGGAACCTCCATACATGGAGGGTGTAACCCAAAAAACACAAAAGTCTACAAATAAATGCTGGAGAGGGCATGGAGAAAATGGAACCCTCCTACACTGTAGGAGGGGATGTAAATGGGTGCCACCACTATGGAGAACAGTATGGGTTTTCTTTTAAAAACTAAAATTAGAACTACCATATTATTTAGCAATCCCACTCACTCCTGGGCATATACCCAGAAAACACAAAATTTGAAAAGATATATGCACCCCAATGTTCACAGAACCATTTACAGTAGCCAAGACACGGAAGCGACCTACGTGTCCATCAAGAGATGAATAAAGAAGATGTGGTACGTATATACAACGGAATACTACACAACCCTAAAAAAGAATGAAATCATGCCATTTGCAGCAACATGGATGGACGGAGGGATGATCATACTAAGTGAAGTACGACAGAGAAAGACAAACACCACATGCTATCCCTTGTATGTGGAATCTACAATATGACATAAGTGAACTTACGACAAAACAGAAACAGACAGACATAGAGAACAGAATTGTGGTTGCCAAGAGGGAGGGCTGGACTGGGCGTTTGGGGTTCGCAGATGCAAAGTATTACAGGTGTAACTTACACATCACAATAGCCAAGATATGGAAACACCCTAAATGTCCATTAACAAATGAATGGATAAGGACGTGGTTTATATATACAATTGAATTCTACTGAGTCATAAGAAAAATAAAATTGTGCTGTTTGCAGCAACATGGATGGATTTGGAGGGCATTATGCTTAATAAGTCAGAGAGAGAAAGAAAATACTGCCTGATACCACTTATATGTGGAATCTTTTTTTTTAGGGCCAAGCCCACGACACACAGAAGGGGGAATACGAGTTCGAATCAGAGCTGCAGCTGCCAGCCTACGCCACAGCCAGAGCAACACAAGTTCCGAGCCGCATCTGTGACCTACACCATGGTTCATGGCAATGACAGATCCTTAATCCACTGGACGAGGCCAGGGTCCTCACGAATCCTAGTTGGGTTCCTAACCTGCTGAGGCACAACGGGAACTCCCCAGAATCTTAAAAAAATAAACAAGTTAGTGAATATAACAAAAAAGCAAACTCGTAAATATAGAGAACAAACTGGTGGTTACCAGTGGGGATGGGGTGGGGGGTGGGCAACAACAGGGCTGGGGTATTAAGAGGTATCAGGTATATAATAAGCTACAAAGATACACTGTCCAACAGAGGGAATCTAGCCAGTGTTTTATAATAAGTATAACTGGAGTCTAACCTGTAAAAATTGGGAATCACTATATTGTACAGCTGTAACCTATAATATTGTATATCAGCTATACATCAATCAAAAAACCCCCACAAAAATACGTATAAATGTTTTATCTGAATCCAGGACCTAGGAGAGCCAATGTCAAGCACCCATGTCTTAGGGACAATTTTCAATCAGAAATAAGTGGACTGTCTACAACTTAACACTTGCTTCCCCTGCTCTTATCTTTAGCCCTTGGTCCTTGTCAAATGCCATTCATCCCGATCCAGGAAAAAAAAAAAAAAAATGACACAACGTTGAACCAGATGAAGGCGCACCCTGGTTGGTTTTCACACCCTTCAGGTGAGTTAACCACGTTTTGCCTGTCCAGTTGCTTCGGTTCTAGGCTGCATCTACACTGAGACCTTCTGGTCCCTCTAATTTTCTTCCATCTGGGAGGGGATCCATTTCATTTTAAGAAACAAGCTCCACGACTGGGTGTGATTTCATGCCCTCTGCTTTCCTCATCCGAATGCCCCAAAATGTTCCACATGATTTCCATCAGGTGAAAAATGCCTCGACGAGGAAAAAAACCTGTCTGTGTTCCAGATCGGGGATTGGCACGCTTTCTCAGGACAAGGTTAGAAAATCCAAAGCGTGGGCTGTGCAGGGCACGTGGTCTCTGTTAGAGTGACTCAAGTGGGCCACAACAAGACATACAAGTTACAGAGAGAAATGAGCATGTCTGTGTTCGAATAAAGTTTTATTTACAAAACAGGCTATGGGCCACGGTTTGATGACCAGTGATCTGGAAGCTATTAATTTAGTGCCTGTATGTATGCAACTGTATCTGTCTTCCAGTAGCCATGAGCAAGTCTTACCCTAATTAGAAAATTAGAAAGTAAGGCTGTCCCTGCTGACTATTTTCACAGATGCAGCGTTGCTTTACAATGTTGTGTGAATTTCTGCTCTACAGCAAAGTGATTCAGTGATACATGTATTTTTCTTTTTCATATTTTTTCCCCATTATGGTTTATCCCAGAATACTGAATGCAGTTCCCTGTGCCATGCGGTAGGACCTCATTGCTTATCCATTCTAAATGTTGAAGTTTGCATTTACTAACCCCAGACTCCCTGTCCACGCCACTCCCTGCCTCCCCCCACCCCCCTTGGCAACCACAGGTCTGCTTTCTATGTCTGTGGATTGGTTTCTGTTTCATAGAGAAGTTCATCTGTGTCCTATTTTAGATTCCACGTGTTAGTGGCCTCATATGATGTATGTCCTTTCTCTATCTGACTTACTTCACTTAGTATGAGAATCTCTAGGTCCTTCCATGTTGCTGCACATGGCATGAGTCCATTCTTTGTATGGCTGCGAAATATTTCATTGTGGGTATATAACACATCTTCTTTATCTACTTCTCTGTGACTTGTTGATTTTTAATAAAATCAGTCGTGTTAAGCGAAGCAATCTTCCCTGGATGCCCTTTGAGATTAAAACTGTAATGGAACATTCCTGATTCGGTTTTGTTGCATTGTAATATTTGTTCATTTTATAAATATATATTTTACGATGTTATCAGTCAGTCACAATCATGAGTAATGCTAAGCTTGCTCTAAGCATAAGCCATGCTATGCTTCATTCTCAGAAGCTAAGACTTGAGCGTGGCTGGTGAAAAAACCCATTGTTATAAAGAGCGAAAACTGGAATTTGGACTAAGATCCGTAGACAAAAAGTGTCTGTGCCTACAATAAAATCATAATGAGGCTCACAAAGCATACTGGGCATCTTGTGAGAAAGACAATTTAAGATCCCCTCGTTAATCTCATAATCATAATAAAAAGAACAGATGGAAGCATTCCATTCAAAGTGTGATGTTTACGAGTGTCCTTAATACGGACCGTGGGGTACCAGCGCCAGCAGTGTCCTCAATACGGACCGTGGGGTACCAGCGCCAGCAGTGTCCTTAATACGGACCGTGGGGTACCAGCGCCAGGATGGATCCAGAGGAAATGCATGACTCATTTGGTTTCCACTTTGGGGAAAATTAAGTAGATACCTGAATTCTGGCAGCATCGATTGGATAACCCATCGACGCCAACTCAATTGCCTGTCGTTTCTGTTAGAGAATTCACGAGTTCAGAAAGGCTGGTAGGGCGGGCGATGCTTTGCCACTTAGCGAGATCCAATACTCAATTCAATGAGCTGAAATTAACTGCCTCTCCCCAGCTGCTGAAAAAAACAAGCTTCCCAGAGCCTTTCTACAATAGTAAAGTGAATTAATTTATTTGCACACACTCTGGAGAATCTGTCTACCCACCCAGCGTCTCCTTGAACTGGAACCAGCTTCTCGCGCCTCCCGTGACTAGTTTTTATTTAAAGGAACAATGTAATCAGAAGGTAAATGGGGTTTGGGGGTGGTTTCCTTGAGAAAGCGGCTGAAGCCAGCATTATCTCCAACATCATCAGCATCACTGAACCGTTCGAGGTCTGGGTGGGGAAAACAAAGAATGCGTTTCCTGGCTTCGAGTGACTTAACTTTTTAGAGGTGATTGTGAAGTAAACGCTCTAGTGTGTTCTCCTTTCGGATCCCAGGTCTGGCAAGTGATAAAAGGAGATGACAGACTGACATTTCTTTTTATACAATTTGAAAATTGATGAGGCATAATTTCCTGGGTTGATATTGAATCAATTTAGAAAGATCGATGGATGCAGCACCATCTAATTACCGAGGTCCTTCCATCAGGACATCAGTATGCAAAATCTAATTGTGGCTGCTGCTCATTGTTCTTTTGAGGCGTGATGATTGGTATGCAAGAGCTGTTTTTGTTTGTTTGCATTTTGTTTTCCATATGTGGTTTGATCTATAGCCACGGTGATCTCAGAAGGCTGGTGTACAGAGCCACTTTATATTTTTTAATTTTATTTATTTATTGAGGGTTTTTTAGAACCACACCTGTGGCATACAGAAATTCCCAGGTCAGGGGTCAGATCAGAGCGATAGCCGCCAGCCCACACCACAGCCAGATCTAGAATCCACTGAACGGGGCCAGGGATCGAACCCCCATCCTCCTGGATACTAGTCGGGTTCGTCACCACCGAACCACAATGGAACACTGTGATCCATTTTCTGGAGCTGAGAAAATGCAGAAGCAGCCACACCATCAGTGGCTGATTCAGAACCTGGCTTGCTTGCTTGACCTGTGCTTTGCATGTTATCATGTGACTTCACGGTGGAGTGGAAAACGCAGGCGTGGGTTTGTTGGAATGTACAGGGGCTATGAACACACACACACACACACACACACACACACACACAGGTGCATGAAAACCGAGCCTAAAAGACGGTCACCTGGGTGGGCTGAGAGGACACCCCTATCTTAGCTGGCTTTCAGTGCATGCGTGGAAAGGGGTCAATACAGCAACCAGCACGCCAAGGTTATGAGAAACAGAGTATTAGGACTGGATGGCACCAACGCATAGCGTGCGGAAACTCCGGGCACATTCAGGCTTTGACTTGACCTGTTTGGTGGGAGCCAAGATCCGTCTGCAAACGTAACCTCAGGCTTTAAGTCTGGAAGGGGAGAGGGATTTCATCTTCAGCATAAAGGAGATGGGGCTTTAAACAAAGAGAGTGTTGGGAGCAACTATCAAAACCACACACCGTCAAGTCTCCTTAAGATCTCAGAGTCGATTTCAGCCCACGAAAAGTAATACTTTAGTGCAAGATGATTCCTTAGTGATTCCTTAATCATTTCTTACTTCCTCATGGGCAGAGAAAGATCCATTTCGTAACATCTCAGTTGTAGACCCGACAAACAAAAAAGTCCTGGAAATAGAACTACCGTATGATCCAGCAATCCCACTTCTGTGACTCTAACTGTAATTTGAAAAGATACATGCGCCCCAGTGTTCACTGCAGCACTGCTTACAATAACCAGCACATGGGCGCCACCTAAACGTCCATCCACAGAGGAATGGATAAAGAAGATATATATATGTATAACTCAGTCATAAGTAAAGAACAAAATCATGCCATTTGCAGCAACACGGATGGACCTAGAGATTCTCATACTAAGTGAAGTTAGTGAAAGACAAACATAATATGCTATCACTCATATGCAGATTCTAATAAAAGGATACAAATGAACTTACTTGCAGAACAGAAACAGACTCACAGACTTTGAAAAACTCATGATTATCAAAGGGGACAGGTGGGGGTGGGAGGGGATGGACTGGGGGTGTGGGACTGGCACATGTGCTCTGTGGTGTAAGGAATGACTGAGCAGCGGGGACCTGCCATCAAGCATAGGGAGCGCTGCCCGATATGCTGTCATAATCTATGGGGGAAGAGATCTAAAAGAGAACGTATGTGTGTATACATGTAATTGAATCACTTTGTCGTACAGCAAAATTATCACAACCTTGTAAACCAACTATACCTCAATAAAACTTTTACAAAATAATTTTATGTTTTATTTTATTTTGGCCACATCCAGGCATGTGGAAGTTCCTGGGCCAGGGATCGAACCCGCACCACACTGGCAATCCTCGCCACAGCAGTGACGCCGCCGGATCCCTAACCCGCTGAGCCACCAGGGAATTCTGAAAGAGTCACATTTTAGACAGAGGAGGGGGGCTTTGTACCATCTGATGAAAAAAATCTTAGCGAGACCCATGGGAAGAAAAATTCCCGTCCGAATATACTGAAACAATTCCAACATGGAAACTAACTGCAGGAATCACAAGGCTTATAGAAAAGAGAATTTATTTCCCCAAGAGCAAGAAAAAAAAGGGGGGGGGCTTTGCCTTAAGAAAAGATTTGGTCCTCGAAGAGTAACTACATCCTTCATCACCAGCCTGCTGTCCGTGATGGGGGATGAAGACCCACTGGCTTAGAGATCAAAGTTAATTCTCACTTTGTGACTTGGAAAATACTGTACTTCTTGAAAGTCTGAAGATGTTGAAACCTACTCGGGGTATTTAATACTCGAATGAATGAAGGTGACCTTCAATGGAAGGTAAGACCCCACCAGCCAAGTGTCATCAGAAAATCAAATGCAAGAAAAGGAACTGCAGGCGCTATTGCCTGAAGAAGAGATATGATTTAACAAGGACTGCTGAGCCCTTGTGTCCAAGCATTCTCCATTTTTACTGGGAGGAAATCACAAGGAAAAGAAGACTTAAAATTATGACATGCTGAAGGCTGTGACACTGGAAATGACCTTTAGAAAGAATGTATTTTCTCTCGGCCCATCTCTTTAATAATTCAACCAGCGCTATCTTCAGTCTAGAGGGTGCTTTTAGGCGTGACTTAAATGAATGCGCGATAATCTCTCGGAGTCCAAAATTGGTTATGAAAGGAAAGGCAGGATAAGAATTTAGGAAGAATATATCACATCACAGAAGCTTTTATAGCTTTAAACTTGCAGGAATTTCTGCATTTTTAGTATGTATTTATGGGCAACTCTAGACACAATGCCATGTTCAACATTTTTCCCCCCCAAGGATGGAAATAGCTACCAAAGTTATACTTGCAACTATTTGAATTTAAGCTATCGGCTTCATGACAAAGTTGCAATACAGATTGTTGGCCAAAAGACTTTAAACTGCGTGATCGTTAATTTTTCTGATGTTGTCTTTGTTATGTGACTACTGTGAATGGATCCCCAGATTTCGCTTGTCCAGCACACAAGGTATTGACAGAGGTGTGGGCACGTGATTAAAGCTATTAAGATACCATCATTCCCATGAGGGTAACAGGTTCTAAACTTTAGTGCTTGAAGATGGAAACCAAGGATGAACCTCGTCTCTTTCATCTCACCTCCTTTCAAGGTGACATCCATCCTCACTGTAAATGCTGCAGATGCTAAAATGTCCCAGAGGAAATGCTCAAGCAGGTGAAAAGGGATGCACACGTATTAAGTCCAAGTTTTTGGCCGTGGACTGGGCTAGGCACGAGATGTCCACTATCGTCACATCCTTAGAACCACCCCAGAAGCTAAGTCAGATCAGCCTCCTTCCAACATAGTTGCCTGATGTCAGGCTGGTCTCTAAGAAAAGTCCCATTCTGGCTCGTAGAACGTGTGAAATCTCCTGAAAGGTGTGGTCAAGTGCCACGTGGGTCTTACCGAAAACTGCAGCAATCTGGAGGGAAAAAGTCACTGGAGACCCTGAGATTTCTAATACTGTGTTACTTGAATTGATCTCCGTTCACTGAATTGATGCTCTCAGTATTTTGGGGATTCAATGAGAACATGTTGGAACTCATTCCGGCATCACTTTTTAACCTAGACCATGACAATGGGAAACTGAATTAAAATATCCTGTATGTCTCTTCCTTTCTTTACATTTTTTGGGGGAGACGGAAGGGTGAGAACAAGTAATCCACAGGGACCTAACTTCCCAGCATCTCTTTCGTTACCTGAGTGTATCCACACCTTAGATCAAAGAAACCCCTTAGAACAAATGCAGAAACGGGTGTTATCTCATGCCCAGCCAGATTTGCTCAAAATTACTTACACAGTACTCTTGCCAAGAGCTTAACTTGCTCTAGTCACGAGAAGGAAGCAATCAGACAAATCCAGACCAAAAAGCGGTCAAAAGAATAACAGCAAACAGGGACGCTTCAAGCATGTCAATTTTGGGGAAACAAACGCAAAACTGCAGAGGGTCAATTCTAGATCTATAGAGGGTGAAAAGACATGAGCATCAAGCATGATTATTAACTGAAGCTTGGATTTATATATATATATTCAGCTGAGAGTCAAGCATGATTATTAACTGAAGCTTGGGTTTATATATATATATATATATATATATATATATACACACACATATATATTCAAATGAGTCATATATATGATACAGATCATATAGTGAGATTTTGTGATATCTGGAAATTTTTCATTTTAGGTCTTATTTTATCGTTTTATTTTATTTCATTTCGTTTTATTTTGTTTTGGCTTTTTAGGGTCGCACTTGCAGCATATGGAAGTTCCCAGGCTAGAGGTTGAATCAGAGCTGGAGCTGCCAGCCTACACCACAGCCACAGCCATGTGGGACCGACACTGCAGCTCACAGAAACGCTAGATCCTTATCCCAGTGAGCGAGGCCAGGGATCAAACCCACATCCTCTTGGATACCGTTTGGGTTCATTACCGACGAGCCACCATGGGAACTCCTACTGTATCAATGTTCAATATCTTGGATGTGCTCATGGTATTACGGTTATGCCTTTGATCTTAGGAGAGGCACACCAAAGCATTTATCAGTAAAATGTCATTACGTGCAAATAATTCAGAAGGATTTGAAAAAAAAATATGTATTTATTGAGACAGAATTGCTATACAGCATCATGCATTGACTGATAGACATCATGAAATGATTATTACAATAAGTTTTTTTTTTTTTGTCTTTTTGCCTTTTATCTAGAGCCACACCCGCGGCATATGGAGGTTCCCAGGCTAGGGGTCTAACAGGAGCTGTGGCTGCCGGCCTACACCACAGCCACAGCAACGTGGGATCCGAGCCGTGTCTGCACCCTACACCACAGCTCACGGCAACGCCGGATCCTTAACCCACTGAGCAAGGCCTGGGATCGAACCCGCGACCTCATGGTTCTTAGTCGGATTCGTTAACCACTGAGCCATGACGGAAACTCCTACAACAAGTTTAATGAACATTCCTCAACATATGTAGACAATAAAAATTAAAGAAATAGAATATTTTTCATGATGATGCTAAGTCCTATGACTCACTCTCTTAACAGCCTGCGTACATAATATCTGGCAGTGCTACTTATATTTATCAGGTTGGCCTGCACATTTCCAGTCCTTATTTTTTTAACTGGAAGTTTGTACCTTTGAAGCAAAATTAAAGTGGTATTTGGAGTATGCCACATGTTTTCTTTTTACAACAATTTATACCAAAGGATTTGCAAAAAATAACAGGATAACGCTAAGACTGACACATAGCACCTGGCCTCCGGGGCTGGGCCCACTACTTTTAAAAAGTTGCATTAAATGCTCCATCATGCACTTACGTAGAATTACATTTGTACAAACACACGCACTTGTGTTCACAGTGGTAAAAAGCTTCCAGCAATTTCCCAGGAGTTGCTAAGGAGTGGGATGGTCATGCTGTGAAGAGGGGTGAAATTGATTAAGAGCAAAGAGTGATTCATTAACACAGAATAAACATGCGATTTTCAGTGGATACATCTGGGTGGATGATGAGATTTTCGAGAGAAAACAAAAACATGGCAACTATTGGAGGAGAAGGGCAGGGTATCTATCCAAGAATTCTGTGGAAAAAAATCGCCTTTAGGGTGATAACACCGTTTTCACATTCATTCATGAGTTGTGTCGCTAAGGGAAATTTTTGTCACCATCATCAAGAATTCTTCCACCCTTGAACCTTAAGACGTAACTTTTAGTGTATTGAAATTGGAAGTACAAAATATAGCCAACGTTTTCCCAATAACTCATTCAGAGTGTTATTTCCAAAAATCATTCTTCCTCTTTCCCCTCCATGCCCATAAATACCTATGAAGCAGAAGCAGTGTATGTTATTAATTTTCCCCTTCCATCATCTTGTGTCTCACCCCATCTGTGACACCTGCACGCAACATTCTCCAAGGTCCACACTGGGCATCTGATGCTGTTTTAACTGTTCACATCCAGAGAATACCCTTCCCGCCGTGGCTGTGATGCTGCCTTCCTGGGGTGGGAACACAGGGACCCATAAGAATGAACTTGCAAACAGGGAGTGAACATGGAACTCTCCAGAGCTTGCAAGTCATGGAACTACCCTGGGTTTTCCTGAGACTGATGGGGAATCATGGCGGGAAAACCAGGCAAGCCAGATTCATATTAGCAGGTGCAATTTTCTACCATAGAAAGACACTGTCATCAACCGTACAACTGTTTTCTTAGGTCAGTCTCCCAAGGCAACAGAAATAAAAAGGGAAATAAACCAATGGGATCTAACCAAACTGACAAGCTTTTGCACAGCAAAGGAAAGCATTAAAAAAAAAAAAAACCTATGGAATGGGAGAAAATAGTTTCAAATGATAAAACTGACAAGGGCCTCAGCTCTAAAATATACAAACAACTTATACAACTCAACAGCAAAAAAAATCCAACAACCGAATTGAAAAATGGGCAGAAGACCTGAATAGACATTTCTCCAAAGAGGATATACAGAGAGCCAACAGGCACATGAAAAAATGCTCAACATCACTGATGATTAGAGAAATGCAAATCAAAACTACCATGAGATACCACCTCACACCAGTCAGAATGGCCATCATTAACAAGTCCACAAACAACAGTTGCTGGAGGGGGTGTGGAGAAAAGGGAACCCTCCTGCACTGTTGGTGGGAATGTAAGCTGGTACAACCACTATGGAAAACAGTATGGAGATACCTCAGAAAACTTAATATAGAATTACCATATGACTCAGTAGTCCCACTCTTGGGCATATATCTGCACAAAGCTTTCCCTGAAAAAGATACATGCACCAGTATGTTCATTGCAGCACTATTCACAAGAGCCAAACATGGAAGCAACCTAAATGTCCATCAAAAGATGAAGGATTAAGAAGATGTGGTATATATACACAATGGAATACCACTCAGCCATAAAAAAGCATGAAATCATGCCATTTGCAGTAACATGGATGGACCTAGAGATTCTCATACACTAAGTGAAATAAAGAGAAAGATAAATACCATGTGCTATCACTTATACCTGGAATGTAATATATGGCACAAATGAACCTTTCCATAGAAAACAAAAACATGGACATGGAGAACAGAGTTGTGGTTGCCAAGGGGGAGTGAGGGACTGCTGGGGTTAATAGATGCAAGCTGTTGCCACTGGAATGGCTAAGCAATGAGATCCTGCTCTATAACACTGGGAACTATATCTAGTCACTTGTGATGGAACATGACGGGGGATGATGTGAGAAAGAGAATATATGTATATATGTGTGATTAGGTCACTTTGCTGTACAGTAGACATTGACAGAACACTGTAAACCAACTAAAATGGAAAAAATAAAAATCATTACAAATTTAAAAAAAGGACACTGTCAAAGACGGATGTCCATCAGCTGAAGAACAGAGAAGCAATGGGGCGTGCCCAGGCAGTAGAATATTATGCAGCCATGAAAACCAATTAGGTACTAAGACATGCTGCAACAGGGATGGACTTTGAAAATGTAATCCTCAGTGGAAGAAATCAGTTATAAAAGGACAAGACAGTATGACTCCATTTACCTGGTATGTCTAGAGTAGGCAAATCCAGGTAGACACAGAAAGTCTGTTAGTAGCTGCCTAGGGTTGGGGTGTGTGTGAGAGATCAGGAGTGAGACTGAGTGAGGCAGGGTTTCTTCTTTGCAGGTAACGAAAATGTTCTAAAGTTGGCTGCCATAATAGTATTCAACTCTGTATATATATTCTAGAAGCTATTAGATTGTGTACTTTGGGTGGGTTGTAGGACTTGTGGATTTTATATTATTATTATTATTATTATTATTATTATTATTATTATTATTATTATTGCTTTTTTAGGGCTGCATGTGAGGCAGATGGAAGTTCCCAGGCTAGGGGTTGAATTGGAGCTGCAGCTGCAGGCCTATATCACAGCCACAGCAACACAGGATCCACGCCATGTCTGTGACCTACACCACAGCTCACAGCAACGCTGGATCCTTAGCCCGCTGGGTGAGGCCAGGGATCAAACTTCATCCTCATGGATACTACTCGGGTTCATTACCACTGAGCCATGACAGGAACTCCCATGGACTTGTGGATTTTATTTCAATAAATTTGTTACCCAAAAAAAAAAAAAAAGGATTGAAAGCAGCCTTTGAGATAATGTCAACAGAAGACTGGAAGTAGAAACTGGTAATGTTGCTCAGTTCCTGACTTCTTGCTTCTATTTATTCATTTCTTGTGCAGCCAATGACTTGGTATGCTGACACCTGCAAGGCTTATAAAAGAAGCTTACAGTGAGGCATAAGTGTCCACTGCCCTGCAGAAACTCGGGGTAAGCCACACTGTCACCGCTATCCTGAGCAGGGAGGAAAATTCCTATTTATTGTCTCAACGACTTTTCACAAGAACTAGGAGCACTGCCCTGGGAAGGCTGCCAAACACTGGCAGTGCAGGGCTCCCTTGGCTTTTCACATGCTACTCAAAGAATCCATCTGTGTGTGCTCAATATATAAAACAGACTTTTTTTGCCAAGGCATTTTTTAAATTTATATAATTAAAAAAAAACTTGTAACGGTGGCTTAATAAAATCATTCAATGAAAAGCGATTAAAAAAAAAATCTTATAGCAGCACCCAATAGGCATACAGAAGTGCCCTGGCCAGGGATTAAAATCCAAATCACAGCTGTGACCTTTGCCACAGCTGCAGCAATGTGGGACCCTTGAAACTACCGTACCTGCGGGGCTGGGGTTTGAACACTTGCCTCTGTGGCAAGCCTCTGCATTAAGATTCTTAGCCCACTGTGTCACACCAGGAACTCTGAAAAGCGATTTGGGGGGGGGGGGTAGGGACACGTGGAAATTAGAAGATTGAATGATGGGTGACAGGAGCAATCTTATTTGTAACATAAATTTTCATAAATGGAGTTGAATTATTTCAGGACAGCTCAAATGCACCTCCCTCAGCAAGGCTTCTGGGGAACAAGTGAGAAGAACGCTGTTCTAAGCAGCTCACTCCCCATTTAAGTTCTGAGTTCCGCCATCTCAGCTTCCCTTTCTTTAAAATGAGTCTGCTTTGGGTGTGCTGACCTGATTTTTAAACCCCAGTTCTCTATATATTATATGGTCAAAGGGTTTATTCCTGAGAGATGAAATATATATATACACACACACACACTACATTTAGATTTATAGATTATATGGGTAGGTATATTTTAGTTCATCTCTCAGGAATGGAGTGTTTGGCCATGGAGTGTATCACGGAAAATTTTATAAAAACATGATTTTTGGCTAACAGGAACTGTACTGTTCCTTTTAGCTGTAGAATTTTGTTATAGAAAATTGGATCTACTCCTGCAGAATCAAAACGAACCCACCAATCATGCTTAATTTGAGTACCATGAATTACCCACCCCCTCTATCTCTCTCTCTCTCCCTACACACACACACACACACACACACACACACACAGTTTTGTTCATCAGTCAGAGGTTTTCAAAATCCCTGGATCTTGCTTTGTCCATGCAAATAATTTGAAACAAGGCATCTCTCACATCTGAGGTTTCTTCTACCTCCCCCTGTTACTGTCAGTCCTCTGCCATCTCTTGACTTCTAAGGGGATACAACAAACTCCCAAAAGGTCTCAATTTCAGCCTGATACCTCCCACCTTCCCTTCCACCACCACACAAGCTCTTCTGAAATGTGTATTTTACCGAATCACTTGCTAGCTGAGACCTTCCTCAGTTTCCTTTTTTTAAATTAAAGAATAATGGATTTATAGTGCCATGTCCAGTTCTGCTGTACAGCAAAGGGACCCAGGCACCCATATACATACATTCCCTTTCTTAGATGATCTTCCATCGTGTTCTATCCCAAGAGACTGGATAGAGTTCCCTGTGCTGGACAGCAGGACCTCCTTGCTGATCTATTCTCAATGTAACACAGTTTCTTAATCGCCCCCACCCTGCTGCAATTATACTTCCAGGTCTCCGCGTCCAACAGCCCTGCTCACCATATCTTAACTCTTATTGAGCTTTTTCCAAGGTCCATATCTCCCTTGGAAGTGGGGGTGTTTCCATCCCTGGTGGGGAGAAAAGACTCCCACTGAAATATTACGCTTGACTTTCAGCTGCCTCAGGAAGATTTTCCCCATCATCCCACAGTCTCCTACAGACAGCTCCAGCCCTGGGTTTATGGCCGCCTGGTCCATTTGAGATTTGCTACGTGCTGGTTTACAGCTGTCTTTCAAACCGACTTTTGTAAAGTCAAATTTGCACCCTGTCCTATGTGAAAGATCCATGACTTGTGATGGTTTTCTTATATGATTTGCACCCCTTTCATTCATGCACAGAGTATCACACTGGTCTGGGTGATGGTGTCAGCACAAGAGTTATCCTAGAGCTGAGTAAGCGGGAGAGTTCACAAAACTCTGGTGTCCTTGAAATGGAACAGGACCCTGGGGCCCTCCAGGTACAAATACTTGCAGTTGTTTCCTGTATCTTGTCTGTAGGAAATGGCTTCCTTAGGCCTTCAGGACCTCTCTTGAGCTCCAAAGGGAAGGTTTAGACAGATGCTAATCAGGGAAGGAGGGATGCAGAGACCAGGGAGCAGCAGTCGAGAGACAAGAGTGCAGCCTGGGGGTGGGTCCTCGTTCTGCCTCCAAGAACTAAGGCCCCACCCAGGTGCAGGAGGGCAACTTTGGGCTGAGCACAAGATTCCTGGAGCCCCACCCTGAATCCTCACCACAAGCCGATCAGAAGAAAGACTGCATACAGTAGAAGATAACATAGACTCTGACCCTCTCCTCTAACGATTCTCCCTTTAAAAACTTTCATGGTTGAGCAGAATTTTCAGTGTTGGCTTTTGGACATGAGTCCGCCTTCTCCCCAGGTTGCCAGCCTCCTGAATAAACTTTTCCTTTGCCAACAAACATCTGCTTGAAAGTACTGGGTCTCAAGCAGCCAGCAGCCAACCCTGAGTTTGGTAATGATGCAGGCAACCTCATACACCTAAGAGAAAAGTTCTCCTTTTAGAAATGCCTAGTTTACAATTAAATAATTTAGGGTCCTTCCTTGTGCTTCTCCTTGCCTTAACTGCACCCTAAACACAATCACCTGTGAACTACAGATGAGGCACCCTTAGTACAACTGCCTGTGGGTCAAAGATGATAAACACATGATTTTTTTGAGGACTTTCCCAAATCACCCTCATTGCTGATCGATACACCCTTTTTTCAAGTATTTCTATCATAGGAAAAAATTGAGATATGATAACCCAGAAGATAACCAGGATCACACTGTGATCTCATGACACCAACTTTGATGACTAAAGATTCCCCCAAAGAAAGAAGAAGGCATATATGCCCTCAACTCTGACTCTTATCAGGAACCCTGTTTCGTTTTTTGTTTTTTTCTTTTTACTACTATAAACTCCCTGCAATTCTTCCCAATGGAGGATATTTTAAAGCATTAGCCTGCTGTAGCCTCCTTTGCCCAGCAAACCAATCAATGCTTTTTCTCATTCACACCAAACTCTGTCTCTGCATTTCTATGTGGCACTAGTGGACCAGAGGCCACGTTTCAGCAACAGTAGTATCTTTCCAATGAAAGCATAAGCCGTATCTGGGGACAAGACTAATATTATATTCAGGGAGGTCTAATTCCTCTGAAATTCCTGTTATAAAAGGAAGTCAAGTATCTAAATACTGGACCCATGTGACATTTTTTTTTCCTTGTGTTGCACTGATACAAGAGAGCACTTTCATTCCACATTGCCAGGGACCTCCAGGAAGTGGGGATCCCTTTTCTAGGCTTTCAAAGCAAATTCATACAAGGTGAGCCCCTAAGAAGACACCGCTTTATAGGCTTGCAGTGTCTATGGGTGAGATTTCTGGGCAGAGCATGGTTTAGCTGGTTCTCTGCCTTGAGTTCCGTAAGGATCCACTCGTTTCAAGACTCACTGGGGTCAAAGGAAGAATACAGGTGTAGGACTGAGGGCGCTTCCTGGCAGGCTTCTTCCGATCTTGGTCTGGTCCTTTTGACAACAGCCATGGAGGGTGGAATCCCTCACATGCCCTGAAAATCTCTGTCTATTCCTTTATCTGCCTTCCTCTCCTACACATCTCTCTGAGCACCTGTCCTACTTTTGGAAGCTTCTGTGATTCCACTAGGGTCACCTGCATTATCGAAGATACTCTATTTTGAGGTCAGCTGATTAAATCTCATCTCCCTCTTTAAGATCTCTTCCCAAGCAGTTCTTAGATTAGGGTTTAAGGGAATTGATAGGAAACATGACTCTGGAGCAGATACCTTTTGAAGAAGGCAAAGATGGGTACCTTTAAAGCATGGGACTTGCAAAAGCTGAAATGAAACCACTGATGGAATGTTAGCAGAAGCCATGATCAAGATGATGTACACTGGTGATAAGGATGGAGCCACCTGATGCTCAGGTCAACCAATGGTAAGGACCAAGCCACATGATGCTCAAACTGAGAAGAAACGTAGATCTTTCTGAGAGAAATGGGCCTCCCCTCTGAGCTGGAGAGGAAAACAGGCAGAGTGGCTTAAGACTGGTCTGACCTGCATCTCAACAGCCCAACCCTTCTCAAGCCATGTCAGACTTCAAGCCATGCTACACATTCTCACACCTCCTAGGATTCTCCTTTGTTCTCTCCTCCTGGACTGTTCTATCTCCTGGAGACCCACAACTCACTCTTTAAAACTAAACATGTCTTCCCATGGCTGAAACCTTTTGGCTGGCCCTGTCCAGGCAGAGCTGGCCATATTGTCTGCAATGCCATCCCACTTGGGTTCCCCATTTCTTTTCCATGCAATGCGCACTGGCCATTTGTATATGCCTCTCTCTCCCCTCTTGGACGGTGCACTCTTCTCTTCATTGCCATCTAGATTTTCAGTGGTTCCTAAGATATAGGAGTCACTATATTTATAGAATGATGTGTTATGATCATACATGAGAGAGGAAAAATGAGAGATGAAAAATTGTGCTCTTGAATGTTGGTCAAGAAGAGCACGTGTAATTGTTGGTCATCACAAAGAGCAGGTGTAATTACATCGTGGCTTCGACGGCTTCACGATGAGCCAAAAGTTCAACACGTTTCTTGAAGAATAAACGATTTCAATATTACAATACAGAAAGCTACGATTAGGGATAAACGGTTTTGTTGATACTGATAGCAGAAAAATACGATTCAATTTAAACGTTTCAGGTATATTAACGTGCTAGATGTACTTGGCAAAAGAGGAATGCTGGAGAAAGCCACAAGTTGACCCCTGGAGGAAATAAAAAGCAACCCCTGCTCCGAAGAGTTGCAGCTAATCTGCTGTAACCTATACAATGACTTACAGTGACCACCTCAAGAACAAAGGTGCTGCCACCAGAGTCTTAGACCTTTGAGAGTTGGAGAGATTTACACACGCCGGACCACAGAGGCTGTGTGGGTAAATTAGCTTTTAGGAACTCTCCCTGTAGTCCTTTAAGGTTGTTTTGAGTCAGGTCCTTGACACAAGGTGTATTTTACACAGAAGAGGTGCTTATCACTGCAGAAAACCATTTAGAGTGCCATTGCACGTGCTCTGTAGGTTGGCCTTTGGTTACCTTCATATTTGTTTAGAATACAAGGAGGAAACATCAGTGATTTCAGGGCTAAAGTACCCAAGAGCTTGCCTAGTAATTAAAGGGCTCCATAAACTGTGGGTGCCAGGTATAATTACGCAGAATGATAAAGATTATATAGCTATGTGTTTATTGTCTGTCAATGGTGTAAATCACTTAGTGATGGTAAGCCCCATTTCTTTTTCCTTTTTTAAATTTTACTGAAGTGGAGTTGACTTACAATACTGTGCTAATTTCTGCTGTGCAGCAAAGCGATTCAGTTATACATCTATTATGTTCTTTTCCACCTTCTTTTTCCTTACAGTTTAGTACAGGACATTGAATAAAGTTCCCTGTGCTGCACAGTAGGACCGTGTTTTTTTATCCATCCTGTACCTAATAGTTTGCATCTGCTAATTCTAAACTCCCAATCCTTCCCTCCCCCATTCCCCCTCCCCTTGGCAACCACAAGTTTGTTTTCTGAGAGTTTGTTCCTGTTTTATAAATCAGTTCATTTGCATGGTATTTTAGATTCCACATATAAAAGATATCATATATTTGTCTTTGTCTGGCTTACTTCACATAGCATGATGACATCTAGATCCATCCGTGTTGCTGCAAATAGCATAATTTAAGTTTTTTTCATGGCTGAGTAGTATTCCATTGTATATATGTACCACATCTCGTTTAACCATTCTTCTGTTGGTGGACATTTAAGTTGTTTCCACGTCTTATAAGCCCCATTTCTAATCTCAAGGTTCTGTACACAAGAAGGCCAGGTAGTTCAAGTCCAGTGCCCTGCTCTTGGTCCTGCATGGCTGAAGTCAAGGCGGTAGCTGGACTGGCCTCTTATCTGGAAGTTCTGCGGGGAATTCATTTTCAAGCTAAGTCATATTGTTGGCAAGACTCATGACATTGAATAGAACTAAGACCCGCCTTTCCTAACTGGCTGTCACCTGGAAGTTGTTCTCAAATTCTGAAGGGCCCACATTCCTTGTCTCATAACCCACTTCCTCCATCTCCAAAGTCAGCCACAGCTGATCCAGTCCACCTCATGCTTCAAATCTGTCTGCCTTTTGTCCCTTGGCATTTCTCAGAACACAACCAAGAACAGCTCTCATTAGATGGCTAATGCAGGATAATCTCTCCATCTTGAGGTATAAAATCTTAGTTTCATCTACAATGTCCCTTTTGTGATTGAATTAGTTTGCCAGAAGACATAAATAGACATTTCTTTAAAGAAGACATGTGGATGGATGGCCAGGAGGCATGTGAAAAGATGTTCAACATAACTATTTGTTAGAGAAATGCAAATCAAAACTACGATAAGCTACCACCTCACTCTGGTCAGAATAACCATCATTAATAAGTCAACAAATAACAAATGCTGGAGAGGGTGTGAAGAAAAGGGAACCTGCCTACACAGTTGGGAATGTAAACTGGCGCAGCCACTATGGAGAACAGTGTGGAGGTTCCTCAGAAAACTAAATACAGATCTACCATATGGTCCAGCAATCCCACTCCTGGGCATATATCTGGACAGAATTATAATTTAAAAGATACATGCACCTCTGTGTTCGTAGGAGCACTATGCACAATAGCCAAGACATGGAAAAAAACACCATGTCCACTGACAGATGAATGGATTAAGAACATGTATACATACACAATGGAATACTACTCAGCCAGAAAAAGAATGTAATAATGTCATTCACAGCAGCATGGATGGAATTAGAAATTCTCATGCTAAGTGAACTCAGTATGAGATGGACAAATACCATATGATAACACTTCTATGTAGGATCTAAATTATGGCACAGATGAACCTATCTATGAAACAGAAACAGACTCACAGACATAGAGAATAGATCTGTGGTTGCCAAGGGGTGGGGGCGTGGGACGGACGGGGAGTCTGGGGTTGGTAGATGCAAACTGTGACACTGAGAATGGATAAGCAATGAGGTCCTGCTGTACAGCACAGGGAACTCTGTCCAGTCTCTTGGGACAGATCAGGTTGGAAGACAGTATAAGAAACAGAATGGAGTCACTTTGCTGTACAGCAAAAATGGGCACAACACTGTAAATTGACTATAATAAAAAAAAACTTAGTTTGCCAGAGCATGCATGACCAAGTTGACTTCCTAACATTTGAAGACCAAGACCAAGGACTGTTTCCTGGGCGTGTAGACGGCTGTCTCCTTCTGGGTCGTCACGTGCTTGTCTGCGCAAGCATGTCTGTGTCCTGATCTCTCCCTCGTAAAAGGGCATACGTCCTCGTGGATTAGGGCCAGTCCTAAAGATCTCATTTTCCCTTCATTACATCTTTAAAGACCCCATGTCCAAATCCTGCCACATTCCGAGGTCCTGGGAGTCAGAACGGCAACCTGTGAATCTGGGGGGGAGGGGAGCAGAGCTCAGGGCGTCGCGGCCGTGTGACATAGCGTATCCAGAGGACACGAATGAGGACGCGGGCACTGGCGGGGCTGGGGGGTACTGCACAACCTCCCACAGAGCTGCACTCTTGCAAATCGGCCAACAGTGAGGTATACGGGGAGAGGCAAAACCTGAGAACTCCTGACATGGTCAGGAAATGACAATAAACCTCTGCATGCACAGCTTGCTGATACTCAAGGCAATCCAGCGTCCTGAACCTCCTAGAAAAGGGCACTCCCGCATGACGTGAGCTAATCTGCAAGTTCACCACGGAACCACCCCTGACCTCAGCTATCCTGAGATGCATCAAGATCCCTCCCACGTTGTTATCTCTAGTTTTAGAAGAGCCACCTTTCAGGATATTATTCAGTTTACATCACTTCTAGGTGAAATCTAAAGTACGGCACAAATGAAACTGTGTACAGAATAGAAACAGACTGCGGACACGGAGAGCAGACCTGTATTTGCCAGGTGGAGGAGGGAGGGAGTGGCGTGGATGGGGACTTGGGGGTTGGTGAGTCCACACTATTACTTTAGAATGAATGGGTAATGGGGTCGTACTGTACAACACAGGGAACTGGGTACCATCTCTTGGGTTAGAACATGATGGAAGACATTATTTAAAAAAAAAAAGAACGTGTGTGTATATATTTATGTATCTCTATCTATCTCCACAGCTGGGTCACTTCACAGTGGAAACTGAAGGAACACTGTAAAACAACTATACTATTTTTTTTTAAAAAAAAAAGATGTTATTCAGTTTACTACTATCTGGTAGAGATTCCTGTGTCCAACACAGCAGGACCAGTCACGTGCGCCAGTTTAAGTGAAAATTGGGATTAGCTATAATCCAAGCTTAAAATTTGGTTCCTCGGAGAAACCGTGAGTCGAAAAGACACATGTACTCCAGTGTTCATTGCAGCACTCTATGCAATAGCCGGGTCATGGAAACAACCTAAATGCCCATCGACAGAGGAGTGGATAGGGAAGATATGGTACATACACACAATGGGATATTACTCAGCCATTAAAAGGAACGAATTACCAACATTTATAGCAACATGGATGGACCTAGAAATTATCATGCAAAGTGAAACAAGTCAGACAATTAGACAGCAACACCCAATGCTACTGCTTTCATGTGGAAACTAAAAAGACACAAAGAATCTCTTTGCAGAACAGACAATGACTCACAGACTTTGGAAAACCTTGGTTTTTCAAATAAGACAATCTGGGGGTTGGGGGGTTACACTGTGGGTTCGGGACACAAAATCTGTCAGATTGACTTGTGATGATCTATGTACACCTATAATTGAAATAAAATCCATTAAGTTAGAAAAGAAAAAAGAAAAAAAATTTTTTAAAAAATTTGGTTCCTCGGAGGTGCCGGCCACCTTTCAAGAGCCGCACAGCCACATGCGTCTGGTGGCTTTAATATCGGGAAGCCCACGCCTAGAGCATCTCCATCACCACAGAACGTCCTGTCGGACAGCACTCGTCTAGACAGTCATACGATGATTCTTTTTCCAAGCGGTGATTCCCTCAAGATTACGTAAACTGATTAAGGCATTCCATGGTGACTGGATGTCGACTTATTAGGGCACTATTTGTGATGATGAATGTATGTAACGGACTAATTAGTATTAAATCCAGGATGAAAGAGACTAAGACCATCGTTTCTATTTAGGACGTCAGCCAGCAGGGCAATGTAATTGCCGAAGATGGATCTGTCTGCCTCGTGCATTCCGCTGCATGACCTGCCAGATCTCCAGAAATGCCACGTCACGCATGGCTTTCAAACCTAATGATCGATTACTACGCCCAGGACACGCCGAAACTCTCGGTTTCTGGTTGATGGTTTCCATATCTGACCTTTCTTTAAAACAAAGTTCAAGGAAGAATGGGGGGTGGGGACCATGAGCACCATCTCTTGAGACAGACAAAAACCCCTCTCCTTCTGAGTTCATTAGCACAAAAATCTCGGGCTTTTCGGTATTTACTCGGTGACCAGGAGCTGTGAACCCACTAAAAGCTCTTTCGTTTCACTGAGGGACAGGCACCTCTAAACACTTAAATACATTGTGTCTAGAGTCATACCCAAGAGACGTTTGAAAACGATAGTTAGAGCTGGACCGCTCTTTGAAACAAATGCTGTCTCTCTCCATACGTCCTGGTGGTAAGACGTGGATTCGCCGTGCATAGCTAGAAATCAGTATTACCTGAGTAGAAACACAGCAGCAGAGCTCAGAAGTTTTTCACAAAATATACAATGACCCACGGTATGGATCAGTGGACATTCTCTGTCAAACAACGGAACACAAATATTTTAGGCTTCGTGGGCCATCGAATTTCTGCCTTGAGTACTCAGCCCTGCTACCTGGATGTGAAAGCAGCCATAGAAAATCTGTAGACAAAGAGATGGGATTGTGTTTGCCTTCCGAGTGGTACACATTGAAGTTCTGCGGTGATGATTTGGGATCAAGACTTCTGTTTTTGTCTCCTCATTAGTTGTTCACACCCCACAAAAAGGAATCCTTCCATGATAAGTATAACTAAGATGATTTTTTTTTCTTTTTTATAGCCACACCTGCCGCATATGGAAATTCCCAGGCCAGGAGTTTAATCGGAGCTGCACGCTACACCACAGGCACAGCAATGCAGGATCTGAGCTGCCTCTACTGCTGGTTAGTTGACATTGGCTCGTATCAAGCTGCATGGTTTTGGGGTCAAATGTCAGGATCACGGGCGCTGTTCTCCTCCCAGCGAGTGTGTCAGGATCCGTCACTCACTGCTTCGTGATCTTGGACAGGAAGCTAACCGACGCACGTCTCTATTTACTGGAAAAGTAAAAACGAAGTCATGGTATGGACTTTATGGGGCTGATGTGACCTAGCCGATTTTTGAAATGCTCATAAAAATCACTGTACGGGGAGCTTATAAGCATCAGCTACTGGATGCACGGGGCTGCAGGTGGGTGAGAGATGCTCATTAGGGACATAAATTTGGATGACAGCCCAGAAAGGTGCTATTTAAAGTGTGGTAAGTCCTTTGACAAGGGTGTCTGAATGTACCCTCTGGGGAGGAAATGACTGATCTCTCTGCAGAGCTGCCTTATTTGATGGCTGTGGACCACGGTCCTTTTACTGAACATATTGGTTTCCTCGGGCTTCAGTCACAAAGCACCACAAGATCAAGGTATGGGCAGGGCTGGTTCCTTCCGGAGGCTGTAAGACAGAATGTGCTGCATGCCTCTCTCGTAGCCTCTGGTAGGTAGCTGCTGTAAATCTTTGGTGTTCCTTGGCTTACAGGTGCATTATTGCAATCTTTGTCGCCATCTTCACTTGGTCTTCTCCTCTCCATACTTTGTGTTCAAATCTCTCCCCCTACCACCAACTTCTCACCGGACTAAGGACCCAGCCTTCTCCAGGATGCTTTCACCTTAATTACATCTGCAAAGACGCTACCTCCCAAAAGGGACTCATTCACAGGTGCCAGGTGATAGGACATGAACATACAGGGGCACCACTCAATGCATTCCACTTGGTAATCACCCGCTGAAATGATATTTTGAGAAAACGGGAACCAACGGTATAACTATGAACCCTAAATCTATGGCCTCAACCCCACGTTCTCACCGCCGAACATCACCTCAGGTTGGGTCTAGAAGGTCTACGTCTTGGCAGATGACCAAGGAATGCAGGCGTGAGTTAAGAAGCGGAGTGAGACCCTTCTCACACTGAGGGTGAGGCAGGTGCAGACCCGGCCGACTTCCACGGCTGGGAGCAGATGGAACAGACGGGCATTCATCAAGATCACCAGGATGGAGAAAGCACCTCTCTGGAAGAGGGGAGGAGGGCAGGCTCGAGGACCGTGCAGGAGGGCCCTTCCCAAACCCAGGAAGGCAGCCAGGGGATGCACTGTGTATTGGGAGTCAGCAGGGCCATGTGCAAATTCGAGGGTTGTGAGTGCCCTGGAAACGTCAAGACAGGAACCCTGTCTTGATGGGTCCAAGGTTCTAAGCAAGGCAGAGAGGACCCGGCAAAGATAGCATATGCAGCTTGGGGTATAGGGTGGGATGGGGGGGCATGTCTTGTGCCAAAAGCCAGCTATCAAAGGAGGAATGAAGAAAGGGTGGCAAGAGTGTGTCAGAATGTCAAGTCCTTCAAATCTTTCTTCCTGAAGTGGAAAGCGAGGAACAAGGCAATAAGGAGGAGAAGTAAGGAAGCTAAGGAACGTCAGAATGCGCAAAGTCAAGGGCAGCCAAGTGGCTGTGCAAGTGCTGGAGAGATTGGGGAGAGATCTGTCTTTCCAAGTTTTCCTTTGATGAGCAAAAGTCCCTGGAAAAGGCTTCTTTGGGGCTCTCCCGACATCCTGAGACAGAGTCCAAAGACCACGACCCTTTCCTCGTCTTGGGCCCTTGAACAGCAAGATCCCGAAATCAACCTGCACATCAGCGTGGAAGGTAAGGGCAGAGAATGTGATCTTGAAGGCCACGCTCTAAAAATAAAATGCGATGGAAACTCATGTTTTAAACATGGACGGCCCCGGCACTGCAGCAGGCCTTTAATATAGATGTCTTGCTGTAGGCTGAATTAATTCATTAATTTGCATCAGGCCTCCGGACCCAAAGTGCTTCTTTCTAAACTGATAACGCACCTCCACACACAGGTCTGTAAAACAGAAGACAAGCAGGACAGCCAGCCCCACCTTGTCTCGAATCCATTGGAAATGGCTTCGGTTCAGCAAACCTTACCCCATCTTTTGATGCAGCAGTATCTTTATATACCTCATGGAGACATTTATTTGTCACTACAAGGAATCCAAAATGCAACAGAGTATCACCTTAAGCTCTTTTTATGTTGTGGATACATGTGAGGTATCATGGGGCAGAAATCTCTTTTCAGTTTTCTTGTAGGAGAAATTTGTGGATATTCCAGGTCAATTTGTGAGCAATAGTTATCTCTGACGGGAATGTAGCTTTTTATTCCAAGTTTTATTTTCTGTCCTGCTAGATGCTCATGATATGGAGATGAGTATTTCTGAAACTTTTACCCTCAAGAGGCTTAAAGACAGGGAGGGGGAACACGCTAAGAAATGTTTACACAACATGGTTTAGACCAGGGATCTGCAGGCTGTGCCTCTGGACCATATGCATTCTAATGCCTATTTCATATGGCTTGTAAAGTCGGACTTTTTGAAATGAAAAGTGAGTTCACTGAAAAGATAAAGATGGATGGAGCTTTAGCCAGCTTCATCAAAAAAAAAAAAAAAAAAAAAAAAAAAAAAAAAAAAAAAAAAAAAAAAAAAAAAAAAAAAAAAAGGAAACAGAGCACCCAAATCAATTAAATCAGAAATGGAAAAGGAGAGGTTAAAACTGGTACCAAAGAAATATGAAGAATCACAGGAGACTTCTATGAACAACTATATACAAATAAAATGGACAACCTTGAAGGAATGGACAAATTCTTAGAAAGGTACAATCTCCCAAGACTGAACCAGGAAGACATAGAAAATATTGCAGATATCCAATATGAAGTTAAGTCATTATTTTAAAAACTCCCAGCAAAGTCTAGGGTCAGATGGCTTCACAGGTGAATTCTACCAAACATTTAAAGAATTGGCAGTTCCCACTGTGGCACAGTGGAAAAGAATCCAATTAGGAACCATGAGGTTGCAGGTTCAATCCCTGGTCTCACTCAGTGGGTTAAGGATCCAGTGTTACTGTGAGCTGTGGCAAAGGTCACAGATACAGCTCGGATCCCACCTTGCTGTGGCTGTAGCTGCAACCTCCATATGCCATGGGTGCAGCCCTAAAAAGCAGGAAAAAAAAAAAAGAAGAATTAACACTTATCCATTTCAAACTATTCCAAAAAGTGGAAGGAGCATTTCCAAATTCATCCTGTGAGGCCATCATCACCCTGATACCAAAACCTGACAAAGACATCACAAAAAAAAAAAAAGAGAGAGAGAGAGAGAGAGAGAGAGAGAGAGAGAGAGAGGGAGGGAGAAAATTACTGGCCAATATCACTGATGAGCATAGATGCAAAAGTCCTTAACAAAATATTAGCTAACCAAGTCCACCCATACATTAAAAGGATCATACACCATGATCAAGTGGGATTTATCCCAGGGATGCAAGGAATTTTCAATAAATGCAAATCAATGTGACACACCGCATCAACAAACTGAAAAATAAAAACTGTATAATCTCAAGAGATGCAGAAAAAGGTTCTGACAAAATCAACACCCACTTATGATAAAAACTGCATAGAGCAGACATAGAGGGAACTTACCTCAACATAATAAAGGCCACATATAACAAACCTACAGCTGCCATCACACTCAATGGTGAAAAGCTGAAAGCATTTCCTTTAAAATCAGAAACAGGACAAGGATGTCCACTCTCACCACTAGTATTTAACATAGTATTGGAAGTCATAGCCAGAGTAAGCAGACAAGAAAAAGAAATAAAAGGAACCCAGATTGGAAAGGAAGACGTAAAATTTTCTGTTTGCAAATGACATGACGCAATGCATAGAAAATCCTAACAATGCCATCAGAAAACCACTAGAGCTCATCAATGAACTCAGGAAAGTTTCAGGAGACAAAATTAATGTACAGAAATCTGTCACATTTCTATACACTTAACAACAAACTACCAGACAGAGAAACATCACGTCAAGAAGAATAAAATACCCTGGACTAAAGCTGCCTAAGGAGGTAAAAGACCTATATCTAAAATATTTTTAATAGTTTGAAAAAAATCAGAGAGTCTTTTGCTGGCATGTGAATGATCTGCAATCATAATCTTTGGTAGTAACTCAAAGGAGCTGAAAACTGAAGTCCCCAAAAAAGCCTATACGTGGATTTTGATAGCAAATTTATTCAAGATCGTCAAAACATGGAACCCATTAAGATCATACTAAAAAGAGGAGTTCCCATCATGGCGCAGCGGAAACGAATCTGACTAGGAACCACGAGGTTGTGGGTTCAATCCCTGGCATCGCTCAGTGGGTTAACGATCTGGCGTTGCCATCAGCTGTGGTGTAGGTTGCAGACGCGGCTCGGATCTGGTGTTGCTGTGGCTGTGGCAAAGGCCGGCAGCAACAGCTCCAATTAGACCCCTAGCCTGGGAACCTCCACACGCTGAAGGTGCGGCACTAAAAAGACAAAAAAAAAAAAAAAAGATGGTACTAAAAAGAAATGAACTATCAAACTATGAAAAAACATAGAGGAAACTTAAATGCATCTTACTAAGTGAAAGAAGCCCACCTGAAAAGGCTACATACTATATGATTCCAACTCTGACACCCTGGAAAACGCAAAACTATGGAGACAATGCAAAGATTCGTGGTTTCCAGGGGTGGGGGGAGGAAGGGATGAAGAGGCAGAGCAAGTGGGATTTTTAGGGCAGTGAAGATACTCTGTGTGACGCTACAAGGACGGAAGCATGTTATTACACATTTGCCCAAACTCAAGAATGCGTAACACTAAGAATGAACCCTAGGCTAAGGGATTTATCCCAGGGATGCAAGGAATTTTCAATAAATGCAAATCAATGTGACACACCCCATCAACAAACTGAAAAATAAAACCTATATGATCTCAAGAGATGCAGAAAAGGGAAGTCAGAGAACACGGACATGTAGACTCTGATTTTTAAAATGATCCAAAAGGTCTTATTCATAAAACAGAAGCAGACTCTGAACAGATTTTGAAACCAAATTTACGGTTACCAAAGGGGAAATGTTGGGAGGGATAAATTAGGAGCCGGGGACCAGCATGTGTACACTACTATACATAAAAGGGATAAGTAACAAGAACCTACTGTACAGCACCGGGAACTCGATTCAATACTCTGTAATACCCTACGTAGGAAAAGAATCTGAAAAGGAATGCAGATATGTATAGCTATAACTGAATCACCTTGCAGCACGCCTGAAACTAGCCCAGCATTGTCAGTCAACCCTACTAAAATAAAATAACGAATTTTAGACAAAAATTTAAAAAGAAAGAATGAACCCTTATGTAAATTATAGGCTTTGGGTGATGACAATGGTTCCATATAGGTTCATTAACTGTCACAGAGGTACCATCTGGTGGGGAATATTGACACCAGGGATGGCTGCGCAGGTGCAGAGGCACACAGTATATAAAAAATTTCCACACCTCTCTGATTCACTTTTGCTGCGAACCCAAAAGTTCTGTTACAGGCGGCTCTTCAAAAGGGTAGGAAACTCAAATATCAGTGTCTGTCGATCAGGCTGAATTGGCATTCCATCACAGCGTCTCCTTTACATATCAGATGAGACTGCTTTTGAGGTACATTGGCAGAGCTCAGTGTCTGATTTGCAACGTTGGAAACTGGTGGTAGCTGATCCTCTGTAGAAAAAAAATATGTGGAAACCCCTGTTCTGGACTCTAATTACGAATAAGGTACCACTGTAGTCAAGGTAGCAGTGACCAGCTCTGCATCACTGACATGTTCAAGAAGAACTTTGAGCTGGATCCTGAAGAAAGAGGTGGGGTTATGATTTCAAGGACCTTCCTCTTGGCTTCCCCCGTTTTGCCTTGCCTTCCGGAGCATTTTTTAAGGTTTTTATTTTCCCTATTAGAGTTGACTAATAATTTTCTCTCAATTTCTGCTGTACAGCAAAGTGACCCAGTCATACATACATATTCTTTTTTTCATATTCTCCTCCATCACGTTCCATCACAAGTGACTAGACAGAGTTCCCTGTGCTCTACAGCAGGATCTCATTGCTTACCCACTCCAAATGTAGTTTGCATCTGCTGACATCAAACTCCCAGTCCATCCCACTCCCTCCCCCTCCCCCTTGGCAGCCACAGGTCTGTTCTCCAAGCCCATGAGTTTCTTTTCTGTAGGAAGGTTCATCTGTGCCGTATATTAGATTCCAGATATAAGCGATGTGATATGGGTATTTGTCTTTCTTTTTCTGACTTCACTTAGTATGAGAATCTCTAGTTCCATCCATGTTGCTGCAAATGGCATTATTTCATTCTTTGTTGTGACTGAGTAGTATTCCACTGTATATATACCACATCTTCTTAATCCATTCTGCTGTTGATGGACATTTATGTTGTTTCCATGTCTTGGCTACTGTGAATAGTGCTGCAGTGAACATAGGGGTGCATGTATCTTTTTCAAGGAACGTTTTGTCCAGACATATGCCCAAGAGTAGGATTGCTGGGTCATATAGTAGTTCTATATTTAGTTTTCTGAGGTACCTCCACACTATTTTCCACAGTGGTTGTACCAATTTCCACAGCATTTTTTAGTTGAATTTTTTTTATTAAAGTATAATTGATTGAAAATGCTGTGCCAATTTCTGCTATACAGCAAAGTGACCTAGTCATACATACATACACACACACACACACTCACACACACATTCCCTTATATTATTTTCCATCACGGTCTACCCCAAGAGACTGGATAGAGTTCCCTGTGCTGTACAGCAGGACCTCATTCCTTATCTATTCTAAATGTCATCATTTGCATCTACTAAAGCCAAACTCCCCATGCATCCCACTCCCTCCCTCTCGGCAACTCAAAGTGTGTTCTCCATGTCTGTTAGTCTGTTTCTGTTCTGTAAATAGGTTCATCTGTGCCATATTTTAGATTTCACATAAAAGTGATATCGTAGAGTATTTGTCTTTCTCTTTCTGACTTAACTTAGAATCTGGGGACTGACATGCATCCTGTGGGGGCATCAGAAGCTGCTTTCATAGAAAATCAATGTAGGACGATCGTTTCTCACATTGATATGGGAAAGAGAACCTCACCTGCATGGCTGACTTTTGGACAATAAAAAAAATAATTTTGGGAAGTTCCCATGGTAGCGCATCAGAAAGGAATCCAACTAGGAACCATGAAGTTGCGGGTTTGATCCCTAGCCTCGCTCATTGGGTTAAGGATCTGGTGTTGCTGTGAGCTATGGTGTAGGTTGCAGATGTGGCTTGGATCCTGCATTGCTGTGGCTGTGGTGTAGGCCACCAGCTGTAGCTCCGATTGGACCCCTAGCTTGGGAATCTCCATATGCCATGGGTGCAGCCCTTAAAAGCAATAATAATAATAATAATAATAATAATTTTTGTTTCAATTAACAATTCTAGCTTAGTATTTTCATTCTTGTGCTACATAAAGGCAGGTGTCTGTGAAGTCAGTCTTGCAAAGAAAGAGGCAGACATCGAAGGCACTGGCTACCATCCAATGACTCATACAACAATAGTACTTCAGGCGTGATTTTTATTAGGTGTCCATGTGGCTGGACCAAATTATGTTTTCCACAACCATCCAAATTGTGCGTTTCTGACTATCCTTTGCGGTGGCCGCTCTGGTCAAAAGATTGAGGGCTCAAACGAAGCAGCTGCCATAGGTCTTTTTCCATCAACACAGGGGCACAGGAGTTGTGGAAGCTTATACACATTTTCCGTCACCTGTGGCCTCACCTGCTTTGCAGGTGGCAGCAGCGGGACCTGAAACTGCCCTGTATTTCCCTGGGTCTTCCTTCAAGTGAGCAATCCGCTCCCTGAAAGAAGGACCCAGCTTGTCCTACACCAGAGTCAATGTCTCACGACATGCTTTGTCCTCGCATCCCCAAACTTTGCAAGCGTGATAGGATGGACCTGCAAATGTCTCTATGTCCATCTCCAGGTCTGAGTACAAGGAACTGTCTATCGGACTCTGGAGTAGAGCTGACTATTAAGGAAGTCTCATGCCAGAAACTTGGAAAAAAATGAAGTTCCTTATGCCAAGTGGTGTTTCAAGGAAGCTGAAAGGCGTCCCTACATTCCCCTCTTGGTAGCATGAGCTGTTATAAAGCATCAAACTGAACAAGCAAAGCAGCACCAACGTATCTCCATGGAATGACCAAGACTTGCAACCCCAATGCAGACAAACATGGGGCTTCTCCATGGTCTGATGCAGAAGGAATATACTGAACCACAAGTAATGGATTCGTGGATTTGCTACGGTACTTTGAAGAGGAGCAAGGATGGTTTGATCCTGCAGTGGGAGTCATTTATCAGTGTCAGCTACCCCTCGCTGTCTGTTCTTTGCTCAGATGGCCAGATTTCTTTCTGGATAATGAACAGATGGGCCAAGGAGCATAAAATGTACAGGTATGAAAGGCACCTTGCTATGCTGGCTATCTTGGAGGAAAGCCCTTGGGTAGTGCAGCTGAGCTCTCCATGTGTGCTTGTCTTAGCTTTGTTTTGTTCTTTCTAGGGCTGCACCTGCAGCATATGGAAGTTCCCAGGCTAGGGGTCAAATTGGAGCTGCAGCTGCGGGCCTATGCCACAGCCACACTGGATCTGAGCTACATCTGAGAATATAACACAGCTGTCAGATACGTCACATCCTTAAGCCACTGAGTGAGGCCAGGGATTGAATCTGCATCCTTTTGGATACTAGTGGGGTTCTTAACTCACTGAGCCACAGGGGGAACACCTGTATCCTTGTCTTCGCGTGCAAATGCTCACATGTCTCTGTGGTAAGGGGCTGGAATGCCACGAAGAGTGAGGCGTTTCTTTCTGGGACTCTGCCAAAAACCAAGAATGATCTTCATCTGATTTTCATTAACCGTAGCAACTTGCTACTAAGGAAAATGACTTAAGTCATGGAAGTCAGCTTGGCAGAGGTCAACCCAATGGAACACACTAAATAGACAGGTGTCAGAGGCAGAAAGGATGCTCGTTCACCTAAAATCTGTGTATGTTTCCAAAGCAGTGGCATCTTTTAGGACAGCAAGATAGCAGAAGTTACCGCCATTGGCTGAGAGGGGAAGGTGCATTGGAATGCAACGCTTGCAAAAAAAAAAAAAAAATCCCAGCCCCTCCCCAAATCCACTTTATCCATTATTGAGACAAGGTGAAGTTTGTACTGAAATGAAGTGATTGCTTCCCTAAATAGGGTGCTATCTCGCAACTACAAAAAGCTCTGTCTTATTCTCCTTCCTGAACAGGCAAAGCAGAGGTCAAAACTTACTTTGGCTACTGTTTTGTTTTGGTGGTGGTGGGGGTTTGTTTGGTCTGTTCTTTTCAGGGTCATACCTATCGCATAAGCAAGTGCCCGGGCTAGGGGTTGAATTGGCGCTGCAGATGCTGTCCTACACCACAGCCACGGCCATGGCAACACCAGATTCGAGCTGCATCTGTGACCTGCACCACAGCTCACGACAATGCCAGATTACCCCACTGAGCGGGGCCAGGGATCAAACCCGCAACCTCGTGGGAATAGTCAGGTTCTTAACCCACTGAGCCACAATGGGAACTCTGGTTACTGTTTTTCGTTTGTTCTGTTTTTTTCATTGCAAAGGCAAAACGGAGGAAATGGGTGTTAACAACACAGCAAGCTCCTGAGGACTTTCTGCCACAGGGAAGCGGACAGAGGTAGAGGGCTGTGATGCAGAGCTGGCTGTCCTCTCTCTCCCTCCACCCACCCACTCCTGTCAATCTGTGCAGCCCCCTTCCCCCTGTGCTTCCATCCCCAGCGCGTTCCTGCAGCACCTCCTACGTGTCCACACTCATCGATTTATTCCGCAGGCATGCATACGGTTTACCCTGAGTTAGTGGGGAAAGCAATTACAGTCCTAATCAAATAAAACGAATGAACTCAGGAAATAGACTAGATAATTTCTCGTTAAGAGCCAGCATCCCTTTGAAAAAGACCATGCCAGGTCTCCAATTTTGTATGCCAAATGGGGCTTTGAATGAATCTAAACCATTTAGCTCTTTTCCAAAAGTGACAGGTAATTCGTCTCCAAATAATTCAATTTATTGGGGTAAAAAAAAAAATCTTAAATCATCCAAACAAATGTGTCCAGCATATTCCTTGAAATCCGCTGGAACGCTCAATTCCAAAGCATAATCTTGTTTTCTTGGAAAGACACCTGGAGATTTCAGTGATTCACCCAGTCCATTTTAGCACTATTCACTGGCCATGATGAAATCAGTTTTTCATCCTCTGTATAAGCTGGGTCAACTTGCACCTCCCAGAATCAACTATTTCTCCACCAGTCTTTAACAATGAAATAATAACCCCCTACAAATCCTCTTCTCCAAGAAGGCACTGCAACGTTGCCTCCTCTTCACTTGAAGGTATGTGGGTTAGCTAAATCAAAGATGAGTTACTATAAACAGGAGCCAGGCACTTCCACTGTCACCATTCATCTGGGGGCACCGTACTTGCTGGGTGGCAGAAGTGCAGATTTTTAGACGGACCAAAACACTGCTACCTCTCCTCCACAGACCCCTGGTGCATTATCTGTTAATCCGGGCACAGAGCCCCTTGTTATATTTTCAGTACAATATGCACACACAGGTATAATGCATTTGTTCACAGCACCTTGGAATATTTCAGGCCAAACGTCACACAGAAGAATCAGAACACTATGGAAAGATCCACTTTTATTTATTCATTTTTGTCTTTTTAGGGCCACGCCTGCGGTATATGGAGGTTCCCAGGCCAGGGGTAGAGTTGGAGCTGCAGCCGCTGTCTACACCACAGTCACAGCAACATGGGATCCGAGCCGTGTCTGCAACCTACACCACAGCTCACGGCAACAATGGATCCTTAAGCCACTGAGCAAGGCCAGGGAATTGAACCTGTGTCCTCATGGATACCAGTCAGGTTTGTTAACTGCTGACTCATGATGTGAATTCCGAAGATCCACTTTTAAAGGCACACGTGAATAGGAGGTAATGCTGCCTTCCCCCAGTGAATATTCCTGTGGCTTTCTGTGGAATTTGTTTTCTTTGCTGGCAAGAAAATGCCTCTTGGACTGTATTTTATTTTTTTAAGATCTTGATTTTTTCTACTATAGCTGATTTACAACGTTCTGCCAATTTCTGCTGTCCAGCAAAATGACCCAGTCACACATATATACTCATACATTCTTTTTCTCACATTATCCTCCGTCATGTTCCATCACATGGGATTGGATGGAGTTCCCTGTGCTACACAGCACGATCTCATCGCTTATCCACTCCAAATGCAATAGTTTGCATCGACTGACCCCAAACTCCCCGTCCATCCCTCCCCCCCAACTTCTTGAACTATATTTAAATGGAGGGTGCAGGAATATTTCAAAGGATAGCTCCAGCCGAAGGAACACTTTCCTTATGGAATGAGACACAGAGAAATTCCCCACTTGACTTTCTCTGGAGGGTTGCAATGCTGTCAACCCCTTCTCTTGAAACACTGGTATTCAACACATGGGTTATTGATGTAAACAGACTGGGAATAAATAGCCTAATCCCAATCCTTTATATGACTGAATTAAGGAGAATATTAGATACACCCCCAAAATATGCATACTGATCACCTAAAGGCTGAAACACACTTAGTAAAATGAACATAAGAATTACCATGAACTTTTTGGGTTTTGTTTGTTTTTTGCTTTTTAAGGGCTGCACCCAAGGCATATGGCGATTCCCAGGCTAATGGTCGAATAGGAACTGCAGCTGCCAGCCTACACCACAGCCACAACCACGCAGGATCCGAGCCACATTTGCGAACTACACCACAGCTCACGGTAACACCAGATCCTTAACCCACTGAGCGAGGCCAGGGATTAAACCCGCAACCTCACGGTTCCTAGTCAGATTCCTTTCCGCTGTGCCACAATGAGAACTCCCTACCATGAACTTTTTATAAGTGTATCCACAACCCCCATGCAAATGGATTGTGACAATTCTCTCTGCTTGGCAGAGGAAAACTGGAGGCAAAGAGGTGTCAAATAATTGCTTGGAATCCAAACATAAGTAATACAGGAGATGGATTATGCACCCAGCTGAGTCCAGGGGGTATGAAGCCATAAATAACCCTTCCTCAAAGTGTAGAGCATGACAATATCAGGGATTTGGTAAAAAAAAAAATAATTGCAGTAAATATTTAACAAGCACTTGCTGAATACAAATATACAGATCGGAAAAACTGCATGGATGGGCAGGACAGAATCCCTTTCAAAGTTTGTGATGCACAGGAGAGAGAAATAAAAGCAAATAACTGTAGAATAAAATTTTGCTAAATAAGAAGAAACACATCGGTTGGCCAGGATACTGCATTCTCTAAGGACTACTTTTCACTAGTTTTTTGTGCGTTTGTTTTAAATGAGATCATAATCTTGTGCCTATACCATCAATAGAATTTTTAGACTTCTATTTCACTGAATATAAAGTTTAATTACAAAGGGCTCATTAAATTCATAGTCGACAAATCTTGCTTATCCCAACTTACGACTCCTATCTCTTGTATTATGACGCAGGATTGAAACCATTACCAAAGAATCTCTAGAACTGGCTAGCATCTATCCTGGGCATTTTTCTGAAATTTACATAGCCGCCAATCACCTCTACTAATGGATATTTTAGCATCAAAAAGGACACTGAACTCAGAGTCAGAAGATAAGGAAAAAATACTGAAAGAACTACCTGCAGTCTTTTAGTAAAAATATTACTTGACCCCATATGGAAATCATGCTATTTTCTCACTTTGCTCACAGGATACACAGAGTCAAAGGCAGAGTTTGTGAAAGTAATTTGCTAATGATAGTCCAAAAGACATAAAATTAACCATCACACGGAAGATGAGGCTCTTCCTTGACACAGCTAGCACACAACCTGGATGAAAACAGGTAGCCAATAAATGAGTGAAAGAGGGCATACATTTCAGCAGCCTTCTCCACTTAGAAGTTTGCTTCTGAGGTCTCGAGATTTTTCTGCAGACCTAAGCACTGTGTACCTCACCCTGAATCTTTTTTTTTAAGGTTTTTATTTTTTCTATTACAGTTGATTTACACTGTTCTGTCAATTTCTGCTGTATAGCAAAGTGACACAGGTATATATATATATATGTGTGTGTGTGTGCGTATGTGTATGTGTATACATATATATATATATACATATAATTTTTTTTCACATTATCCTCCATCATGTTCTATCACAAGTAACTAGAAATAGTTCCAACAGCAATAGTTTGCATCTATTAACCCCAGACTCCCAGTCTATCCCACTCCCCCCAACTCCCCCTTGGCAACCACATGTCTATTCTCCAAGTCCATGAGTTTCTTTTCTGTGAATAGGTTCATTTGTGCCATGTATTAGATTCCAGATACGTGATACCATATGGTACTTGTCTCTCTCTGAGTTATCTCCCTTAGTATGTGAATCTCTAGTTCCATCTATGTTGCTGCAAATGGCATTATTTTGTTCTTTTTCATGGCTGAGTAGTATTCCATTGCACATGCATATACACATATACATATATACATATATATGTGTGTGTGTGTGTGTGTGTGTATGTGTGTGTGTGTGTGTGTATGTATGTATGTATGTATGTATGTATATATATATATATATCACATCTACTCAATCCAGTCATCTATTGATGGACATTTAGGTTGTTTCCATGTCTTAGCTATTGTGAATAGTGCTACAATGCACATAGGGGGTGCATGAATCTTTTTCAAGGAGTTTTGTCCAGATATACCAGCGTCACTCCATCACTGAACTCCTTTTCCTTGTTGGTCTGTCTCAACTTGTCCATCAGTGTTACGGACAACGTCCCAAAGGCAGAAACTAGAACCATGACATTCACATCAAGCACCAGAACCTAAGAAAATGGTGACAGCCTCACAGACACTGATGCTGATAATAATGCCAATGATGAGGATGAGGAAGATGAAAATGGCTCCCACCAAGCAGACACCCTACATCCAAAGCCACAGCTGAGTTCACAAAGGAAGCCCTTTCTTGACCATAGATGGGGTCACACATCAAGGTCTATTTTTACGGCTGGTGGAGGGAAGTTATCTGGCCAATTTCATTTTTCTCAGCTTCTGGAACAACAATTGAGGTGTTTGATCACCAGCAGATGCTGTCCTGGTGGGACCTTAAGTGTCGCTTAGAAAAGGCTGCCTACCTGCAAACTGCTGCCTTTGGAGGGGGTAAGCAATGACGTCCTGCTGTAAAGCACAGGAAACTCTATCTAAACGCTTGTGATGGAACACGATGGAGAATACTGTGAAAGAAAGAATGTATGTGTGTGTGTGTATATATGTACACACACATATATATGTGTATAACTGGGCCACTTTGCTGTACAGAAGAAATTGACAGAAAACTGTAAATCAACTATAACAAAACTTAAAAAGAAAAAAGAAAAGGCAGCCTAAGCATTTCTGTGTTACCTCCAGCTAATGTATGAGTTTGACGCTGTAGTTTTTAAAATGTCTCCTTAGGGTGGTGGCCTCCATACTGCAAAACATTGACTATTAATACTTTTATTCATCCACTTTCACCTTTAGTCAGGAGTTGAATCTGGAAGAGGTGGGTGGTCCTGCGCTAATTGTAGTAAAATATGGATATTATAATTTAAGCTGACTCCTTGCTCCCAATATGTCACTAAATCTTGTAGTTACATATTTAACCATGAATTAGTACACAGAGGTTCAATGATTACAGAATGACAACCCCCACTGCTCCTCATTTTTTAAACATATAATTAAACAGAGCAATCTTGAGGGTTCGAGCCACTGAAGGATGTAATAGCGGGTCAAAAACAGGTTAATTTAAATGTCATTAGAAGCAAATGTTATTAGAGTAAAAAATCCTTTACAAGGATGGGATAATTTTCGAAAAAAATTGGTAGCATGTTCTCATTTGATGTTAAAGATATGAACCCATACGTGTATAGATATATAAGCCATATAACAGGCACGATTAAAAGTGTACAGGAGGTAACAATTTATTTTTAAAAATTGCAACATGAAGCGGGCATTTTGGGGAACAATGCCTTGATTAGCTCTTCTGCAAAATGTACCATCACTGCAAATAAAAGGCCATGTGATTCCTGCTCTGTTTTTAGTGGTCTGGATCTGCTCTGGCTACGTGGTAACCGTGCTTTCTCCACTGTGGAGGGCTGGCTGGATTTACTTTTTGCCCCCTCCTCTGCTCTGATGTACCTTTTCCTCTTCCTTCACTTTCCTTCCCACTGGGCCACATCTGTAAGATGCAAATACCCTTTATAGGAGAAAAGATGCAGCTTCTCTCACACAGAAGATGCTGCATCTTGTACCCAAGGTTTCTGCAGTTGAAACACACACCTCGTCCTCTGTTTTCTAAAGGAACGGGGGAGTTGGCTGGGAAACCCCAGGGATAAGCTGATGCCTGAAAGATTTGGTACAGACTAACTTGGGAAATTCTAGAAATGACTCGATCTGTGTATTTGCGATGTGCTATGAGGCTCACTCAGATATAATGCCATGCTCTACACGGAATAGCAGACCGGCTTTGCAACTAGTCAGGCACTGCTGATGCGAAAGCAAATTGCAGGAATTCCTATCATGTTTTTTGTTTTTTTGTTTTTAGCTGCACCGAGGCATGTGGAAGTTCCCTGGCCAGAGAACGAATCCATGCCACAGCAGTGACCTGAGCCACAAAAGTGACAACGCTAGATTCTTAACAGCGAAGCCACCAGGGAACTCCATCACGGTGTAATTTTATTTTATTGTATTTTTATGGCCGTAACTGTGGCATATGGAAGCTCCTGGGCCAGGGACTGAATCTGAACTGCAGTTCCCACCTACACCGTTGCTGTGCCAAGGCTGCATGCTTTACACAGCGTGCCAGTCAGGGACGGAAAGCATATCTCTGCAGTGACCCAAGCCACTGCAGTCGGATTCCTAACCCACTGCACCACAGCAGGAGCTCCCAGGGTAATTTCCAAAATCAGAATTTATAAACTTTGAGATACGAGATATATGATATTATAGCTGATTTTAGCAAAATCTTGGTTATTATCTGGTATCTATGACGATCTGGTAAAGTGGTGACAATATTTGTAAGCTGATAGAGAAAGCATGCTCAAGTAATGTGGCGGAGGAAAAAAAAAATGTCAGTTGTCTAACAGCAAAGTACAGTTGATGAAAAACTCTGGGGTTAACGAGGAGGAGGGGCAGGGAGTGGGATGGACTGGGAGTATGGGGTTAGTGGATGCAAACTATTGCATTTGGAGTGGATGAGCAATGAGATCCTGCTGTACAGCACAGGGAACTCTATCTAGTCACTTGTGATGGAACATGATGGAGGAGAATGTGAGAAAAAGAATTATTTTTATATATATTTATACATAAGTGTAATTATTTGCATACTGATTGTATATATTTATATACAATTATATATATAATTATAACATGATATATAACATATCTTCTATATATTGATTATATATTATATAATTATAATTTTATATATAATTATGTATTTATATATAATTATAATATATAAAATAATTTATATTATACAATTATAATATATGTAATTAATATATATGATTACATCTATATATTTATTTTATTTTTTATTTTATTTTTTTTGTCTTTTTGCCTTTATCTAGAGCCACACCTGCAGCATATGGAGGTTCCCAGGCTAGGGGTCTAACAGGAGCTGTAGCTGCCAGCCTTCGCCACAGTCACAACAACGCGGGATCCGAGCCGCGTCTGCAACCTACACCACCGCTCACAGCAACGCCGGATCCTTAACCCACTAAGCAAGGCCAGGGATCGAACCCGCAACCTCACAGTTCTTAGTCGGATTCGTTAACCACTGAGCCACGAAGGGAACTCCTATATATTAATTTTATATTTTTATATAATTATTTATATATATGACTGGGTCACTTTGCTGTACAGCAGAAACTGACAGAACATTGTAAATCAACTATAAAGGAAAAAGTAAAAATCTTAAAATTCAGGAGCAATTCTTCATGTTTTACCAAACATGATTTTCATAAAAAAATAAATTGTTCTTAGGGTGAACATTTCAAGAAAAAAATCCATTGACTTTCTTTGGCCATTGAATGTCTGGTTCTCTATGTTTTCTTTATTTCTCTGTACGTGAAAATTACTCTAGAGTATAAAAGTTAGCTTTGGAATCTTTCAGTAAAGACACACACAAGATATTAAAGATATTAATAGATAAGTTCCTGTCATGGCTCAGTGGTTAATGAACCCGACTAGTATCCATGAGAACGCAGGTACGATCCCTGGCCTCGCTCAGTGGGTTAAGGATTCGGGCATTGGCATGAGCTGTGGTGTAGGTCACAGACGGACACAGCTTGGATCTCGCGTTGCTGTGGCTGTGGTGTAGGCTGGCGGCTGTAGCTCTGATATGACCCCTAGCCTGGGAACCTCCATATGCTGCAGGTGCGGCCCTAAAAAGACAAAAAAAAAAAAAAAAAGGAGACATTAGTACATAGAACCCAGACAAGACTGCTTGCTCGCAGTGCATGTACTCACAAAGCAAATATCACGGTCTTTAAAATGAGACGACTTGCCTCACTGTGGGCACAATTTCTGTCACCTGACACTGTGCAAACACAGCTCAGGACTGAGATTTTATGACGATTTTAATCCGTCAATTGAGATAACAGGAAGCAAGATTCATTCCATGAAATACCTCATGCATGTACATTTACTGGAGAAATTAATGCCATTTAAAACGTGCCATATTTCACCAGATGAAGATGGTCCCTGAGCAACTCCAGCCAAACACGGGAGTCACTATCTGCCCTGATGCAATGTATCTTCTTTCATAAAAGAGTAGATACATTTTATTAACCTTGTCTGGGATGATTTTCTGATTATCTAAAGTTGCCCTGAATCCAGGCAGTAGAAACATAAGGTAAGTCATTCAATGCAGTCAACAGAGATTACACTGCCTTCAAGTGACTCAGGGATTATCTAGGATATATGATGACATATTCTTCATCAAGACAGAAAACAGTCAAACCTCACATAACCGATTATTAACTCTACACTGGTATTTCAGCTACTATTCACACAGATTTCCAAGCACACCATCTGGATGCTCAAATTTGGAAATACCGACTAGACTTGGAACAGCAGTTGCATTCCAAATTTTTATTTTTGCTACATTTGTGGCACTCCTAAAGATATGAAAATGGATGGTTTCTTTTCTTACAGGAGCAAAGTGGAGGGGTGACTCTCAGGTGGCACGCCCCGTTGTTTTTCACTCCCAAACCACACTTCAAAAAAGACTTCGAGGGGTTCCAGCCATGGTTCAGCAGAAACGAATCTGACTGGCATCCATCATGATGCAGGTTTGATCCCTGGCCCCATTCAGTGGGTTAAGGGTCAGGCATTGCCATGAGCTGTGGAGTAGGTCACAGACCTGGTTCGGATCTGGCATTGCTGGGGCTGTGGTGAAGGCCAAGACTTTCAAGTGGTTTCTATATCCACATACCCCAAAATGGCCTGTGCTGAGATTCATGCCAGTATCTGAGCATTTCACACACTGATGGACAGAAAGAAAAATATCTTGAAGCTGACATGACAGGGTTGGTCAGAATGATTTCAATGGAGAGGTAGAGTGGCAGGTTGCTCTGGAATTAATCATCCATTATTAACATTTACTCTTGAACGAGCTTGACAGACTGGGTTATTGTCATTTATTTCTTCAACAACTATCAAGGGTAAGTATTTCTGCTAAGATCAGAAACAAGACAAGGATGTCCACTTTCTCCACTGCTATTTAACATAGTTTTGGAAGTCCTAGCCATGGCAATCAGAGAAGAAAAGGAAATAAAAGTAATCTAAATTGGACAAGAAGTAAAAACATCACTGTTTGCAGATGACAGGACAGTGTAACTAGAAAATCCTAAAGACACTACCATGAAATGGTTTGAAAATGGCAAGGTTTCAGGATACAAAAGTAATACACAGAAATCAATTGCATTTCTATATACCAACCATGAAAGATCAGAAAGAGAAATTAGAAGACCGTCACCGCAAAAAGAATAAAATACCCATGAATAAACCGACCTAAAGAGACAAAAGACCTGTACTCTGAAAACTCTAAGATGCTGATGAAAGAAATCAGAGATGACACAGATGGAAAGATATACCATGCTCTTGGACTGGAAGAATCAATATTGTCAAAATGACTATACTATCCAAGGCACTCTACAGATTCAATGTAATCCCTATCAAAGTACCAAGGACATAATTCAAAGAACTGGAACAAATAATCTTAAAATCTGTATGGAAACAGAAAAGACCCTGAATAGCCAAAGCAATATTGGAAAAGAAAAACAGAAATGGAGAAATCAGGCTCCCCAATTTCTGGCTATACTACAAAACCACAGTGATCAAAACAGTATGGTACTGGACAAAAAATGGAAATATATGTCAGTAGAACAGGATAGAAAGTCTAGAAATAAATCCAAGCTCCTATGGTCAACTAATCTATGACAAAGGAGGTAAGAACACGCAGTGAAAGAAAGATCATCTTCTCAGTAAGTGGTGCTGGGAAAACTGGACAGCTACATGCAAAAGAAAGAAATTAGAACACTCTCCAATACCCCACACACAAAAATAAACACAAAGTGAATTAAAGACCTAAATATAGGGCCAGATACTATTGAACTCCTACCAGAAAACATAGGCAGAATCACAGCAACATCTTGTTTGATCCACCTCCTAGAATAAGGTCAATAAAAACAAAAACATATCAATGGGACCTAATTAAACCCAAAAGCTTTTGCACAGCAAAGGGGACCATTTGGAAAACAAAAAGACAACTCACAGAAAAGGAGAAAATCTTTTCAAATGATGCAACAGACAAGAGCCTAATCTCCAAAATATACAAATAGCTCATATAACGACAACAATAAAACACAAAATCCAATTGAAAAATGGGCAGAAGACCTAAATAGACATCTCTCCAAAGAAGACAAACAGCCAGCAGGCACGTGGCAAAATGTTCAACATTACTAATTATTACAGAAATGCATATGAAAACTATCATGAGAAACCAACATACACTAGACAGAATGGCCATCATTAATAAGTCTACAAATAACAAATGCTGGAGAGGGTGTGATGAAAAGGGGACCTTCCTACATTGTTGGTGGGAATGTAAGTTGGTACAACCACTATGGAGAACAATATGGTTCTAAAATTAAATCTGGTTCAGAAAACTGAATATAGAACTACCATATGACCCAGCAATCCCACTCGTGGCATAAATCTGACAAAACATTCATATAAAAAAATACCACAACAATGTCTATAAAACTTTTAGGACTACAGGCAAATTGAAGCATTTGTTAAGGAGTTCCCGTCATGGCTCAGCATAAATGAATCTGACCAGCATCCACGAGGATGCAGGTTCGTTCCCTGGCCTCGCTCAGTGTGATAAGGATCTAGTGTTGCCTTGCGCTGTGGTATAACTCACAGACTCGGCTCAGATCTAGTGTGGCTGTGGCTGTGGTGTAGGCCAGCGGTTATGGCTCTGATTTGACCCCTAGCCTGGGAACCTCCACACGTCATGGGTGCAGCCCTAAAAAAGACAAAAAATAAAAAAAAACTTTTTAAAAATGTATTTTAGTGAATAATCTCCTATTTGAGACCAAAAGTCAAAATTGTTGGATGGGAAATCATGAAGCCTTGTAATTATACAAATCATCGAGCTTCCACTGACCTCTACGTAGTCCCTGAAACTTTGGGAAGAGTAGAGATGGTACGAATGGAACTTCTTTGAATTACAATTCCATCTGGTCACCTCACTGAAATTCAGACTTTTTCAACAGGGAACCAGGTTGTATTTTTCCAAGAGAACCTTATTCTGGCTCACAGTGCCAACTGAATATTCCTCTGTGGTCCTAAGGATGATCCCTCAGAAAGACGGGGTGACATGTCCATTTTTCCAGGCAGAACTAAGAGTCATGCTTTATGATTTTATTGGTGAACGCCAAGGCCAGGAGGATATTTACAAAGGCCAATGCTTGGCCAGGACATCTAGGCTGAGTTTCACAATTTTATTTATTTTTCCTATAAATGGCACAAACAGGGTATATCTTTTTATTCACTCACTATAACCGCACACTAGAATGTTTCTCCTGAGGCTCTAATTTTTTTTCTCTCTTGTTTCTTAGTGATCCAATACCACCTTTACGATGCTGTTTACACCCTCGCGTTTGATATTAAAAAACCCTAAGAAAGTGCTCCGTGTGTTCACATGAAGCTGTTTCCCACTGTGCCTTTGCTCTTCAGATGTTCTCAAAGACAAGAGGTCTTGTTTTGCAATTTCACATTTCAAGACATTTTCACCCAATGCCTAATAGAGTTGACCCATCAAGCTACTCGTCAATTGCAACATTCCTTTATCAAACATCAAATGATTTTTCTTTCAACGTTACTCATGTTTTTCACGGAGGGCTGTTGATGTTATAGGTTAGATCCTAGGGAAAACTAAGCCTATGATTGACAAAAGAAGGAAGAAAGAAAAAATCTACTGTCCATGATTAAAAAAAGAGAGAGAGAGAGCATTTAAATAAAAGGCTGAAGGCATGGTTTTGGAACGGCCCTTGAATGTTTTCCATGGCCGTCATGATACTGTGATCAGTCCTAGAGGTGCACAAATACCTATACTGTGCCACCCTTTTTATTTGGGGGTCAGATGCTCCATCTCTAAGCTATCTTGGCTTTCTTGGACTTGGATTACCTGCACCATAAGCAAAGGTCTCCCCCCATCAGAGCCCCACACTTTAACGGGCAATCCAGTTCTCCAACATGAATGACAGCTGTGGTGCACGTGAGCACAGAGCCCCGTTGGCTCCCTCTGTACAATGAAATGCACACCCCATCATCAGGTGTCTGGGTCTCCCCAAGAGGATGGCATCAGGAGGTGCAGTCTTTGGGGTTGCTGAGTTTTGAGGGTGGAGCCCCTATGAGTGGGACGAGTGTCCCCATAAAAGAGACCCCAGAGAGCTGCCTTGCCCTTCCATGCAGTGAAGACGTCGCAAGAAGATGCCACCTGTGAGCCAAGAAACGGGATCCTACCCAGACACGGAATCTGCTCGGGCCACTTTGACGCGATTGGAAGAAACTGATGTTGACTACATTGCTTCCAAATGCCACACACACACACACACGCACACACACACACACACATGCGCACACACACACAGACACACTTGCTACAGCAAACAGCAAGAGGACGCGCTTTGCTTAATCTCCAGTCTATAGGGCAGAATGTACATCAACATTTGCAGACAAACCCCCGCCTCCCTCACACACCCCCACGGCAACCTGCCCAGATGTTCACCTCCGAAAAACAAAACACCAAGCACTTCACAAAACAATGCTGTTCGCAGGCTAACCCTGTGACAAGTCCATGATGGTAATAACGCCACTTGTGCTCGAAGACATACGCCAGACCCTACACGCAACATTTCACACGGTTTACCTTATTTGTTCATAGCACCCATATTGTGGGCGTTTCCTTTTTTCGTTTTTTTTTAATTTTCACTAGATGGTTGAGTACATTGGGTTTTAGGATAAACGGCTTTCTTCAAAAGACATAGCTTGGGAGTTCCTGTCACGGCTCAGCAGAAACGGATCTGACTGGCATCCACGAGGACGCAGGTTCGATCCCTGGCCTCGCTCAGTGGGTTAAGGATCTGGTGTGGCGGTGAGCTGTGGTGCAGGGTGCAGACGCAGCTCGGATCCCGCGTTGCTGTGGCTGTGGTGTAGGCCAGGGACTACAGCTCTGATTTGACCCCTAGCCTGGGAACCTCCATATGCCACAGGTGTAGCCTTTATTTTTAAAAAAAGGCAAAAAATAAGAATTTAAAAAAATATAACTAAAATCACAGAGTTGGTATTTGACAAAATTATGTTCTAAAACTGTTCTGCATCCTCCTTCTCACATAGAGAGTCCCTGGTGACATAAACCTATGATATTTTGATTAACAAATTAAGTCCTTTACCAACAAGCATATTTAGATTATTTGGTGGGGGGGGATTATACTTTTTATGGGCACCATCATTGCAGCTTTAGGCTAGCAAATGTACATATCCAAGTAATTCAGGAAATATCCCAACTGAATTGTGAAAACTTTTAAGGTCCCTCTCTTTATTTTTATTTTAGCCATCAGTTGAGCGTACCATTGCAAGGCTTTGAGTAGGTGCTGCAATGGTATATGATCGATCAACGCACTCAAGCTCCCAATATTGTGTCATTTCCAGAAAATGCTATCCTATCCCCCTCCTTCATTAATCCATAGGAAGCTTCTTTTTGAACTTTACTAATTCTTCCTTAATTGACCATCTTGAGTTAATAAATTCACTGCTCTAGAAGAGGGGGTGGCTCAATAATATTCAAAACATTCTCAAAACATCACGATGAAGCAATGATGTTGGTTTTATCTTTATTACAAAAATAGCTCTGTGTCCATGGCAACACTACATCATCGCTTAGATCAGATGTTGAATGTTGATTTAGGTGGAAGAGAAAATTCCATTAGGTTTATTTTTTTTGCTTCTGTTGGTATTCATCTTTAACAAGTCACCACTTAAAATATGCAACGCACATAACCTCCCTGTCCCCTCACAGGCATATAATATTAAGATGACTATGTGTACTAAAAATGTGTGATACCCTACAACCAATTTTACATCTTCAACTTATTAGACTCTGGTGAAAAAAAATATTATACTAGGTCAATGAAAACTATCAATTAGTTTGTCAGTGTTTCAGATGGAGCTCTAAGCAGAGTTCTAAGAAAATCTATTGGGAAATCATTTCCAATGCTTAGCGGACCCCTCGAAATGAAATAACACCCACCACTGCAACCAGATTTCCTCACCCCAATTTATCAAGCGTGGGTCTTAAAAGGGTAACAGAAACGAAGGAAAATAAAGGAAAATAAAATTTAAAAAATAAGGCAAAAAAACAAAAATCTTCTGTTTAGCTCACCAGATAAATCCACACCAAACTGCGTATCCTGAGAAAGAAATTCCCGTGACAGATATGATGAGCAGGCTGACTTACGACACACTTGTTTTACTGAATGTATTTTTAAATTGCGGTCCTTATGAGGTTTTTTCATCACAAGGTTAGTAATACGTACGTGGTCACGGGAGAGAATACTGAGGTGGTTCATGAGGCAAAGAGAAACCTTGCAATGTCCAGAAAAACACCACCTACTTGTAGCGACCGATCGTGCAGCGCTCTAATTCCCACACCGCGCAACTCACCCACATACAGGACCCCACCTTCAGAGGGCTACCGGTGCGTTCACAGACCTGTGCCCACACTATCACAATCAAGTTTGGCCCGTTTAATTTTAACACACAACCCCCCAGCCACTTAGTCTATGCACGAATGTGTATTTTTATAACCTGAATTTGCATGTAATACGTAGCGAACATGGCCCACGTGTGTGGTCTTCGATGCCTGCTTTATGAGAAGAACACAGTCTTCGAAGAAAAAGAAAAAAAAATTAGTCCTGTTGATGGTTCACTTTCTGCCAGGCGCTCCGGTGAGCAGCGGACCAGGTCACTTCGTGTTCCCAGGAACCTCATGAAATGCTTGCTCTCCTGTACAGAGAACTGAGGACCACAGAGCAGGTTACGGCTCTTGGCTACAGCTGCCACTGTGCTGACACGAGCGGTGTTCTCCTTCGAAGGGTGTGACCCTGCTTTCTTAACACCGGTCCACTATCCTGCGGGTGGCCACGCCCCTCGTGTTGAAAACTGAATTGGTTTCCTGTGCTGAGATGTTATAAGTGGGTCAGTTTAAGTAGCCCTAAAATAAGCAATGGAAGCATTAATTTATAGATCCCATAGGTCAAAAATCTAAGAGCACCCTAGATTCCCGGCTTAGGAATGCCCGCAAAGTTGTAAATAAATCTCCCCTGAGGTTGCGGTCTAATCTGAAGACTAGACAGAAAAGAATACAATTCTAAACTTGCTGACATACCATCAGTGGGCTTTGGGTCCCCCCTGGCTATTGGATAGAGATGCCATTTCTTTCCCACGTGACCTTCTCCAGCAGACAGCACCTGGATCCCTGAAAGAAGGCAAAGGAGAGAGGGTGGCCAGGATGGACTCCTAGTCTCCGAAGTGACATCCCACTGTTTGGCTCTACTATTTTTATTAGCAGAAGTGACTTGATGCAGACGACACTGAAGGGAGGCGATGAGATGTGGGTCGGAATACGGAGAGGGTATTTGGGGACATCTTGGGTGCTGCCCACCACAGCAGCTAATGCCTATTTGTAAATAGATATGTACGTGCACATGTGACTGTTTAGAAGGAGAAGCAGCTAACCTAAGACGTGCATGTGTGTATGTATGTACCACACCCATTTAATCCCCTTTCTTAATGCCAGCTGTAGTTTTTCCAGTGTCCATCTCTTATCCACGGAGTCCATACACCCCAGTGCAGGATGAATCTACTCATACAAAGGCTGTGGTGTGTTGAACCGATCAGCACATGGCGGCATGTGACCCAGGTGGTGCAATCCGAGCTCATCTTGGGACACAAGGTGCTCAGGCAGAGATAGGAGCACTTCCCCTCTTCTATGGACACAGTGGTGTTTGGTGTGATGGCTGGAACGTGACAGCTATCTTGGCACTCCAAAAGAGAGCAGCCTGAGAATGAAGTCAACCCTCAAAGAAAGACAAAGCCCAAGGGACTGTGACCAAAAAAGTAAAAGAAAAAAGAAAAATAGGCCAGGAGCTTCTGATTAAGCCAGCCCTGAGAAGTGCACTCCACCCGAATTCAAGTTACCCCGATATACAGCATTCTTTTGAAAGCCAGCCCACTGGAGTAACATTTCAATAAATCTTGCCATCCAGAATCATCTAACTGAAGAGGAATGTCTAAAGAAGTCGCATGCCCCAATTCACACGTCTAAAATGTTGGATGACCTGAGTTGCTGACGAAGATGTAGGGAGGAGAAGTCCCTTTCTGGGCTGGGAAGGTAACGACCACTATGAGGGAGGCAAAACATTAGTTACATTGCCACCACCTATCTCCTGGGACTCAGGTTCTGTGCCCATCAAGGCTTAGGGGAGCCGGGAGGCAACATTCAAGGATATTGGAGTGAATTAGCTGCTCCCTGAAGGTCTTGGCAATGCCTAAAAGCAAGAGATAAGGTTATACTGAAATGGGACCACATGCAATAATTACAGTGGGGGAAATGCAGCTTTTGTAAGAGAACTTTATGCCTACGGAATAGAATTCAATATACCAAGGAAAAGCCAAATTCTCTATCCACCCCCAAATAAAATCTGTGCAGGAGATTCCCTTCTCTCTCAGCCCCTCCACCACCTCCGTCTGCCCTTGCCGCCTCTTTTCAGACTTCTGCATATTAGAAAAGGGCAACTCCACACTCAATGTTATGACACCAAAATCGATGGGGCCACCTCTATCTCCTTTCTTACACACTCTTCAGGCAAGGTCTAAACTTATCCAGAAGCTGACCACTTCTCACCATCTTCTCCAGCCCACCCTGGTCCACAGCCTACCCTCCATTCTCTGTTCCCCAGGTTATCGCAGTCCCGACCCCGCACTGACCTGCCATCTGACCATCTACTCCCAACTCAGCAGTAGCTTAATTCTTTTAAAGTGTAGGTCCATAAAGAATCACTTCTTTCCTGGAATCCCTTGAAGGGCTTCCCATCTCACCCACAATAAAAGTTAAATTCTTGACAAGGGCGAAGGAAGCTCTGCTTGGCAAAGAATCCCAACACGTTTTGACTCTCATCACCAGCTGCTGGCTTTCTTCCTCCTGTCCTAGCTATATCCCCTGTGCTGTACTTAAACACCTTAACTACATGTTCCTACTCTGAGCATTTGAGCTGGAGGTCCTGCTACCTGAAATGCCACCTCCCAAGTGTGTGCATGATTTCCTCCTGGGATCCACCTGACAAATTGCACCCTCACAGGGTTGCTGACGGGGTTATTTTGGATATATACCCAAAAGTTTATATAAAGAGACCTATAAACCTTTACAGTAAGGGTCCATGCTATGGCTGTGCAGTTATGAACTTCCCCGTGAACACAGGAATAGGTGTACACTATATTATTTTAACTGTTTTCTGGGGAAATTTCCTGTTTGTTTGAAATATGAAGAAATATTTCAGACATGCAAAATACACATCAACTGGTTTGTACCAAAGGTCCACTAACATTATAAAGTGATTTGGGAGTCTTTCACCCTGGTTGAATTTCTGAAAGAGTTTATGAAAACTGAGGGTACTTCCTTTATTGACACTTTACCAGGATTCACCTGTAAAACCATCTGGGCATGGAGCTTTTTCTTTCTTTTTTTTTTTAAGGGATAGAGTATGGTTTTGACTGCTAACTCAACACAGTGCGGCTCTTGGTCACAGAGACTCATCGTTATTTCTAGAACATTATGGGAATTTAGGAGAGAAAACTTTGTGTTAGAACTGGAAGAAGTCACTTTATATACCTCGCTGATTAACATTACACTGGCGATTCAGTAATGTGTGATAAATTGCGGTGAAACATGAGCCAGGTAGAATGGCGCTTCAAAGCTGGCCATGACAGGTTGACCTTGGGAGTATCTTTTGAATAGTTCCTGTTTCTCCTAAGGAAGTCAGTTATCCAGACCAGGAGTTGCCTTGGGGTAAAACAGGTATTTGGATAAAACCTCACTTCACAATTTATGCCTGTTGCCCTAACAATTAAAAAAAAATTGTGCATTTAGTTTGTTAGTATTGAAGGTTTTATTTCCCTGTTACCCTTCAGGCTGTCATTCTTTTTTGGGGGGTGAGGACTATGCCTCATGGCGTAAGTTCCTGTGCCATGGATCTAACCCATGCCACAGCAATGACAATGCTGGATCCTTAATCCACCAGGGAACTCTCCCTAACAGAATATTACACAGTATCTATTTTCATTCTCAAAGCATTCTCCTTTGTTTGATCAGCTACATGCTATACAGGTACCCTAGGAATGGAAGACTTCTAGAGTTCTTTTTATATGCCAACATGAAAAGCGTCTTTAATATTCATTACAACTGACTTGATGTTTGTGATAACAAATTTCACGTTCCCTTAATCATTAATGATTAACAAACACCATTAGCTCCCTATTCAAGAAGTTTCAGGCGTTGGCTTACCAAGTGACTGAAATTTCATGTGTAAAATTTCTGTATGAATTAGTTCTGACATGATGCTATAATTGTATCATTTAACCTTTGTATAAAATTGGACAGTAAATAGGATGCTTATTTATTGCATATCGTTTTAGAGAGGATGAAAGGTAAAAATATTAAAATGTCTGGCATATCGGAAGTGATAATCCAGTCCTGATTCTAAAGCTACATTGCTTCCAAAATCAAAGACACCGTGTCAAAGCAATTTCCTTTGGAAAACCATGTGACAGTCCTTGAACAAGACTAACAGTGGCACACAAATGATCATTTTTTGAATATTTTCCTGAAATACAACAAAAGAATGCCTCCTGATCTTAATAACTTCAACAGAGAGAGGAGGTTTCTCTACCTAAATTTTCTATCCCCTCCCCATTCCCCTTCAGTCCCTGGCTTTCCCTAATGGAACCCATTAAAAGATGCATCTGTTATTCTTGAATGTCAGTGTTGTCATTTATTGGGTCAGGAAGCGATCCCTAGCAAGAAAGGAATCCTTTGTATTTGAAATTCACCCTCATCCGTGGTTTAGTCACAGCGACCATCGCTTTAATAATGGACCTCTCGTGGGCAAACATCAAAGAGAAGGCACTCAGTTATATTAAAATCGCCGAGATCCCATCCCCCACCCCAACCCCAATCATGACGACTCAGGCTGCCCAAGAGATAAGGGGAGTCAGAGCTAATTGCAGCATCGGATGCTCGGTCAACCTACGCTTAGAGATGCGACTTTTGCTCTAATGAAAACTTGCGTTTTATTTCTTGTTCTTTGCTTCGAAGGCGATTGGTAAGAAATGACAAAAATGGTCCTATTGTGTCCACTTAGTGCATCCTCCTGCGTCCACTTAGTGCATCCTCCTGTGAGAAACACTGCATTGGACAACACTAGGATTGGGATATATCAGTAGAGCAGGTCCCAGGAGACACCGACCGTGAGGAATGCTGCCCTATTCTGTCCTCTGAATGGTCAAAGTAACAGCAAACATGATCTGCTGTTACTGTAACTTGATCTCTTTCAATGAATGAGGTTACTCTCTGTATACTAATGTTCCGATGGGCTCGCCTTCCATTCCAACACCAAGACCCTAACGGTCCAAAGCTGAAAGGCTGCCCTTCCAGAAAGCACTGCCACTGTTTAGACATCAGGCTGCGGTTCATTAATCCTCACCTTGTTCACAATCACATCCAGAGGCACTAAGACTCGGGGAGGGGTAAGTTTAAAGTCTGCCTTCGAAGGAAATGATTTGAGTTTACATTTGAAAAATGGCATTTTTCCTCCTAGATTTTACAGGAATAAATGGCAATGTCACCAGCCATACATTCTTCCTGGAACGATGCTGTTTAGCTTTTTTTTTTTTTTTGGTCCCAAAGGCTTCTTTCTTAAATCACTCAAAGTATCCGAGTCCCACTTTGCTGCTGAGGCGTGGGTTCTTGGCAGTCTATGAAGGATGTGTCAGATCTCCAGCAACTGCTCAAGGATTTCATTTGAAGGCAAACCTTACGGCTCTAGGGAAAGTATGAATTCAGACTCAGAGGAGAGACGCTGTAAAAAAAGAACAACTCTTTGCTGAGGACCCCACCCCCGGGGAAACTGGCATCACCTGATCCAAGAGAGGCTGTGGATTTTAAAGCAATCTGTCCACAAGGGAAATTATGTGTCCTTCTTTTCATGGGCTGCTTTAGAAATAGCTTCATGTAGGAACCAACCCACCTGATTTCTGCCTCCCTCAAAACTCAGATGTGTCTTAGAAATTCCCACCGTGGCTCAGGTGTAACAAAGCCAACTAGTATCCATGAGGACGTGGGCTCCATTCCTGGCCTCACTCAGTGGGTTAAGGATCCAGCATTGCTGTGAGCTGTGGTGCAGGTCACAGATGCAGCTCAGATCCAAAACTGCTGTGGCCGTAGTGTAGGCCGGCAGCTATGGCTCCGATATGACCCCTAGCCTGGGAACATCCATATGCCGCAGGTACAGCCCTAAAAAGACAAAAAAGAGAAAGAAAAAAAAAAACCCTCAAATGTTTCCTATAGGAATGGACATCATCAAAAAGTCTACAGACAGTAAATGCTGGAGAGGGTGTGGAGAAGAGGGAACCTGCCTACACTGCTGGTGAGAAGGTAAACTGGTTCAACCGTTATGGAGAAGAGTAGGAAGGTTCCTTTAAAAACTAAATATAGAACTACCATATGATCCGGCCATCCCACTCCTGGACGTCTATCTGGACAAAACCACAATCTGACACATGCACCCGTGTGTCCATTGCAGCACAGTTCACAACAGCCAAGACATGGAAGCAACCGAAGTGTCCACTGACAAAGGAGTGGAGAAAGACGTGGTCCATATACACAATGGAATGTCATTCAGCCATTAAAAAAAAAAAAAAAGAATGATACAATGCCATTTTCAGCAACAGGGATGGACTTGGAGGGTGCTATGCTAAGTGAAATAAGTCCGACAGAGAAAGACAAATACTGTTCGATCTTACTTAGTGTGAATGCTAAGAAATTTAACAAACGTGACTAAAACAAAAAGGAAGCAGACCTACGGACACAGAGAACAAAAGGGTGGTTGCCAGTGGAGGGGGGGGGCAAGTGAGGGGGAGGGGAGAAAAAGAGACACACAACTATGCATAAAATAAGCTACAAGGATCTATTGGACAACCCAAGGGGTATAGCCAATATTTGATAATAACTTTAAAGGGAGGATAACCTTTAAAAATTGTGGATCAGTGTACTGTACACCTGGAACTGTACACTGTATTTCAACTACACTTCAATACAAAAATTAAGAAGAAATAAAACCTGAAATGTTCCCAAACGGCCTCCAGGGATCAAGTCCAAGGTTATGTCATTTATTAAGGCGTCCCTGGTTTTCCATTTGGAAGTCAATGTTTTTCCTCTAAAATCTGGCACTCGGCTAGTTCCGTTAAACTGCATGCTTTATGCGCTGCCACAAACGACATGCGTTTGTAGGTTTGCTTTTTTAACACAAACTGCGTCATCCTGGCCCACTTTTTATTCCAGAGCTCTTAGGATAGAATCCTGCATGCGATACACGGAACGATAAAGAGCCGTTTAATGAATTAATAATGTGCTTCAGTGGATCCTCAAATATAAATTGGGATCAACCACTCATTATCACCATTATCATCAAATATTATTAGGCCACGTGAATAACTGAATATGTCTACATCACAGAGAATTTCTGCTATCAGCATGCAAGACCTCTCACTCCCAGGAGAAAAACGGACACTTCAGGTCAGCGCTCTCCCCCAGAATTCCGACACTAGCAAATTCTCAGGTTTCTGTTTCCAGCCCTGAGCTCATGTTTAGCTCCATCAGGAAGGACTCTGCTCAATGTGCGATGTCGTTGCATTAATTTATTTACCAGGCAAGCCGCCCTGATGCATTTTGCAAAATCACTCGTGAGACGCAGGCTGTTTCTGTGCAGAAGGCAATAATCCAGCCAAAGTCTTCAGCTACGATGACTATCCTTAAGACTAAAGGATAAGCAAAGTTAGTGAATTGGCAATTGTTTTCCCCTACTTCAGACCTTAGAATGGTCTTTGAGTTGAAGACACTGTAATTAAGGGGAAACCAAGAACAGCTATCTTCCACTATTCCTTTTACTTTTTTCTCTTTTGTCCTTTTTTTTTCTACGAGTCAGCAGAGCATATGAAAAAGAGATAAATTTTGGAATATGATTTTGTTCAATGAAAAAGGGCAGTTACAGGTACCAAAGGGGACATTTAGGGGGCGGGAGGGCTCAACTAGAAGGCAGGAGTTGACATATAAACACTACTGTATATAAAAGAGATAAGTAACAAGGACCTACAGTTGAAGCACAGGGAAATCTACGCAAGACTCTGTAATAAACTATATGGGAAAAGAATCTGAAAAGGCATGGATGTGTGTATATGTAGAACTGAGTCACTTGGCTACGCGCCTGCAACTAACACAACTCTGTAAATCAACTATACTCCAATAACGATTTTTTAAAAAGATAAAGGGTATTCGTACTTTTAAGAGTGATGCATAATTTATGTTCATGCATCCATCAAATGCTTACAGAAAAGCAAGCACTAAGATGATGACCTGGTCCTGGGGATGGTTGTGAGGGACCTATGGGCCCGGTGGGACTCACAAGGGTGCGGTCCAGGTGCTCTGCTAAAATGGGAGGATGTGGAACAGGAGTAAGCGTGGGAAACCTTCTGGGGGTGCACGCAGAAGCAGCCCGCACAGTGTCCAAGGGCAAGATAGGAGCAGCTGAGACCTAACTGCAGGCTGACCGTGACTTGTAGGAGGGGAGAGGGTGAGCAGCAGAGCTGCCCACGCGAAGAGCTCGGGCAAACCCTGAGCAGCAGGACAAAGGAGCACGTGAATAATCACTGGTGCTCAGCCCTCACTGCGCCTGTAACCGTGGAGTTGGGGGGAGGAGGGCGGAGGCAGGATGGGGCAAGCTTGTCACAGGGGGCCGGGGATGGGACGGATGGAGAGACGATGAAGGCGTTCAGGACATACCCACCACCACCCTGAAAATGCGCTGCTTTCGTATACCGATTACTTTGAGTATCAGGGACCCAGAAAACTGCAAACGCAGGACAGGCTTTCCCTGAATCCCCTTGTCTGCCCCATGACGGGTCCTCCGAAAGGAAGTCAGCTGTCACGCAGGCCCAGAAGACTGACTCTTCTCCCAAAAGGAGACGAGAAACCGACACCACGCCCAGACAAGCTTCGTCACAAATGAGCACATCTCCCATCCATGCTTTCAAGGGCCTGTTCATCGTTCCTAAAACCCCCTTTCTCTCCCTAATCTATGCCGTGGTTCTCTATGAGGGCGCTCTATACACTCTCGAATATCACCACTCTTTTTTGAGTACTAGTTTTTCTCTGTGGTGCTGCCCGCAGGGAATATTAAATGTGAGTAAGTCAGTGTGCGTTTCCTGTTAACCTACCTGCTGTCACTGTACTTCAAAGACCCAACTTTTTCTTTTGGTCTTGCCCTCAGCATGAGGAAGTTCCCTGGCCAGGGATCGGACCTGAGACACAGCAGTGACATCACAAGATCCTTACCCCGCTGGGCCACCAGAGAACTCCTGAAGACCCAGCTTTTGAACCTAGGAGGGCAGAGGGTAAGTCTCTCCTCCCTAACAGCATGACAGACATGCCTGAAGGTGTCAGTTTACACTTCTGACAAAGCACGTGGAAGCTCACCTGTTCAGAGGTAGCCATGCAAAGATGACATCGTGACCCAGGATCTTTTCAACAGAGACAGTGCTGCTTTGGTGTTCGGAGCTCGTGCCCAGAGTATACCATCCACTCAGGCCGAGTAGGGGCTTGGAGTCCTAGATTCCTGTGTATCAGGCTGGATCCTAGAAGGAAGCAAGTGCTATGAACGATACTCAGTATTCCTGCTTTGCCTTCTAGGACTGGGCCCACCAACACCACCAGTCCAAGGCAAATCCAGGCTTCAGGATGTCCTGAGGTGCGTTTCTGCAGCAGGAAAGCCAAGAGTGACAGGCTACTTCTGCCAACAGCTAGACAGTGTTTACCATTTGCCAGGAATTTTTTGTTTGCATCAGGCTAGGGCAAGTAATACTGCAGTGACAAGAACCCCCTTAATATCTCAGGGGCTAGATAGATAGATAGATAGATAGGTGATGGACAAGTGATAGATATAATGGATAGAATGAAAGATAGATAGATGATAGATATATAAGTGATAGATACGTAGATAGTAGATAGATGATAAATATGATGGATCAATCGATTGATTGATAGGTAGATGATAGATATGATGGATAAAAAAGAAATAGATGATAGATATATAGGTGATAGATAAATACATAGATACGTAGACAGGTAGAGAGATGATAGATATGATGGATGGACAGGTGATAGACAGGTAGGTAAACAGATAATGAGACTAACTTCTGATAATGTACCAAATAAAGTTATCTAGATAGATAGAAAGATAGATAGATAGATAGATAGACAGACAGAGAGAGAGATAGATACATATATATCCTTTTCTGTTCCAGAAGTCCACTGAAGACCAAGTAACCATCTAGTGGTGACTCAATGTTGCCATGCTATAAAGAAACCACCAAGAATCCTAGGTGATGTGTCTGTCTGTATTAAGAGACCTTCCGTAAGCCACACCACACACTCCCAAACCCTACATTTCGGGGCCAAGCTCCCTAATGCTACAGCCCTGAGGGTCCATGGTTGGTAACAACCAAGGACAGGTGGTACTTTAAAAGCAGCCTTGACCTCGTTTCACAGAGGACTCTGATTTTCCCACAGTACCTAGAAGGGTCCTCCTTCTGAACCAGCTGAGGTCCACCCCACCACCAGGTGGATGTTTGAAGATCTTTCCTAACACTCTACCCGGGTAGGTTCTGCCCATTTCCTGTGACTGGTTCCTTTTCTCAGAACAGCCCATCCAATGAGACAACAGTCAATGCTATGCTCATATACTGCTCTCCAAAACACACCCCAAGTCTACTAGTTGCCTTACGTATGGCCACTTTTCTAGTCTTATTCAATTACTACCGTCTTAGCTTGACTTCTTTGGCCATGCCATCACATTTCATGGTTTTAAACGTAGCCAATACCTTCCTGTATTCTAGGTTGGGTGGCTAACTGTTTCAAATGAACATGATTTCAACAGAACTCTTGGTTTCCTCCAACACACACTAAGTGTTTGGTCCGTCTTTCCTACAAAGTGAATGGCACATTTGCCAGCTCTGGCACGATAAACGACCAGAAAAGTAAAAAAGCAAAATTACCCAACAGTCGCCCACGGGATCAGCACTCCTTCCCAAATACGCTCGCGTGTCCAGCGGCTTCCATTTGTGTCCAAACTGCCAGGAGGTCTAAAGGGGGACCCCGGGAGACTGTAGCATGGTGTATGTGTAAGAGTGACATACGGTAAACTGCTACTGATCCCCCGGCTAAGAGGGTTTCCCACAGAAGACAGGACAAGATCCGAGCCCCATATTGGGATATATGAGGGTTGCATGTCTCCCTTTCACGGTATGACTAACCACACGCCCCCTTGTTTGAAGTCATCCGGAAACATCTACTTCCTTTTCCTCTTCCCACATGCCCACGTCCGGGCACCTAACTGCTCTGTCCACGGGTTCAAGGTCCCAGCTCCCACTTCCTATTATGGGTCTTGGTTAGGACAGGTGATGGGTAGCACCTTATAAGAGCTCTTGATCTAAATTGCTGCCACCTTATCTTTCCTCACCCTCGCGTCCTTTTCTCTTACCAGCATATCCAAACGAGCCTGTTCATTTATTTGTTTGCTCAGGTATTGCTAGAACTCCCCTCCCCCGAGCCACACACTAGAATATAGGATTCCCTCCCTGACTCACACACTAGAACCTAAGCTCCACGGAAGCTGAGACCCCCCTCTGTTTGCCCATCTCCATATCCCAATACCTAGAGTGATGCCTGGACTTAGGAGGCAGGGAGCCAATGTTTGCTGAATGAATTATTGGCTTTGTCGTACACCATCTCTAAGAGCCTGGGCACCCACGCAGATGCCATGATGCATTCGCGTAAGTAAATACACACAGTGGGATGATCCGACTGATCAGTCAGTTGGCTGTGGATGGAAGCACCACTGATACATTGGGTATGTGGGGGAAGGGCTGTCTGATTACTGCCTGTTTTCTTAATAGGTCGTCTCTTCATCTGATCCATTCTCACGTTGCAGCCTAAATAATAGTGGTGCTACCCTCATTAATAAGTCGTTTAATCTAAGGTGCAATGGTCCCCTGGAGTTAAATTGCAATTCAAGTTCAGCTTCCAAAAACCCAGTGCCTTGTGCTTCATTAAAACACAGCGTTTTACCCACTGGGTGTTATCTGAACCTGCATCATTGAAGTAGGTCATAGGCGACTTCACACAGAGACATCTGAGTGTGCAAAGGGACAGAACTCAATGATTTTCACTTCATGGGTATTCAGTGACTGGGGTCTTACATTCACTGAAGCTAGTGGAGCAACTCCTTTGTGGTGGAAACGAACTTCCTTGCACTTTAGAAAAGTAAGGCTTTCATCCTCAACACTCTAATTTCTTTCCGGGGCGACCATTCTCTGGATGCTGGGAGCTGAACACCCCCGGTGGGATCGCTTGATTTATGCACAACAGTGGGTCGCCCTGTCCGGTGTCAGACACAACAGAGAGCCTCAGCCTGGAGGTGGTTCGACAACTAATTTAACCTCAAACCTACTTCTTTCAATGATGTATTCATCACAGCCCCTTAAAATGCCTGTGTCAAGGGAAAAATACACAGCGTGGGTTTGGATTTAATGCATGTATACAGCATTCATTTCTTTTAATGCACTGTCATAGAGGGGGACAGAGTACCTATGAATATACATGATTTTCAGTCCTGGTTTCTCCATCTATGAAAAGTAAAGCCAAGTCAACTGAAGAACAAAGTTATCTGATCAGTAAGACACGAGACAGTCTCTTCCTATAATGGGGTGGGGGTGGGGAATGAAGGATGGAAGAAACAGAAAATATCTCTGTGTTGGTACTTGGAAAGGTAAGGTCTGCTAGGTTTTGAATAAATTCCCCTTCTTTCCCCCGCCCCCCTGCCATTTATGCCACAGTACCATTCTCCAGAGATGGACACTGAAGAGAGAAAATAACTCAATTCTCATAGGATCAGTGGGTAGAAAAGGTGGGGTTCTGGCCCCGGGTGTGTTGACTGAGTGGTTCTGGGTAAGAATCTCAGTTTTGCGGAAGCACAGCTTTGCCCTCCTTTACTTAGGTCTTTGATCGGCGTCGTCTCAGATGTTTAACTTCCATGAACCAGATGGTCTCAAAAGCAGTTTGTTGTTCGTTTTTGGGAGTCAGGCCATCGTCCTCTGTCTGAAGTACTGACAGCTAATACGGCCTGCTTTGCTTTGTCAAAGGGATGGCGGTGATCCCACAGGGAGAGCGGGAGACCTTCCTCGCACTGGTCAGAGGGGCCATAATTGATAAGTCTACAAACAGTAAATGAGGGAGAAGGTGCAGGGGAAAAGGAACCATTTTACACTGCTGGTGGGAACGTAAATCGGTGCGGCCACTATGGAAATGAGTATGCAGGTTCCTCAAAAAACTAAAATGAGAACTACCATAGGATCCAGCAATCGCACTCCCAGGCACCTATCCAGAGAAAACCGTAATTCATAAAGATACACACACCCCAATGTTCACAGCAGCACTATTCACAAGAGCCAAGACATGCAAACAATCTAAATATCCATGGACAGAGGAGTGGATAAAGAAGATGTGTTACATATATACAGTGGAATACTACTCAGTCATAAAAAAGGAATGAAATAACACCATTTGCACCAGTGTGGATGGACCTGGAGATTATCACACTAAACAAGTCAAAAGAGAAAGGCAAATACCATACGATATCACTTATATGTGGACTCTAAAATATGGTACAAATTTTACAAAAGAGAAAGACTCGCATACATAGAGCACTGACTTGTGGTTGCCAAGGGCGGGGGAGGGAGTGGGACAGATGGAGATTTTGGGGTTAGTAGATGCAAACTACGACATTTAGAATGGATAAGCAATGAGGTCTTATTATACAGCACAGGGAATTATATTCCATCTCCTGGGTCAGACCATGACAGAAGATAATATAAGAAATGGGCTGTATGCATATGTATGACTGGGTCACTTTGCTCCACAGCAGAAACTGGCACCTTCTAAATCAACTGTACTTTAATAATAATGATAATAAAAGAGTAGGTAAACCTCAATGTGATGGGCAAAAGATGTTTATTCACTGAAGCAAATATGCCAAAAAACTTAGGGGGGTTTAAAAAACTCAAGTTTTTTCTTGGATGAACATATTGTGTTTGGAGTCTGGGAACTAGAAGTTAAGAGAATATGTCTTTATCCATGTAGTTTAATTCAGACCAGTTTATTTTTTAAGACAAACAGAAGGGGAACAGGCTTGAGGATTTGGGTTCGTGTCCTAGACCAAATACACAACTTCGTGGTCCCTGCTTGTGTGGGAAGAGGAAGGAACGAAATTCCACCTCTTTCTCCAAGATAAAGCAACATGGGGGTCTGGAAAAGCCTTAAAGAGATGGGTGAGGAGGTTGAGTAGGACTGTATTTTACCCTCTGGCTAACGAGATATTGATGTAGGTAAGCCAAACGCTGAAGCTGTGAATGGATTTGGCTTTCCTCAAGTGATAACTGGTTTTCTTCACCGATGCATTTTCTGTTTTTTTTTTTTTTAACAAACAGAGTAGTTTTAATAATAAATTCAGACAAGAGAGACTAGTATAAAGACTGCAAAAGTCATCTAAAATAGTCGACGTTTTAACAATACCATCTCCATACACACATACACAGATATATATAAAATGTACACAAGTGTGTAAATGCATAGAATTTCCTTTTTTTTTTTTTTTTTTTGTCTTTTTAGGGTTGCACCCACAGCAGATGGAGGTTCCCAAGCTAGGGGTCGAATGGGAGCTGTAGGCACTGGCCTACACCACAGCCACAGCAATGACAGATCTGAGCTGCGTCTGCCGCCTACATCACAGCTCAGGGCAACACCAGATCCTCAACCCACTAAGCAAGAACAGGGATCGAACCTGTGTCCTCATGGATGCTAGTCAGATTCGTTTCCCCTGAGCCATGACAGGAACCCCCAGAATTCCTTTCTAAATGAGGTATGCCATACATACTTAGAAGATATGATTTACTTTCCCAGAAGAAAATTCAAATGGAGTTAAGCTGCATATACTGATATTCAGAAAGGTATTTCTTCTACCCAGAGTCTTCTCATGAAAGAAAAAAAAAAAGCCTTTAATAGGGTTGGAGAAACTTTCTGCTTAATGGCATGTTTTAGCTTTATGGGCATCAATTAACTCCTCACAATGAAAGATGAAGGACTTTAAGTGCTTTGCTGGTGTTCTCCTTTCTCTTCAACTTTCCAGTTTTGCTAATTTTACTGTCACTTTGAAAAGGGCAGGTTTTGTCAGAATTCAGGTCAGCTGGTTTCTTAAGTTCTCTCCATCATTTTACTACGGAACTCTATGAGGATGGATTCTGTGCCTACCAGCACTTCTTTTGACTGAGTCTTCCCAATTTCAGAATTATTTTCCCATCATTTGTGTACATGGTTCCACTCTTCAGGAAAGTTTTTCAAGACAGTGTCATGGTGGAGTTCCCTTAGTGGCTCAGTGGGTAACGAATCCAACTAAGAACCATGAGGTTGCGGGTTCGATCCCTGGCCTCGCTCAGTGGGTTAAGGATCGGGCGTTGCCGTGAGCTGTGGTGTAGGTTGCAGACGCGGCTCGGATCCCGCGTTGCTGTGGCTGTGGTGAAGGCCGGCGGCTACAGCTCCTGTTAGACCCCTAGCCTGGGAACCTCCATATGCCGCGGGTGCGGCTCTAGATAAAGGCAAAAAAAAGACAAAAATAAAAAATAAAAAAAAAGACAGTGTCATGGTTACTGTCAGAGGCCCTTCAGAGTCCCAGGACCGTTTCAAAAATCTCATTTTCCCAAAGGTAGCCCTCGCTCCGTTATATTCTGACAGTGAGTCTCTCTATGAAAATATCCAAGGTCAACTTGCTTTCCTCTGTGTTCTGTAGGACTTGCTTTTCTCTCCGAAGGCCTCTGGGATTATTTCGTTCTCTTTCCCATTTGGCAACTAGGCGAGGCTTTGCTGAAAGGTTCATTGTGTGGCAGCTTTCGAGCCCTAGATGCAACTGTCGCTTTATCTCAAGAAATCTCTCTCTTATCACATCTTTTCTTTTGGATGCCTTCGTATTTCATTCTTTTTTCAAAAAAATTTTCTTAAAATTATTTTATGCAACTTTTAAAGGTCACTTTCCCTTTACAGTTATTACAAAATATTTCAGTATGCCCCGTGCTATATGACATACGCCTGTAGCCTAACCTCCACACAGCAGTTTGCAGCTGTTGGTTCTCACCCCGATATGGCCCCTCCCCACTCCCCACTCGTAACCACTAGTTTGCTCTCTGTATCTGTAAGCCTGCTTCTTTATGTTTATTCCTTTCATTTTTCTGATTCAATGGATAAGGACTCACATATGGTATTTGTCTGAGTTACTTCATCAAGCACAATACCCTCCAAGTCCACTCATGTTGTTGCAATGCCAAGATAACATTCTTTTTTATGACTGAGTAATATTCCATTATATATGTACCACATCTTCTTTATCCATCCCTCTGTTGATGGACATTTAGGTTGCTTCCATGTCTTGGCTACTGTGAATATTGCTGCCATGAATATGAGGATGCATATTTTTTTCAAATTAATGTTTTGGTTTTTGGGGGGTTTTGTTTGTTGATTGTTTTGGCTAAATGCCCAGGAGCAGAATTGCTGCTTCATAAGTTAGTTTTACTTTTAGTTTTTGAATTAAATTCTCCTTTGTTCTCATCTTTAGCAAAAGGACTTATCGATACCTTGTGTCCTCTTTGTCTCTCACCGCTATTGTATTGCTGATTCTAAACGTCTTTACATCTTTTCCGTCATGAGTGATTGCCTCAAAAACCTATCACCTATGTTGTTTTAGTCTTTTAAAGTCTACTTAATCTTCCTCCAAATGGCTTCTTTAACCTAATTCTTATTTTTCTTCTATCATTTCTTTCACTAACTTTTCCAACTTGATTGACAGACTTCTCTATCATCTTGTTATCTTTCAACGCATTTTAAAGAAGAAATCATGTGCTGAAAATTTGTCACTGATGATGAAGAATGAATTGTGTAAAATCAGCATTTCCTTATCCTCCTTCCTTTTTTGGGGGGAGGGCTTTATGTCCTCATTCCTTGTTCAAATCCATTCCACCTGCCTCCTTTGCCATTTAGACAATGTTCTGGTGGTTGTCTCTGATTCTGAGTTATCTTGGAACGGAAAGCTGGCAGCGGAAGCCATGTGCTCTGTAGCTTTGATCCCAGGTTACTTTTTTTTTTTTTTTGCCTTTTGTCATTTTATGGCCGCGGGTTTATGGCCGCACCCGCAGCATGTGGAGGTTCCCAGGCTAGGGGTCTAACAGGAGCTGTGGCCGCCAGCCTTCGCCACAGCCACAGCAACGCGGGATCCGAGCCGCGTCTGCAACCTACACCACAGCTCACGGCAACGCCGGATCCTTAACCCACTGAGCAGGGCCAGGGATCGAACCCGCAACCTCATGGTTCCTAGTCGGATTCGTTAACCACTGCACCACGACGGGAACTCCCCCAGGTTACTTTAAACTCCCTCTTGTTCAGTCTGTTATTCTTTGCCCTGGAGAGCATGTGTCTTGAGATTCAAAGGCTGAAGGAGTTGGTACAGATTACATACAGCAAGACCCTTTATCTCACAGGCTGTCTGTGGTTACAGCTATAAACTCCCCAAGTCTCGCCTGCCTCCCTTCAGACACCACCACAGAATTAGGAATCAACGCCGTATGAAAATTCTGGGGGTGACAGCTTAAAAAGAGGAAACGCTTTTCTGGTCTTTATTTCCATCAGCATAATTGCATCCTGAGCCCGTCCTTTGCATCTCTCTGCTAAGATGAGGTAGACAGAGGTTTACGGTCAAGATGAGATGTCGAAAATAGGACTTGGGAGCAAGCAGCAGAGTCTTGATGGGCAGGCTTTGTCGAGAGGGAGAATTTACACGGGCACCTTTGCCTGCTTCCCTGATTACTAGATATGCCTTTCAGATCTCTGACACTTGATCTAGGACCTATTTATTCTGATGGAGAGCAGGCTGTAGCTCTCTCCTCAGGCACACTGCACACTTACACAGGAAGCAGTTTGTTTACTGGTCTGGAGTGACCATTTCTTGCTTTCCATGAAGATGAGGCTTTCCTCTCACCGACTTTTTAAATTTTAAATTTTTTTTTTGTCTTTTTGCTTTATCTAGGGCCGCACCCGCAGCATATGGAGGTTCCCAGGCTAGGGGTCTAACAGGAGCTGTAGCCGCCGGCCTTTGCCACAGCCACAGCAACGCGGGATCCGAGCCGCGTCTGCAACCTTCACCACAGCTCACGGCAACGCCGAATCCTTAACCCACTGAGCAAGGCCAGGGATTGAACCCGCAACCTCATGGTTCCTAGTCGGATTCGTTAACCACTGAGCCACGACGGGAACTCCTAAATTTTTTTTTTAAACTCAGTGAATTTTATTATGTTTATGGTGGTACAACCATCATCACAGCCCAGCTTTACAACATTTCCACCCCAAACCCCCAGCCCACCCCTCCCCAACTTCAACCTGTCTCCTTTGGTAACAGTAGGTTTTTCAAACTCTGTGAGGCCATTTCTGTTCTGCGAAGAAGTTCATTGCATCCTTTTTGAGATTCGAAGTGTAAGTGATACCATATGACGTTTGTGTCTCGCTGTCTAACTTCCCTTAGCATGATAATTTCTAGATCTATCCATGTTGTTGCACGGATGAGAAAGGGCAAAAAAAGTTTTTAAAAAATGCTTTATATTTCACAGGCATACTGGATTTTTTAATGTAAATGGTTCATCTTCGAAGAAAGTCTATGAAAGCTTGATGCTTCACACCTAATGATCAAAGCAGTTCAAACATCTCTACTAGAAATATTCACCAGTGCCCGGTAACAAGCCTGGGGTGGTCCCGAACAGGTGTCAGCGAATAAAAGAACATGGTTTTTACCATTCTGCAGAGTCTACAGTCTTCAGTTGAATTTCATCATCTCCACAAATCCTCAAGATCCCTTATTTCCAGCGGAATTAGCTCTGTAAGCCAATCTGCCATTCCGCACACAAAACGTCTTTCTTCTTTTGAAAAAGCACTGACTCCTCTTTGGAGTTAAATAAGCAAATCTCTCTTGGCAGCGTGCCAGCTATTCCACACCCTTCTCTCTTCTTCAACTCAATCCACACTCACTTCCAAGTCACCACTCTTTCTCATTTTTAGATCTGAGATCTATATATATTTGTACACACACACACACACACACACACACACACACACACACAATTTTCCAATCATTTCTTTACACATAGTTGATTCTGTGGAAAGAAGGTCTCCATCTATGTTTTTCATGAGTATTGAGAATGTGTGTGAGCATTCAGTAAGCTTGGCAGTTAGCTTCCAGTGTATCAGACATTCAATACGTGTTGATGAATGAGATAGAGTTTCGGTGAAGCCTTGATGCCCAATATAAAAGTAGGAGGAGAAAGTCAGCTTCCAGAAACACCTGCCCACCTCGCAGTCTAAAGTTTCAACAACTGGCCTTAGTCTAGAATATAGTAATTCATATTTATTTGAGTTCCTTCATAGTTCTACAAGCACCAATGTTTCTGTTAGAAAATAAAGCAAAGAAGATGGCTATTGATCACTGCGAACGGCAATTTAAATGCATTATTTCCAAGAGGGAAGAGTGTTAAATATTTCACCAGAGCTCCTAATCATTTACCCTGGAATCCTGCCTATTGATAAATGATGCCAAAACAATGCAGATATAAACATACTGCATTGTTTGGGAAACTGCATAAATGTTGAATTTGAGCTTTTAAGTGGAAAGAAAACACTAAGTGAAATGATGAGCTCCTCTCCAGTTTCCTCCCGGCGCGTCTAAAAATACTGAGAAAACGAAGTAGCATGTTGTCGTTAGGGCTGAGTTCACTCTGGCATAGACTCAAGAAAAGAAAAAGAGTACATTATTTATTTATTCAGTCTTTTTAGGGCTGCACCCGCGGCATGTGGAGGTTCCCAGGCTAGGGGTCTAACAGGAGCTGTAGCCGCCGGCCTTCGCCACAGTCACAGCAACGCGGGATCCGAGCCGCGTCTGCGACCTACACCACAGCTCACGGCAGCACCAGATCCCTAACCCACCGAGTGAGGCCAGGGATGGAACCTGCCTCCTCATGGACACTAGTCAGCTTCGTTACCAGTGAGCCACGATGGGAACTTGGAGAGAGTATACTTTATAAACAATCCTAAGCCCACGATCTAGGGTTTATCCTAAAGAAATTACCGGACTTACAGAAAGATTTGTGTAAGAGGCTATGTACGACAATTTTACCGACAGTAGTGAAAGTCAGAAACATGTGCAAATACTCAACAAAACATAATTAGTTGAACAGATCTTGTGTTACTGATCAGCAGTGAAAACTCAGACTAAAAAAGCTATCACACTGGAAGTGTTTGAAAATCTAGCATTATTTTTAAGGCAAGATGCAAAAGTACTTATCAACTATGATCCTAGGCTGTAAACATAAGATGTATATAGCATGTCGTATATAAAATATGCACTCTGTAAGTAATTTAATATGGGTGGCGTTCAGCTCTGAGAAGAAAAACATCAGAATCTATTCCTTTCCTACATTTTCAAAACTTAGTACAACTGTGTTACTTTTTTGGTTTGCCTTTTGGCCACACCCCACAGCACGTGAAAGCTCCCAGTCCAGGGATCGAACCTGTGCCCCAGCTGTAACCAGAGCCAAGCAGCAATAATGCCTGATCCTTAACCCACTGAGCCACAAGGGAGCTCCAAAATGTATTACCTTTTTTTTTTTTTTTAGGGCTGCACATGGAAGTTCCCAGGCTAGGAGTCCAGTCAGAGCTACAGCTGCCAACCTACACCACAGCCATAACCTCATGGTTCCCAGTCAGATTCGTTTCTGCTGCTCCATGACGGGAACTCCTGTATTACTTTTAAAAACAGGAAACAAAAGCCATCCTTGTCCTCAAACAGAGGCAGGACGACTCCTTCAGATCCTGTAAGCACTGCTGGACGGGGCTGGGCTCCTGTCTCAGGCAAGCACACCTGCTTGTGCAGGAGAGACAGAGATTCCAAAGGAAACGAGAAAGAAAAAAAAATAGGCTATAATATAAAATATTCTAGGGTATGTTAGGAGAAGTCCTCAGGATAAACAGAAGCAGGGCCTGGGACGTGGGTGCGATGTGTTGGAGGGCGGGGAGGATGTGTAAGGAGGAGAAATCTTGCAAGGTTCCCTGAGAAGGTGTCTCTTGAGTAAAGCTCCAGAGGGAGAGAGCAGAAGACAGAAAAGAGAAACAGGGAAGAGAAACCAGGTGGGGGGAAATGCACCCAGCATCCAAGCACAACAGGGCGGCTGACATGGATGGGAAGCCTTCCACCATGTGGGGCAGACGTTCAAGTTATCTGATCCATATTTTCTAAAGATGGTCCCAGCATCCTCTGCGGACCACCTAGCATCTCCAAGATCAGGTTCCTGCTCGCGGGGCCAGCCTGCCCCACCTGCCTTCTGCAGCTGCCCGATTCTGAGTGTACGTTCCACCCCGTTCCACCTCGCTGGTGACCACTCTGCACTTCTGTGCATCCTGCTTCCTCCGGCTCCTCATTTCTGTTCTCTAGTCTTCGATAAGCCAGGTCCGACCTGGGCACTGAAACCACCAGGTTAGGGTTGTGTTTTGGCGCCTTTTAACAGCTCTGCCTCTCCTCCAAGATGGGGAGTGCCCAGAGCACGAGAGCTTTCTCGGAACAACTCGTGGTTAGATCCGTGAATGCAAAGGAAGGAGGCTTGCGGAAGGAATAGCCACCCCAGGTGTGGAAAACGGCACACAGGGTGCACCCTGGGGGATAAAGAATAATTGGGAAAAGACACTCAAAAAGGAGACGTTACAGAGGGAAATCCCTTAATAATTCTGCAGGAGGGGCAGACAGTTCTCTGTCACCATATTATTCCATCTTACAATCCTGCCTCAATCTGGTCCAACTGTAAGGGCAGTTTTGAGGACAGGAAATTTGGTAGGACACAGGATTCTGTAAGAAATGTACAATTACTGGGTTTCTTAGAGATGTTTTGACTGGACAAATGTTTCAAGACTTTTGGGGGCTCTTTTAAAAAAAAATTTTTTTTTTTTATTTTGCTTTTTAGGGCCACACCCACCGAGCGAGGCCAGGGATCGGACCCGCGTCCTCATGGATACCAGTCAGGTTCGTTACCACTGAGCCGCGATGGGAACTCCAGGGAGCCTTTTATTTTTGAATGTAGTAAGTTTGTCAAGTGGAAGGTAGTTCTGACCCCATCTTACTTGCAGTGCTTCATGCCTTCTTCTTGGAAAAGTCTTCAGTCATGAATGCTAGAGACCTGATGGGGTAACTCAGAGGAGACAGGGTCCAGTTTCCTTGTTGTTGTTGTTGTTATTTTATCTTTTTAGGGCTGCACCTGCGGCATATGGAGGTTCCCAGGCTACGGGTCTAATCGGAGCTGTTGCTGCTGGCCTGCACCACAGCCACAGCAACACCAGATCTGAGCCGCATCTGCAACCTACACTGCAGCTCACGGCAACGCCAGATCCTTAACCCACTGAGCAAGGCCAGGGATCGAACCCGCAACCTCATGGTTCCTAGTCGGATTCGTTTCCGCTGCGCCATGAAAGAAACTCTCCAGTTTCCTTGTTGAAGGCTCCAGCCCCAACCAGGAAATTGTCTTCTGTGTACCTGAGTCCAGCTGAACCAAAACAGAGGCTATGGGGAGTTCCCATCGTGGCGCAGTGGTTAACGAATCCGACTAGGAACCATGAGGTTGCGGGTTTGATCCCTGCCCTTGCTCAGTGGGTTAACGATCCGGCGTTGCCATGAGCTGTGGTGTAGGTTGCAGACGCGGCTCGGATCCTGCGTTGCTGTGGCTGCGGCGCAGGCCAGTGGCCACAGCTCCGATTAGACCCCCAGCCTGGGAACCTCCACATGCCGCGGGTGCGGCCATAAAACCCGCGGCCATAAAATGACAAAAGGAAAAAAAAAAAAAACAGAGGCTATGATGAGGACAGACGGAAGAAAGGAGAGCTGTGTCAGCGGGCTGCCCCTGTGAGTCTGCCACCATTCATGACATGGCAGACAGTCCAGGACGCTGAAGAATCAGAAAACAAAAAGAGCAAGCATATTCCCCACGCAATTTCTCCAGAGAGACTCCCTTTATGGATTACAGGAGCCAACTCACCTCTAAATCAAGAGACACTCCAACAAGATAACAGACTGGTCAGGCAGTGTCTCAGTGTACATATCAATTTTTTGGTCTTTTTAGGGCCGCACCTGCCGCATATGGAAGTTCCCAGGCTAAGAGGTGAATCAGAGCTGCAGCTGCCGGCCCACACCGCAGCCACAGCAACGCGGGATCCAAGCCATGTCTGCGACCTGCACCACCGCTCACAGCAACAGAGGATCCTTAACCCACTGAGTGAGGCCAGCAATCGAATCTGCGTCCTCATGGATACTAGTCAGGTTCGTTACCGCTGGGCCACGACGGGAACTCCCGATTTTTATTCTATTAAAACACTGCATAACATGGCGGAATTAAAAGTAATATACAGTTAAGGTGTTTATTATAAATACCAATTTGATTGGTTATTGCTTTTATTTTCCGGTGCAAATTCCTAGGGAGTGGAGTTAGATGTGCTGAGACCTGCACGTTCTCATGAATTAAGTTTGTTTTGTGGCACAGTCAACAGGTGTTCAGGGTTTCTGAGATGCACATATCGGAAAATGATGGGGTGATTTACTCTAGGTAGCACGGCTGATCAATTTTTACCTAAAAACACCCATAACAGAATTCATAGTTCTCTCAAAGGTTTCATTTTACTGACAAGTGGGTTCAGATTTTTTTAAATACCCGGTTTGGATTTAAATAAATTCACCCTGGTACGTTCACCTTCTAAGAGGCACACACACAAAAGAGTGTGTTGGCCTTCATGACACATAAAAGCAGAACACGTTCAAAAAGTGGCCTTGGGAATGCAAAGCAAATTCCAGTGTGCTCGGTGGTCTCCAAGTAGCTCATTTAATCCAATGTTTAATCCCAGTAATCTTGTTACTTTCTCACCCCAGCGGCGTGTGCGTTTGGCTGGTTCTGGGCTCCACTTTGTAGCAGTGCTGGCTCTCCGTCTGGGCACCTGGGAGACACGGTCCCGGTTCTGTTTTCTCCGAAGAGAAAACGTTTCCATTTCCAAGAACGACTGCGAATGACTGCTGGCCAAGGGGATCATGTCGACGTATGAAACGTAGCAGGCATGCATCTGCCAGGGCAAGACCCATGCCCACTCTCCCCTTGGCTCCCCATTCTGCAGACCACTGTGCATCCATGATCACACGAGGAGACGGAATCCACTGAGAAAATTAGCTGCAAAAACACAGCTGTTGGAGTTCCCTTCATGGCTCAGTGGTTAACGAATCCGACTAGGAACCATAAGGTTGCGGGTTTGATCCCTGGCCTCGCTCAGTGGGTTAAGGATCCGGTGTTGCCGTGAGCTATGGTGTAGGTTGCAGACATGGCTTGGATCCCGTGTTGCTGTGGCTGTGGCAAAGGCCGGCGGCTACAGCTCCTGTTAGACCCCTAGCCTGGGAACCTCCATATGCCGCGGGTGCGGCTCTAGATAAGGCAAAAAGGCAAAAAAAAAATTAAAAAAAAACACAGCTGTTTCCACGATTTGAGCGACTTCCTATCTTGGTGCCTTTCTCTGAACCTAACTGGCAAACACAAAGGCTAGAAATATGAGTAAACAACGTGCAAATATTTTTAACACCTGCTAGTTACCAAAAAACACGTCCCGAACCTCCCCTTGTGCAAAAAGAAAAAAATACGCCAAACCACTTGGACTGATTCTCCAGAGTCCCTTACTTCAAGGCAGAATTTTCGTATTATTTATGGCTTTCGAGATACACATAAACTGTTTCTATACTGATCTATATACATATATACGATCTATGGTAATTATACATAGAAGTTACATATATATATACACACATATAAATATATCTGTTCTACTTTAATTTTAAAAACAATATATATATATATATATATATATATATGCACATATAAATATATCTGTTCTACTTTAATTTAAAAACAATGAGCGAAACACTTGAAGCAAATCTGAAGAGCCGTGGAGGGAGAGACTTGTGACCGGATTTACGCACATATACACGTCCATATAATTTCAAGCGGAGAAGACTAGAGAAATCCCTATTAGGCGATTTTCCAAAAAACATCGGCCGTTATTCGACCAAGTGAGAGAGAAAAACTGACACCTCGCTTAAGGTCATTTCCTAACCACGAAACGGGACGTTTGATTTTCATCTGTGTTCACAATGAGAGGCCGTCTTCACTAGACGGCCGGGTTCATTGTTAAGCGCTACCCGTCCTGGGAAAGCAAGTTCACACTGTGTCCCAGTGCTGCCCACTTCCCAGCCAGCATGGACTCCCCCACCAGTGTACCCCGTGCCTGGCAGTTACGTGCCTAAAATTATGCTGACGGAGACAAATTTAAGACCCTCTCAAGGCTTTTATTATGTACCTTCAAGTGGCCTATGAGAAAGGTCAGAGAAAATGATTGGCTGTCCACGGCTACTACTTTGGGCCATGTCGCCAGGCCCACGTTCCCGACTGTTCATTACAATACACAGTAATCCCCTCATGGAGAATTTGCAGTGTTTAAATATAAGCTTTTTTTTGGGGGGGGAGGGACTATTGCCTTTGGAATGGGTAATGGGGACCCTGCTGTACAGCACTGGGAACTATGTCTGGTCACTTGTGGCGGAGCAGGATAACGTGAGAAAAAAGAATGTACACATATGTCACCTCGCTGTGCAGTAAAAATTGACAGAACGCCGTAAATCAGCTATAACGGAAAAAATGAAAATCATTATTAAAATAAATAAATCAAATTTTTAAAAATACCAAATAAACATTTTTGTGTTTACTAGTGAATTTGAACATTTCCCTATGCTTTTCGTACGTTTATAGGGTGTATAAATGCTTTTGCACAAAGACGTTTTACCCTAAGCCATCATTTGATTTTTACTAGTATTTTTCTATCAATTTTAAGGGCTGTTTACATTATATTTGATATATGTTAAATGTGTTAAAAAGCTATTCTCTGTCCATTTGTCATGGATATTTCCTCCATATTGTACAGTTTTTTGCTTTTTGTTTTTTTGTTTTTTTTTTTACTTTTTAGGGCTGCACTTGCAGCATATGGAAGTTCCCAGGCTAGGGATCAAATTAGAGCTATAGCTGCTGGCCTATGCTGCAGCCACAGCCCACAGCCACAGCAATGCAGGATCCAAGCCATGTCTGCAACCTATACCACAGCTCATGGCAACGCCAAAGCCCTGACCCATTGAGTGAGGCCAGGGATCAAACCCACATCCTCACGGATACTAGTCACTTTTGTTTTTGCTGCCCCATAACAGGAACTCCTACAGAAGCTCTTTAACTGAGCAGTGGAATCTAAAATTCTTTTCCATCAAAAAATATTTTTGAGCTCAATCGATGGGAATTTATTTGGACAGTGAAATCTATTATCTGGAGAGTGGAATCTATAATTTTTTTTCCACCAAAAAATATTTTTGAGGAGTCCCCATCGTGACTCAGTGGTTAACAAATCCAACTAGTATCCAGGAGGATGTGGGTTTGATCCATGGCCTTTCTCAGTGGGTTAAGGATCCAGCGTTGCCATGAGCTGTGGTGTAGGTTGCTGATGTAGCTCAGATCCTGCGCTGTGGCTGCGGCATAGACCAGCAGCTAGACTAGGAATCCCTGCATGTCTTGGGTGCAGCCCTAAAAGAAGATAAAAAAAAAAAATTTAACCCCATTAATGCGAAAGAGACGTCACTGCTGGGGTATCAATGGTGAGTACAATATACCTAATTTCTTCCCTCCAGCTTTAATGTACCGGGGGGAAGAAAGTTGTTAATTAAAAACACACACACACATAAATAAATACGTAATTATCCATCTTGGTAAGTGTGTGAAGGGGTATGACAGGTTCAAGTATTTCCCCAGGGGATCTGATGTGTTGGTGGACAAGCAATATATGAGCTACAATCTGAGGATGACCTGTTAAGTGTGGATGGAGGGAGCGTTGAGGCTCGGAGGTTGGAAAGAAGAGGTTGGTGGCAGATGTGAACGGGGCCAGGCAGCTTCCTTTCTGCCCTCTGTATTTAGATTCAGGCTAACAGCATCTGCCAGTATCCCAATGGTCTATCAATACCTGTCTCTATACTCCATTAGTTTCTTTTCTCTTGAAATTACATCTTTCATCTAAGTGCAATTAATTCAGTGTAGTGCGTGAGGTAGGGATCGAGTTATCTATTGGTTGTGTGTACTATTGCAGATGTTTTCCCACCAAATGGCTCCCTTGCCCTGGGGATATTAAAAGACAGTGCTCTCGTATATTAGACGCCGATAAACATTTTGGTCTCAAATGTCAGGAAAAACAGAATGGACTTACGAGTAATTTAATCACAATAAAAGAAGAGGTCTATAATACAATAATTCCTGCATTTAAATAGATGGCATATGGTCACGCTGAACACATGACTAGAACAGAAAGGAAATATTCGTACGATGGCATTCTTTTTGGAATCTCAATGGAAGGATTCTGCCTCCATCAAGATGGCTTATTACTGGAGGCCCTCTTGGCTGAGCTCCGTCTGTCTCTACCTTTTGCAATCCATGGAATGGCTAACATGTCCCTTTTCTACAATATGCATGGATGTATCCATCTTGAGAAATGAACACCTTGCATCCACCTCTTCATACACGGCACACAAAAAGCACAGACCTTAGAGAGTGGAAAGTTTACACACTCACACACTCTCTCTTCAACAGGAGGCACTTATAAGTTAGCAAAAAGGAGAGCAGTAGACAGGAAGAGGTATTTGCAACACAGAGAGCTGGGAAAGAGCTCGATATAGCAGATCAGACAACCCATCAGACTGCTTCCCACCCAAAAGAAAAAATATGAAAAGACAGATAACCATATAAAAATGTAAGAAAGAGACTTTAATAGCTACTTCACAAAAGAGAATCTCTAAATTTTTAGGAAACAGGAAAAGTGATCTGAACTTCTCAGCGGCTAGACAACTGCAAATTAAAAGCACAAAGTACACACCCTCACACCTTGCACAAAAATAAGCTCAAAATGGCTCGCAGACTTAAATATAAAACATGACACCATAACACTCCTAGAAGAAAACACAGGCAAAGCATTCTCTGACGTAAATTGTATCAATATTTTCTTAAGTCACTCTCCCAAGGCAATAGAAATAAAAGCAAAAATAAGCAAATGGGACCTAATTAAACCTGTAAGCTTTTGCACAGCAAAGGAAACCATAAATAAAATGAAAAAAACCTATAGACTGGGAGAAAATATTTGCAAATGATGTGACTGACAAGGGGTCAGTTTCCAAAATATACAAACATTTCATACAACTCACTACCAAAAAAAAAAAACAAAAACACCAAACAACCCAATTTAAAAAATAAGCATAAGACCTAAACAGACAATTCTCCAAAGAATTGTACCACATGTGGTGGTACATATATACAGTGGAATACTACTCAGCCATTAAAAAAGAACAAAATAATGTCATTTACAGCAAAATGGATGGAACTAGAGACTCTCACACTAAGTGAAGTAAGTCAGAAAGACAAGTATCATATACCACTTATAGGTGGAAACTAAAATAGGGCACAAATGAACCTATCTACAAAACAGAAATGGACTCGCAGACATGGAGAACAGACTTGTGGTTGCCAAAGGGGAGGAGGGGAATGGGATGGATTGGGGATCTGGGTTTAGCAACTGCAACTATTACATATAGAGTGGATTAACATCAAGGTCCTACTGTAGAATACAGGGAACTATATTCAATGTCCTGTGGTAAACCACAGTGGAAAAAAAAACAGTGAAAAAGAGTATGTGTGTGTGCGTGTATATAACTGAGTCACTTTGCTGTACAGCAGAAACAGCATTGTAAATCAAGTGTACTTTAATAATTTTTTTTTTCTTTTTAGGACTGTAACTGTGGCATAAGGAAGTTCCCAGGCTAAGGGTCTAATCTGAGGTTCAGGTGCCAGCCTACGCCACAGCCACAGGAACCCCAGATCCTTAACCCACTTCGTGAGGCCAGGGACCATACCCACATCCTCATGAATACTAGTCAGGTTCTTAACCCTCTCAGCCATGATGGGAACTCCCTAAAATAAATTTTTTTAAAAGGCACGAAGTGATACCATCACACATTTTTCTGAATTTCTAAATTTATAGTAACTTAGGAGTTCCTGTCGTGGCGCGGCCGTTAACAAATCTAACCAGGAACCACGAGGTTGTGGGTTTGATCCCTGGTCTTGCTCAGTGGGTTAACAATCCAGCGTTGCCGTGAGCTGTGGTGTAGGTCACAGACGCGGCTCGGATCTGGCGTTGCTGTGGCTGTGGCATAGGCCAGTGGCTACAGCTGTGATTAGACCCCTAGCCTGGGAACTTCCACATGCTGCGGGTGCGGCCCTAAAAAAAAAAAAAAAAATTAATTAATTAATATACAGAGACTTAAAATACTGAGCCTTGCAAGGATATGAAACGGTTCTACCCAGTGGAACTTTTTGGGGTGATGTTAAGGTTCTACTCTATGCTATCAAGTGTAATAGTAACATGTGGCCAGTGTGCACTTGAAATTTGGCTACTGGGATGAAGAACTCAATATTTTTTTTTTGTCTTTTTGGAGCTGTGCCTGCAGCATATGGAAGTTCCCAAGCTACAGGTCAAATCAGAGCTGTAGCTGCTGGCCTATGCCAGAGCCACAACAACACGGGATCCGAGCCACGTCTATGACCTATACCACAGCTCATGCCAACACCAGATCTTTTAATCCACTGAGTGAGGTCAGGGATTGAACCCACATCCTCATGGTTACTAGCTGGGTCCATTACCGCTGAGCCACAATGGGAACTCCTGAAGAACTCAATTTAAAATTTTATCTTTAGTCATTAAACTGAGGTGATGATGTATGACTATGGCCACCACGCTGGAGAACACAGATATAAATATCAGGGGAATGCTGGGGGGAGAGTGTAAATACCAGCTCTTTGAAACGTACATACAGATGAACATACGTATCTCTGAAAATGCATCAATTTCACTTTTAGGCATATATGCACAATTGTGCTCACCAGCATTATTTATAATAGTCCCCAAAGGGACACGCATCAAATGTCCCTCAGCAGTAATTTCAACCAATAAATGACAGTATTTTTATAGCATGGACCATCACATGGAATTGACAATGAATGTACCACCACAAAGCATAACAGCACTGGTGCATGTCACGAATGTAGCTTTAGGCATTAGAAGCCAGATGCAGAAGAATAAATATCCTATGAATCTGGTTTTATAAATATTGAAAGGCGCCAAAAATTATCTGTGGCATGGAACGTCATGACTGGGAGAAGGCGGTGGAGGGCTGGGGGAGGGCATTCGTTATAGGGAGAATTCCTCAGCAATGGCCACCTTTTCGACCAAGTACGTAGGCTGTATTTTCAAATAGATGGTGAACACACAGTACAGAATGACACACTAACAAAATACTAACGGCACGTAAGATTGTACCATGGTGTCAAGATGTGAACAATCAAAATGTTCAAGTTGCCGAAAAATTTCAGGGACCTCTTGCGTGACGTGTTTTATCTGTGTGCTGTTTGATAGACATAACAAACGTGGCATAACATCCATTTGAAAGAGTCGTTGAATTAAGGATAAAAGAAAAAGGGTGTGATAAGAAAACATCACACCACTGGTTTGATTGGCAATGTTTTCTTTCAAAGAACCACAGAATAGGGGGTGTCCTATGACCAAGCTTTCTTGGGTTCAAGGGAATATAGTGGCTGCTTCACTTCTGAGGTTTCCTAAAGCAACACAAGACGCCTCCGCAAAGAGGACACCATGTAATGGGATGGGTCATAAATCCATCGCAAACCAAACGCTGTTGCTGTCGAGGGCAGATCGGAAGCTGGGGCGTTGGCAAAGGATGCACTGAGCTGTGGTTCCTGAAGGGAATTGGACGTGTACATCAAAAGGTGTCAAAATGAAACTTCCCTTGCTCATCCCATCAAAACATCCAGGAAAGTTTCTCCATCATGTTTTGTCACTCCTCATGAATCATGGGGCCTGAATTAACCATCGTGCCAAAAATAGTGTCTTTGTCTATGAGTGGGTCAAATCAAAGACAGATGTTTAGTTTAAAAAAAAAAAGATGAACAACTATGTCGCCAAAAGGAGTGTCTTTGTCTTGGTGGGTAAAGTCAAAGAAAGAGGTTTAATTAAAAAAGCTGTTGAAAACTAGATTTGCATGTACCTTGGGAATTCATTCAGAATAGCTCTTTGCTACTCATACATGTGGACATATTACTAAGATGTTTTGGGAACAGTCGCCCCAGGTCAAAACAACATGCATCGTGCTTGGGAGGCACGTGCGCGCATGCTCCCTTCATCTCCTAGTCCTACAACGGAACTGGAGTCAGCATTCCAAGCTTACATTTTCAATGTTGATAGGTTTGGATTGGAGAAACCGGGCCTGCCTTGAGACTCCTTCACTTGAATTCATAATGCTTTATTTTGATGCCTCAACCCAAACGGACTGTCTTTGGCAGGCTCGGCATCACGGAAGATCCCGTGCAAAGACTTTCAAATCCTGAGTTGGTGTCTTTTACGAGATAATTAGGAGGCTGGATGCATTTGCAGAACTGGAAGGTTTTGTTATTTCAGCTTTTGTTATTGCCATTCTTCTTCTGACAAGAACATGGCCACTTGAAAGCAGCTTTTTTTTTAATTCCAACATGTTCAGCAACAAAAATAAAATTCAAAGAACGCGCAAATTTGATCATACTTTTTTCTTCCCCCCGACCCTTCCTAAGTCCTACTTGCCTTGATGTAAACAAGGGCTGGCATTCATGATCATGTATCATTGGGGATTTTAGTCTATCAACAGCAAAAGCAAACACACCCTCTAGACATCCGCACTGCAACACGGGCCACATACTCCCAGGATGAATTTCCCCATTTTTATTTCCAACTTGATGTGTGATTTCGTTCAGGCCTTTATCCCAAGCTCCCCACCACGTGGCCAAGGTCCACAGAAAAGCAGGCGCCATCCTCAGCAACTTGGGGCATCAGACTGAGCTAGCGTACAGTCCCTGGAATCGTGTGATCGTCTAGCTCAAGAACCTAGTGGCTTATCTGACTCTTGCGATAAAGGTGAGGGGTGTGTTCTGAAATATTCTTGAGAGTTTCCTCCTAACTAGCAGAGATGCACAGAAAAGATGATCTCTTTGTTGCTACATCATATGGGTCCTGTAGCCGAGCCTCTCACCACCATGCTAAAGATCACCAACTCCAGAGCGCAGAGCACAAGACAAAACACACCCGGGTTCTCTCTGGCCTCTCCTGATTCCATCACCTGAATGCCACCTTGGCCCCTGGGCCACCCGTGGACAAAAGTCTGGACCCAGCGGATGAGCTCATCAGACCCAGGGGCTGGCAGGTGGACAGAAACAAATTAGAGCATTTTGTGGTGGCTGATCAAATTAAGTCCGCATGCTGAAATCGGTGCAATGAAACATCTGTTTCCTAACGATGTTTGACCTATCCAGCTCTTAAAATAGCTGTAAATAGTGGGAAAGATTCAAACAAGAAGAAAATATTGTATGCCAAGTTCACAGACGCCCACAAAACCCACCTTTGCCCATGTGATGAGAATGACAGCTTTAACAGCTAAGATGCCAAGGAGACTCCTTCCACATTGATAAGAAGCAAGACTGGCTGAAAAAAAAAAAAGATCTGCCCAGCTGGCAAGTCACGCTGAACCAGTTTCTCACAAAGTCAGTGTTTCTCTAAGAGGTCTCAGTGTGAATTCAACAGAATGCCTAAGAAACCAAACTGGTGTTTGCTTCAGTCTTGACTGAACCCTTTAAATGAAGTCACTTCACCAAATAAGATCTTTTTTTCCTCCCTCAATGAAGAGCATGTCCCTGAAGGTGGAACAAGACAGGAAACGCGGAATAGTCTCTACAGGAGAACGTATTCCATTCATTTCACGTAACTCAGGGGGTGACTAGCATACCCAAGGCACCGTGGGAGGTCCAGGGATGGCAGAGATGGCGCCATCGCTGGAGACAGCAGGTGTTCCTATGCAGAGAAAAGGAGCTCGTGGCTATGTGAACACCTCTCTGGGCACACGGGAGTCTGACTGTGTGGGACCAGCGAGGTCTTCTTCATGGCGAAAACCAGACAACGGGTGAGCATCAAGTCACAGTCCGATGATCCGGGAGCCACGCTGTGGTGACGTCCTCAGCTAAGCAGAGCCACTCTGGCTGCTATGTATGGACTCAGTGTCTGAGTCCTCACCCAGCTCGCACAATGAAGTACTAACCTCGCAGCGTGAAGATGCTTCAAACCGAGGACAATTAGCCAGTAACCCAACAGGCAAAAATACTGCTCAAGGCACACAGGAGATGGAGATACGGTTTCCAGCTGGGGTGACGGGGGAGGGTGGTGAGAGAGGAATGTGGGCTGGGTTTCTCGCCAAGAGCAGACCTCCTCCACTGGCTGGGTCCTTCCAACAGTGTTCCACTTGCTGGAGACCTCAGAAGCCTTCCACATTCACACAGTCTTACCTGGTGTTGGAGACGAGGCGGGCGTGCCCATCTATGAAAGATCGAATGCACACCAGTTCCCTCCGGTGTGGACTGGAGCCGGGCACTGGCCATCAGCCTCTCCATGGCTTAAATCCTGAGTCACTGCACCTGCTGACTGGCAGCACCCCCTACCCCGAGCAGAGCTGAGGGTGGGGACTGGGAGTGAGGCACCCTGCGCTCTGGGAAAACGGCGTGAACAGGTCTTCAGATAGTTAGATGTTTTTAGGAGAAGATTTTCTGAACCCAATTCTTGCATCTCCTCAGATCTAGAAAATGGCTAAAATCCTGCATGGTGGTGTCTGCCCCTCATGGCTAATAGTGACCCTCATGAGACCATATGCAAACCTCTGTAAAAATGTTTGCCTGGCTGCACACACCCACCCACCCCCGACCTTTCTCACATATATTCGGCTATTTCCCCCTTTCCTCTCTGGGGCGGTATTTCAGAGCTATCTGAAATAATGCCTCCTGGACCGCAGTCACATGGATGGAACAAAGGACGTCACAGTCACCTGGGATCTGGGGATGCAGTCACCTCTCAGGGCGAGAACCCGTGAGTCCCCTCAGGCGGTGAAAACTCAGCACACTGGCCCTGAGAGCGGGAGGTGCCTATCAAAGCAAGGAAGGACTTCAGGGAGCCCAGGCCCCTTTTGTTCCTGCTAGCCTCCCTTTGTGGCAAAACCTCCTATACATCCAAGCTCCCCCCTGGCCTCCTGGGAGCAGATTCTCAAGGCCACCTGAGATGCTGTGTCCTGGGCTTAAGTCCTCACTTTGTCCCACATAAAATTTAACTCTCAACTTTCAGATTGCACCTTTTTTTTTTCTTTAGGTCAACACAGGGTTCTGCAAAGCCCTGCAGACCGTGAGGGAGAACTTCCCAAACGCTAACAAGGAGAATGGAATGATTTTGTCATCACAGCGAGCCAGGCTGCGGCTGGGCACAGGAACGTGCTCTTCGGGGAGGGCTGAAACAGAGTACCTCAAGTCAGGAATGATGACTGACGACTGGCCAGGAAAAAATGTTTTAAAAAGGCCCAGGTACTCTGCTGCCGCTTCTCTCCGTGTAACTCAGTAGGTAACAATCCAGAAGGTTGGGACAGAACTGGCCCCGGTTGAAACCGACAGAAGCAGAGATGAGGCCAAAACCAAATGAGAATAATTCCTGTTTTACTGAGAAGTAGCTGGTCTGGGAGTTCCCCTCGTGGCTCGGTGGGTTAAGGACGCAACGTTGTCTCTGTGAGGGTACGGGTTCGATCCCCGGCCCCGCTCAGCGGGTGGAGGTTCCGAGTCGCCACGAGCTGCAGTGTAGGTCGCAGATGCGGCTCGGATCCTGCATTGCTATGGCTGTGGGCATAGGTCAGCAGCTGCAGCTCATATTTGACCCCAGCCCTGGAACTTCCATGTGATGTAGGTGTGGCCACAAGAAAGAAAAAAAAGATACTAAAGAACTTATCACGAGACTGCAGTGAGGGTTTCATTAATACTGCTTACACAACCCGTTTGAAAATTAATAATACTTAGTTCTTAAATGTATCCATCAGTATGTAAAGACGAGAACAGCAGAGACAGGCAACAGCAGTTTCTAGAGCCGGCGAAGAGGCTAATGAGGTCAAACCTGTCTACACAGTCCACAAATTTTCACACTAGTAGTCGCCAGGTGTCTCCAGTTCCTGGAGACGAAGTCCGCGGTTTGGGTTTGAGCTCCGCCGCGGTACCGGAGAACAGCCAGCAACCGCGAGGGGGGCTGATGAAACCAGGAACCAAACACGTATGTTCCTCCTACACATACGATTATTAGAAGTCCGGCGCAAGACATCAGAGTGGAAAGAGGAGGCACCCGTGTTGGAAATGATAAGGCAAAACCGGATTTGCTGACAGATGCTGCGACCTTCAGCCTCGCAAAAGCAAACGCGGCCGCTCTTGGACGCCTGGGCTCGCCGATTCGTCCCCAAGTATTGTCATCGCTTTCCCACGTCAGACGTAAGTAGTGAGAAAACACGGTCAAGGGCGTCAAGCACTAGAAGGCGGGGTTTAACCTCGAGAAGCCCTCCCCACCGGCCGCGGCCGCCCGCCCGCACCTGCCGCCCCGCCTCCATCAGCAGGACAGGTGAAGCCGTTGGCCCTTTTTCGAACAGCCGTGAAAACCGCCGAGCGTCTTAAGCACCTACCACACGATCTAAGTCGTGTTTTAGAGAACTCTGATTGCAAAGAGAAGGACGAGTAACAGCGGGGAAAGGCCCAGAGCACAGAGGTCGGCCAGGAGGAGGTGTTCGGTCCGAAGGCGCAACACAATTGTTTTAATTGCTCAAAGAAGACTGTCCCAACGAAGGTCCGGTTTGCTTCGAAACCCCAGCTGGGTGTCCTTCAATTCTATCCACCTCGACACCGCCCGGAGTTGGCGCCGAAGCCGCGGGCCCGGCCCGGCCCCCCACCGCCACCGCCACCCGGACGGGCGGCCCCCACTTCGCCGCCAATCGCAGGCGAGGGCCCAGCTCACCCACACTCGCGCCCAACGCGTCTACACAGGGAGGGTGCCCACGGCCCCCTCGTCCCAGAACCCAGGAAACACGTGACTTACCTGAGCCCCGCAGACGGGAAAGCAGGAGCCAGGTGTGGGGGAGCTGGCGTCCAGGAGCTTCTGTCTGCGTGGAGTTTGGGGCGCAGCACCCCCAACTGTGGACGCTTCCCCAGCCAGAGGCTCTGTGGACACCGTAGGGTTTTCTAGGGCGACGGACGAAGGCCTGGAGCCTCCGCGACCCACTCGCTGCCCAGGCCCTGAGGCTAGGCGGTGGCCGGAAACCCTCTAGTCACGGGGCTGGTTCCTCCGGCAACCAGGCCGCTTCATTAGCATAATCATAATTAGCATAAACCTCATTAGCATAAACGCAGGTGTTGGGGGGTTCTTATGAATAACAAAAGACGCTCTTTTCAAAGGTACCCCCTCAGGAAATTGCTAGGGATTTTAGGAGCCAGGTGTCAGGGACCAGCTCCTGGAGGATGAGGACAGGCCCTAAATCCAGTAAGTGTCCTTACAACAAGAGACGCGGAGGAGGATCCGCCTACAGATGGAGGGGGCCGCAAGCCCAGGGCCGCCTGGAGCCCCTGGAAGCTGGAAGAGGCAGGAATTCGGCCTCTCTCTGCCGGTGCCCAGTTGAAACGCAAAGACAAGAGTTTGGGGTCGAGGAGAAAAAAATAGCTTTGTTGTTTTGCCAGGCAAAGGGCGGTCCCAGCTGGCTTGTGCCCTAGACTGCGCCCCCCATTAGAAAGAACTGCAAGAAGTTTCATAGCAAAAAGGAGAAAAACAGGTTTTCAGATAGGACTCAGGATGGGGACAAAGAGCCATTCCTCTTTTTGGGGGGGGAATATCAGTCATCATAGCCGGAGTCAGGAGGTCTCAGTTTGATCCTCATGGTAGTCTTCTGGGTTATTGCCTAGAATAACAGCACTTGCAAAAAGGGCACATTGATCAGAGATCAGAACAAACTAGGAAAGTCCCTGAAAAACGTCATGTGCTAATCATCTTTAACCCGCAGGCACTTGTGCTCAGAGTGCCTGATCTTTAGCTCACAGGGGATTGTGTTGAGGGTGCAGTGAAGCCGGGGAGAAGCACAAGGAAGCTGTCCTTGCCTGCTCCTCCCTGGTCTCTGCTCCCCTCCCTCCCCCGATCAGCAGCTGTCTGGACCTGCCCCTGGGAGCTCAGGGAGGGGCATGGAGGCCGAACGAGGCCTGTTTCCTAAGAACAAGAAATGGGGGACACAGAAAGGCTTTTGCGCCCAGGAGCCCTGCAGGACCGTGTTTGGTATCAGAAGGACCCTCCCCTGGAGCCTCTGGAGGGACCGTGGCCCTGGGACACCTTGGGACAATGGGAGGATGGAGGCCTGTGGTTTAAAGCCACCTGCTTTTTGGTCATTCTTGGCAGCACCCCCAAGCAATAAGGAGGGTCCTGGGGCACAGACGTAATACCTTTTACTCACTACCTCACCTCCCAGGGGTCATTCAATTTTAACCCTGCCGTCCGTTATCTAATCAAAAGACCTGGTAATCAAATAAAGGCTGGAAATTCAGAGCGCGTCAAGTGGGTGGGAGAGGTTTTGCGGGGAAGGGCAAGCCTTAGTCTGCGCCCCTGAAAATCACGACTTAGGAAGGGTGGGAAAGTCCCCATGACAGCTCTGCAGACCCCTGGCTTAACAAACACAGGCAAGCGCTGCCCTGCAGGTGTGTGGGCCGCTGCCAAGGCCACCTGTGAGCCATGAGACCTGACAGGTGCCTCTTATGCCCAGGCAGAGACCCCCTCTAAAGTACGCCCAGCCCGTTTTCAAACAAGGGAGGAGGGATTATTAAATTAATTGTAATAAAGGGAGCCACAGCCTCTACTACCGACGTCGATGAAGAATTTATGGCTGCAATGGCAACCTCAGGAGGGAGGGGACACTCTGCTCTTCAATTCATGGTTATCAAAGCCCGCGTGGAACTACCGTAAAACGCCAAGGCGTGGATAACGACGCGATAAAATGGTGAGTGGGAGAACACCTTCATAAAGGGAATCATGATGGATCAGTAGATGGAGGCACAGCATTATTTCAGCAGTCGAATGAAATGATTCAGTGAAAATGGGAGAGAGACTTTCTAAAGTGGTTCTCCAGAGGGAAGCCTGGATATCAGCCAATCGGCCCCACTGGGGAACCTGTTAGAAACACACATTCTTGGGGGTTTTTGTTTGCTGGTTTGGGGGTTTTTTGCATGTAGAAGTTTCCGGAACATGGATCGAACCTGTGCCACAGCAGTGACCCCGGGCTGATGCAAGACAACCCAGATCCTTAACCCGCTACACCGCAAGGGAAATCCGGAAATGCAAATTCTTGGGCGCAACCCCAGGCCTGCTAAGATGCTCGGGAGTGCGGTCCCCAGCCTTCTCGTATCTAGCAACCCCCACCCTCCCCCCGGGCCCTGAGATGCTGTGCCAACCTCTGCTAGAACGTGGTTACAATGAAAACATTCACCCCTCCATCTCTGCCAGCAGTGCTATGGAGTATGAGCTCCTTGTAGGTAATGAATATGACAACAGAGTACGACATCGTTGCAGAAAATGGAAATGGTTGTTTCTTAGGGGAATCAAACACATTCAAATGGTTTGTTACAGAGACTGGCAATTTGGAAATCTGCCTTTCCTCTGAAACCTTGGTCACAGAGATGAAGCATGCGGTTGAAAACTGGGAAAGGCTAGCAGGGAGACGCGGCAGCTGATACCTAGCAGAGAGCAGTCAGCTGCATGGGGTCCCAAGGCTGCCAGCTGCCCGGGGTGTGGGGGGGGGGCGGGCCTGGAATTGAGGCTGGGAGCAAAGGTACCCCAGCTGACTGCTTGTCCCTTGACTCCAGGAAATGTCATTACTGGCCCCGGAGGATCAGACTGACCTCGGAGAGGCAAGCAGTGAGCAATGGCTTGGAGCGAGATCTCAATCCCCGCTAGGAATGGAACCTGGGCAGCCTGGGTGAAAACCAGCAATCCTGGCCATGAGACAAGCGAGAGCCTAAAAGCAGACTTGGCCCGATTCTTGCCCCCTGTTGAAAGCAAGAATGTTTCAAGGAGGCAGAGCCTGCAACGCAGGTACCAAGTGTATCATGAGAGACATAGTAGAAAATGTGGGAGAGCACAGAGAAGAATTTTATTTATCCGAGACAGAAGCAAAGCAGTGACACACGACCAAAGGAGGAACGAGGGTGCAGGTGTCCCCCTGAATCGGGAGCACCAGAGAGCTGATTTAAATCACATAGACGGGAGGTTTTTCCAGGTCTCTGTTTTCCTTTGGCCAATTATCTTGTTCTATTTCTCACATCTGAGCAGACCCAGCCTCCCCCCTCCCGCAATATGCGTGCACATTTTTGGCAAAGATGGATCCCAGCGCAAAGGGTTTAGGGGCAGCCCACAGGACTTATTATGGCCTACTCCACCCTTTTGACCCCTAGGAGTCTTACTGCACATCTGGACTTGGAGAGGTCTCCTTGACCCAGGAGTGCCTGGTCACCTCATCTTTCTACTCCAGCAGAGCTCGGCTCCTGCCATCAACTTCTTCCTTGCCGCGTCCAAGAGAAGCAAAGCCCAGTTTCCTCAGCCTGACAAGTCCCTGCTGTTCTCCGCCCAGGAGCCCACCTGCCTCCTACTTTCAAGACCAATGTGTTTCCAGCGCCCCATCCTGGGAGCCTCCCAACCACGCTCCCCTAGCGAATGTCTGGATGAGTAGAGGGGGACAGAAAATTCCAGAAAGACGCTGGAAAGTTTATTCTCCGTTCCCTCCGCAGGACAGAGCGATGCCCGTGGGTTCTGCATCTCGGTTTCCCAGTCTTACTGAAGGCTCAGAAATGCTTTGCGGACCCAGCTGTGTGGGTTCCATAAAGCCCGGCGGGCTTATTACTGATGACAGGCATGGCGCGAGTCAGAAAGCATGCGGGCGAAATTACATTATCTCTCTGATAACGACGGGGTGGCAATCAGAGGATGGGATTTGTTTTCGCATCTGGTTATACCCGAAAGTCCCCATTCCAGCTGTCGTTCCCCTCGTCTCACGTGGGAATCGTAAGGAATACCTGCACCCTCCTCCTTAGGGAGCGCTCAGAAACTGGAGCGTCACATAACAGCCGGCAAACCAAAGTTAGATTTCCTGTTCTGAGAGTGACAGGGAACTGGACGGAGCCAAGAAACTGCTAGGGCAGTTCCGGGTCACTGGAACTCAAAAGTGAATTCTTGTCTTTACTTAATTAGGATACAAGGTGCAGTGACGGGAAATCTTGAATATGGACATTCAGTTTTAAAAATAAAATTCTGAAAATTTTGAAATTACGTGTTTCAAAATCTATAAAAAATAGAAAAGACACTCTCTTTCACAAACACACACACACACACACACACACACACACACACACACACACAAAGCCTATCTGTTCAGTTTATATACACACAAGAAACAGGTGGAATTGCTGTGAGTATAATATTTATAATGTAATATCTGTGATTCTGACCATTCTTGACATTCTTTTTCCGCTAAAGGATATAAATTGGAAATAAATTACATTTGGGCATCCACATACGCTCTCCAAATATGCAATCCAAATGAGAATATTTCCACTGAGACTAAAAATAATAAAACTCCATGTAATATGAGAGGTGGGGGAAAATTTTAAAATGTGTGTTAGAGCATCGGGAAAATAGAGATAGGAGCTGTCCCTGAATGCCTGTTTTTCTCTCCCAGTGTGTGGTTTCAAGGAACGATGAGATAAGATGCCTGGGAGAATAATGATTCTAGAAACTAAAGCAATTCTCTGGGTGGGTCTTTCAAGGAAAGGAGTTGTGACTGTACCTTAAGCAAACTTCCGATTGCCCGCTGCCTCTGGGGCATGGGTGCGGTGGAGACCTGCCCCCACCCCCCCAGTCAGAAGGTGCTCACACAGCCCAAGTTCAAGACGTAGGTCAATTGATGGAGGAAAAGCAAGAATGTACACAGTGGGATCTTGAACTTTCTCCATGGATTAGCTGTGACTTCTCGTAGCTACGACTCTTTCTATCTTTTGAATTGTCTAAGCATTTTCTAAACGAAAAGAGAATATTTCATCTACTCTTAGAATTCACCGAGCACAATAAACACCAACGATTAAAACCCCACAGCTACTATCATACTCGGCCATGAAATACCGAAAGCTTTTCCTCTGAGATGCCGTTCAAGACAGGATGTCCACTCTCACCACTTCCATTCAACAGAGCACTAGCAATCCAAGCCACGGCAGCTACACAAGAGAAAGAAATCGAGGGCATCCAAATTGGGAAGAAAGAAAAAAAAAAGATCCCTTATTGTAGAAGACATGATCGCATAAGTAGGAAACCCTACAGGCTCGACCAAAACGAAACACAAAACTCAAAACTGATACATTCTGTAAAGTGGCAGGAGCCACAATCAACGCACAAAAATCAGTGGTATTTCCATATACAACTAAGAAATGATCCCAAAAGAGAATTAAGAAAACAATCTCACTGAAAATACCATCAGACCTGCTGTCCAGCACAGGGAACTCTATCCAGTCGCTTGGGACAGAACATGATGGAGCATAATATGAGAAAAAGAATTTATGTGTGTGTATGGACTGGGTCCCTTTGCTGTACAGCAGAAACTGGCACAGCATTATAAATCAACTACACTTCAGTTTAAAAAAAAATACCATCAGAAACAACAAAATATTTAGGAATAAATTAACCAAAGAGATGAAAGTTTTGTACACCGAAATTACAAAATATCAATGGAGGAAATGAACAAAAACACGGATAAATGGAAGGATAGTTATGCTCATCAATTGGAAGACATAATATTATTTAAAATGACCATACCCTCCAGAGTGATCTGCAGATTCAGTATAAACTCTATCAAAATTCAGTGGCATTCTTTTTATATTTACTTATTTAATTATTTTAGAGCTGCACCCATGGCATTTGGAAGTTCCCAGGCTAGGGGTCAAATCAGAGCTACAGCTGCCGGCCTACACCACAGCCACAGCAATGCAGGATCCCAGCCGCACCTGCAACCTACCCCACAGCTCATGGCAACGCCAGATCTTTAACCCACAGAGCAAGGCCAGGGATCGAACACACATCCTTGTGGATACTAGTTGGATTTGTTACTGCTGAGCCACGACGTGAACTCCATAATGGCATTCTTTTTAGAAACCGAAAAAATAAAATCCTAAAGTTCATAGGGAACCGCAAAGACCCACAGCAACCGGAGCAATCTTTCTCGAAGGAAAGAGTGACACGAGGTCACGTACAAATTGGGAGGCCAGTGATGTAAGCTCCCCAACATTCCAGATACACTCTAAAAATCGGTATAATTTACATCCTTCCACCAAGCCCCTACTGTTTTCCCCTAGCCTGAAATGATCCTTAAAAAGCCAGAATTTCAAGCTTGAGGTAGCTATGCCATTTTAGGTAACATATAACAGTAAATATTCATGACCAAGAGACATGATTTTCTTGGAGTTCCCGTCGTGGCGCAGTGGTTAATGAATCCGACTAGGAACCATGAGGTTGCGGGTTCGATCCCTG
>PVHT021183672.1:2981233-3001868 GCA_004024745.2 Catagonus wagneri | reverse complement strand
CATTTTGAAATGAACAGATCTGAACATTCTGCAAAGTTTCCATAAAATACCCTCACGAGTCCATTATTTCTACAGATACCTTGGTAAGATTTAATGAAGGGGGGCAGTGAACTTCCGTTAATTCAAAGTAAACTTGATGAGTATGGGAGAGAGGGAGTAACATCATAAGATAAATTTTTCTCATCCTACAAATGGGGAATAATGAGGATTTCGGAATTTTGTTAGGCAGATTTACATTGGGGCCACTTTTTAGTTTAAAAACAGTTGTGGAACCACTGTATGTAAAATGGATAGTCAACAAGGACCTGTTATACAGCACAGACACATCTATTCAAGATTCTGTGATGAGCTGCATGAGAAAAGAATCTGACAAGGAATGGATATAGTTATATGCATAAATGATTTACGCTACTGTATGCTTAAAACCAACCCCGTACTGTCAATCAACTACACAGCAATATAAAATAAAAACTAAATTTAAAACACATTGAGGAGTTCCCCTCCTGGCTCAGCGGGTAATGAACCCGACTAGCATCCATGAGGATGTGGGTTCGATCCCTGGCCTTGCTCACTGGGTCGGGGATCCAGCGTTGCCGTGAGCTGTGGTGTAGGTCGCCGATGTGGCTCAGATCCCACGTTGGTGCTGGCTGTGGTGTAGGCCGGCTGCTGCAGCTCCAATTCAGCCCCTAGCCTGGGAACTTCCATATGCTGTGGGTGCGGCCCCCCAAAAAAAGTAAAAAAAAGCTGTTGAATTAGCACATTGCATTTATCACCAAGGAACTTATATAAAAGCCTTATAATGTCAATGTCACATGCAGAGAGAGAGAGAGATTTTGCCGTTGTCCTTGAGCACTTTTGAAGGTATCGTTACCTAGACGGACAAGCAAAGAGCACAGCGGTCTGACCGCATCAGTCACATGCACTATTGCCCAAGAAGAGTGGTACGGCCTGTCACCTCCGTAAACTCTAACCGGCAACATTTATATGCGTCTATACGTGACATCATGCACCCTGGATGTACGATGTCACCTATCTATATGTCCGTGTACCTCTCTCTATCAATGCATAGATAGATGGACATATAGGTAGGTGGATGGATGGATGGATAGAAAGATAGATAGATAGATAGATAGGTAGGTAGATAGACAGACAGACAGACAGATAGAAGATAGATAGAAAAATATATATGACTTATGGAGGGGTGGGCAGGTAGGTAGGTAGACAGACAGACACAGATACAGAAGATAGGTGGATGGCCAGCTGGCTGGATAGATGGCTGGATAGATGGCTGGATAGATGGATGGATAGATGGATGGATAGATGGCTGCAAAGACAGATAGATGATAGATAGATAACAGATAGGTAGATGGATGGAGAGGAGTTCCCGTCGTGGCTCAGTGGTTAATGAATCCAACTAGGAACCACGAGGTTGCGGGTTCGATCCCTGGCCTTGTTTAGTGGGTTAACGATCCGGCGTGGCTGTGGCTGTGGTGTAGGTTGCAGACGCGGCTCGGATCCTGTGTTGCTGTGGCTATGGTGTAGGCCAGCGGCTACAGCTCTGATTTGACCCCTAGCCTGGGAACCTCCATATGCTGTGGGTGCAGCCCCCCCCCCAAAAAAATTAGGTAGATGGATTGATAGATAGATAGATGATAGATGATAGATCAGTATCTATATATCCTATTGTCTCTGTCTCTCGGGAGAGCCCAGACTCATGCAATGACCTTTGATTTTAATCCCACGAACTAATATGCCATGTTTCAGCAGAGCGACACGGTGTCTCAGCAGAGATGGAGACAGATCCCAGCATTTCTTCCCTTTTTCCTGTTGCTGACTGACTAGTAACAACCAGGTAGCCAAAGCAGCGACGAGCAGGCAACACCCCTAACCCACCAAGTCAAGAGTGGGGAGTGTAGGAGCGGTGATTTCGCAGAGGAAGCTTCTCTGGGTGCTGTCCGAATGCCCTTTCACCCCAGAGAGGCAGAATCTGGCTTTTCGGACCGTCAACGTTGCTGGTTCGAGTCAGGTTCGAGCCCTGATCTGTGACTTGGACCAGAAAGCAGCCAGGATCCAGGCCCTAAGCCACTGCAGGATATCCCAGGAGAGTCAGGTGTACGGCTCTTTTTGGGGGTGGGGGGCAGCTGTTCACCCCACAGCACACTTTCTGTGATGTGTGCCCCCGTTCTGAATCTGCACCCAGCATGCAGCCCCTTGGGCTGGAAATGCCTCTGCTGAATCCTATTTCTTTCCCTCTCCTCCTGTGAGAAGAAAGATGAGCAATGTCCAACAAATAATCTGCACCTACCTTAATCTTTCCTTGATAGATGCTGTCCCCCCCCCCACTTTTATTTTCTCTTCTTAGGGCCACACCCATGGCATATGGAGGTCCCCAGGCTAGGGGTCAAATCAGAGCTGCTGCTGCCGGCCTTCACCACAGCCACAGCAACACAGGATCTGAGCTGTGTCTGCGACCTGCACCGCAGCTGACAGCAGTGCCGGATCCTTAACCCACCGGGCAATGCCAGGGATGGAACCCGCCTCCTCCTGGATACTAGTCAGGTTCACTACCTGCTGAGCCACGAAGGGAACTCTACTAGTTGCATTTTAACCTGCTGAGCCACAGCTGGAACTCCCTTCCCTTTCTGAATAGTGTCCTTGGGGTACAGTTTTAAAAAGGAAAAATAAGTAGGAAACATTAATGATTCTCAGCCTTGGGGTGAGGGTGACCCCTGGCCCCTCAAGGGGCCCCCGGCTGAGTCTGGAGACACGTTTAGTTTTCACACCCGAGGGAGGTTTACTCCTGCTGTTTTCTGGTGGATGGAGGCTGCCTAACATCGTGCAAAGCACAGGACACTCCACAACCGAGGACGACCCAACCTTAATGCCAACTCAAGGCTGAGAAATGCTGCCGGACCGCAGTCACCTAACTCAGACTCGCGCTGAAGGAAGCATCACAACAGAATTCACAGAAGCCCTGGCTGACATGGTCCCTTGCACTAAATCTGACGTGTGTATGTGGGATCCTTGCAATGCCTAGAATGTTTAAAAACATTTTCTGCCCTCTAGTTCCTTTTTTTTTCTTCTTTTTGGTTTGGTCTTGCTTTAGTGAAGCTTTAAAAATCCTCAAGGGTGTGCCAGGAGTTGAGGGCACAAAGACAAACAAGATAAAATATACAAAATCCCAGGCGATGCCTGAAATCTGGTGGAGGAAGAAAGCCCACACTGCAAATCCAGCTGATTTAACCCCAGGACGATCCCAGCTCCCCGGAGCCAGAAGAAGGAATTACGTGTCCTGAGGAAGCCTGGGCATCTTCAGAAAGCTGGTGCCTTGAACGCCGGCCTTAGAGGATGGACGGTACCAGATGAAAGAACTGAAAAGAGGGGAGCTGGACGGCGCAGGCAGACTCAGCGAGTCTGAGACGTGAGAAGCTGTGCCGCGGCGGCGATCAAGCTCAGCGGGGCGGCGGAATCAAACACAGGCCACATTGTCACGGTTCTAAATGTGACTGGCAGCCTGGGAAGTTCACATGGGGACCTCAGACACTGCTCTCCAAATGCGTGTCACTCAAAAAGCATGGGCCTAAGCAAATATTTTTTTTCCTCTTATTATTTTGCAATGAAAGAGCCGGTTTTCATTCGCGTTGTGTTTTCTGTAGTTAGCTTCAAGGAGCGTAAACGGCCTTCAGGAGGTGTTACACAGGCCGGAGAATGCTTTTCTGCAGCCGCACGTTGCCTTGTGGACACCCTGCTGGGTTGAGGGCGTGAACGGCCGAGGAGGGTTTAAGCCCCAAAAGCACAGCCAGCCAGGGACACTGGTCTGCTGTCCTGTGCATGGTCAGGCTGTCCCCTAAGGCCCCAGTCTCAGCTTTCTGTCTGGGTTAAAGAAGTCTGGGTTTCCTGGGAGCACCTGCCGTTTTGCTACAAGTTACTGCTTCTGCCCGAGCGGCAGCAGCCCTCCCTTCTCGCTCAGAAAGAGTTTTGCAGCAGAAACCTGTCCATCCCTCTCGCACCCTCCCGCTCCGTCCGGTGGCCAGGGCAGTTTCCGAAAGGACCCATTCTAGGTTCCTCTGAAAGGTCCCAGAAAGACAAGGCAAGTGAGGAAGACAGAAACCAGCCAGCAGGTGGTGGGCAGGGGGGCTGGGAGAAGAAAAGGGAGGAAAAGAAAGAAGGAAGAGAAGAAATAAAGGAAGGAGATAAGGAAGGAAGGAAGGAGAAAAGAAAAAAGGAAGGAAGAAAGGAAGGAGAAAAGAAAGAAAGTAGAAAAGAAAGGCAGGAAGGAAAGAAGGAATGAAGGGAAAGAAAGAAAAGAAAGCAAGAATGAAAGAAAACAAGGAAGGACAGGAAAGAAGGAAGGAGGCAGGAAGGGAGAGAGGGAGGGCGGGAGGGCGGGTCTCACCTCCCCTGCCCAGCCCTCCGTCTGCGGTCTGGTACCCGGGCCCTCCTCCCTCTGCAGCCTGTGCTGCTCCCACGGCCATTATCTCCCATCTCCACCAGCCAGGCCGACTTCGCGGCCTCCTCAGAGGCGGGTCCAGGTCCGTTTCCACCTACTCCAAGTCCAGGGCTGGATGAGAGGACCGTCCGCCGCTGGGCATCTGGACGTGGGGAAAGGCGTGGACTATTTCTGCTTGTGCCCAGCAGGCAAGTCCAGGGCGGCCGTCACGGAGCCCCGCCGCACCCAAGCCCTTCCTCGGCTGCAGTCTCAGCCTCCCCCGTCGTCGGCCACTGGCTTTGCAGAATCATCAGAGGCCGTCGAGCTCAAAGAACTGCATGAAGGGAAGCACTGTCGCTCGTGAAGCCGCGGGCACGTTTACCGCGATGGCCGTGGACGCCTGCGAGAGGCTGAACTGCTTAGTTCTTAGCTTCTCGTTCGCTAGCCTTGTTTTGGAACGACCGAGATGCGTCGCGCTCTGTATCAGGAGGACAGCTTGGGCAGGAGGCGATCTTTGTGTCACGGTCTTGTAAAGATGAGGGAGCAGAGGTGCCAGTGGTGGGCAGCGTGGGCCGCGGTCACGGGGTGCCGGGCGTCTCCGCGTCATCCTTCATGCAGCTGAGAGCAGGCAGGCGTGATCTCTTTACGGCCTGGGCGACTCCTGCAAACTGGCACAGGATCCCATTCTGAGATTTGCCGATGCATTACGGCCAAGAATGTGGTGGCAAAATCATTAGGCAGGTGTCTCTTGTATGTTTCATGGCCAAACAGTACACGGTGCAGACTGCGGATGCTTAGAGACGGAGGGGGGGAGAGAGAGAGAGAGAGAGAGAGGGAGAGAGGGAGAGGGAGATGATAGATGAATAGACAGCTATGGATGATAAATTGCTGACAGATACATAGAGTAGATGACAGGCAGATAGATGACAGATTCTAGATAGAATACGTGACCGGTGACAAATGATAGTGCCTCATTCTCAATGCAATAGTAGAGTGATAGCTAAGGGGGCTGTAAAGCAAATAAGGATGATTATCAATGGAAACTTGAAAAGCTCCGGTACAATACTGGGAAGCGATGCCTTCATTTGCATTCTTTCCAAAGACACCGCTCTCCCATTTGTACCCCAGACCTCAGCGCCTCTTTGGTGCCGCGATGACTGACAGCCGGGACGGCAAGGCTGCAGCTGTGCACATTGCCGACACACCTCCTGCACTGTCAACGAAACACTCAATTATGAACTCGCCCTGGATGGAAGTGAGATTAATTGTAATTTATAGCCCGGTAACGACTCGGTCTTTATTTGCCAAAAGATCCCAGGGGCTGTCAGGCTTCGTCTGGCTGTAAAAGGAGCGCGGTGCTAGGTAACCCTGGGAGAAAAAAAGCACAGTAAAGAAAGCCAGGTGACGCGGGAGACTCATTTCATGTTTCCGCTTTCCTTTGTTTTTCAATTTTAACTTGATTTTTAACTTAAGAACAAAGGCAAGGCACATCCCCAGCAGGAAAGCTCTCAAAAGAAAAAAAGCCACATGCAGTGAATAAAACATGGACATAACCCGAGCCCCGCAGCCTGTGTCCAGATGTGGATGTGTCAGTACTTAGGAATGTGTGTTCATGTATGTACATACTAATTTCTCCATACGTGGAAGATACCGCACAGATTCCTCTGCATTTCAACGTCTCTTTAAACAGCTGATCTAGGAAAACTTTCTGTTGCATCCTAGATACATCACGGCACCAAAGGAATCTTTTTTGGAGGAAGGAATCATACTTTCTTTGACTAAAGGCCCAATCAGGTCCACTCTGGTGGTTTCACGTCCTTTGTATTATAAATCCTGCCAGAATGAGCCGCTTTGTTGAGCTGTGTGCACATAGCTGGCTCTAAGGGCAGCGTGAATACCCGGATTTGGAAATGACAGATCCCCCAGTTTCCTAAAGGGATCACAGCGGCTTCCATTCCCACCAAGAGCTCCTGTTTTCTCACTTCTTTGCTGATGCTAATATATTTCCAAATCTTTTGAGCTTTCTCAAAACAATGGGATAAAGAGTATGTCCACCTCTCCGTATTTCACTGTTTTAACGTTCCTGTTAATATTATGCATGTGGCTGGGCAATTTTTCCTAGTTTTCTGAGTACTTATTCTTCTGTGAAGTATTGGTCCACATCCCTGGTCCATCCTTTCTGCCGGGATCTTGGTCTCTCATTAAATCGAAAAAAAACTCTCAAAAGCAGGCAGATTTTGGCTTTCTATAACATCTCACATGATTGTAATCTTTTGATGTTTCTTGCTATTTATGTAGGCATTCTTGGGGTTTTTTAAGTTTATAAGTTCAGATTTTATTTTATTTTACTTTATTCTGCTTTATTTTATTATATTTTAATGGCTGCACCTGCAGCATGCAAGTTCCCAGGCTAGGGGTTGAATCGGAGCTGCAGCTGCCAGCCTACACCACCCCCACAGCAACGCCAGATCCAAGCCTCATCTGTGACCTATGCTGTGGCCTGCAGCAACGCGGGATCTTTGGCCTACTGAGCTATTCCAGGGACCAAACCTGCATCCTCATGCAGACAACTCAGGTCCTTAACCCACTGAGCCACAGTGGGAACTCCCAATTTTTATTTATTTTTACTTTTTCTTTTTATAGCTGCATCCATGGCATATGGAAGTTCCTGGGCTAGGGTTCAAATGACAGCTGCAGTTCCAGGCTTACGACACAGCCATGGCACCACTGGATCCTTAACCCACTGAGTGAAGCCAGGGATTGAACCTACACCCTCCTGGATAATAGTCAGGTTCTTAACCCACTGAGCCACCATGGGAACGCCAAGATTTTTTTTTTTAATGATTTTTTATTTTTTTCCATTACAGTTGGTTTACAGTAGTCTATGAATTTTCCACTGTATAGCAAAGTGACCCAGTCACACATACACATACATTCTTTTTCTCACATTCTCCTCTATCATGCTCCATCATAAGTGACTAGATAGAGTTCCCAGTACAGCAGGATCTCATTGCTTATCCACCCCAAAGGCAACAGTTTGCATCTATTAACCCCAGATTTGCATCTATTAACCCCAGTTCCTCCCACTCCCTCCCCGGCTCCCTTGGCCACCAGAAGTCCCTCTCCAAGTCCATGAGTTTCTTTTCCGTGTTCCGAGACTGCTTTTTCAAATATTATCCCATCTCTGCTAGCCTGAGTGTTTCTCCGTCTTTTATCTTAAACCTTTGACCCGTGTACAATTTTCTTTGTTGGAAAGAATGAGCCCGTGTTCCCCCTGCCTCTACAAATCGTTGGCTATTTTTGATACATTACGGGGGTGTGGGGGGGTGAGTGTTCTTAGGTGTCCTGCATCGGTCTGAATTGCTGTCCTAAACGGATGTGATTTCAGTGCACACCGGGGCCAATTTCAGGATGCTGTGCTCTTCCACTGAACTGTCTAATCACACACCTCCACTAAACTTTTTATTAATATTCTTTAATAGCATGCTTTGATAGGTGCTATTACGTATTCATAAATTCTACACGTTCTTATGGTAACATCTACAAGTTCATATGTATTAAGTGCATGTGGAAAAGCTCTGAGGATTAACAAAGATTTTCTTTAAAAAGTAACAGGATATATTATATGTAGAAGATCATCTACATACTACTGAATACAATTACTGAATTTTCTTTCTTTCTTTCTTTCTTTCTTTCTTTCTTTCTCTCTCTCTTTCTTTCTCTCCCTTTCTCTCTCCCTCTCTTTTTTCTTTCTTCTTTCTTCCTTCCTTCCGTCCTTCCTTCCTTCTTCTCTCTCTCTCTCCCTCTCTCTCTCTCTCTACCTCCCTCCCTCTCTTTCTTTGGCTTTTTAGGCCCACACCTACAGCATGTAGAGGTTCCCAGGCTAGACGTCAAGTCCAAGCTATAGCTGCTGGCCTATGCCACAGCCACAGCCACATCAGATCCGAGCCGCGTCTGCGACCCACACCACAGCTCACGGCAATGCCGGATCCTTAACCTACTGAGCGAGGCCTGGGATCGAACCCACAAACTCACGGTTCTTAGTCGGATTCGTTAACCACTGAGCCACTAAGGGAACTCCTATGCACTTTTCTAATTCAAAGTATAAATTAATTATTAGCACTTACACTTTCAACACCCTGTATTACGTCTCGGGGATAGAGTAGAAACATGTCTGAAATGACCCATGAGCTTCTAACCCAGTGGAGAGACACCAGTTATTAAAGACACAGCCCTACAATTCAATACAAAATGAGAGCTCCCTTGTGGTGCAGCAGGTTAAGGATCTGGCGTTGTGATTGCAGCGGCTCGGGTCTGAGCCCTGGTTTGACCCCTGACCTGGGAACTTCTGCATGCCATGGGCATGGCCAAAACAATAAATAACGATGTAGGAAAATGTGGCTCAGAAGAATTTTTTTTGTTTTCTTTTTAGGGCCGCACCTGTGGCACATGGAAGTTCCCAGGCTAGGCATTGAATCGGAGCTACAGCTGCTGGCCTACACCACAGCCACAGCAACATGGGATCCAAGCCACGTCTGTGACCTACACCACAGCTCACAGCAATACCAGATCCTTAACCCACAAGCGAGGCCAGGGATCGAACCTGCATCCTCATGGATACTAGTCAAATTCGTTTCTGCCGCACCACAACGGGAACTCCCCAGAAGAATATTTAGGATGAGTGCCATTTAGACCCAGTGATCACTCTTTCTTAGCAACTGTATGAAATAATTGGGCAAAGAGTAAAATGTCAACTACAGTTTTAGTATAGCCTTTGTTGAGTCTAGACAACAGGAAAGAGGAGCTCCCACTGTGGCTCCATTGGTTAAGGACCTGACATTGTGTGAGGATGAGGATTCAATTCCTGGCCTTGCTCAGTGGGTTAAGGACCCAGGGTTGCCAGGAGCTGCGGTTATTTCGAAGATGTGGCTCAGATCTGGCGTTGTGCAGGCCGGCAGCTGCAGCTCTGATTTGACCCCTAGACAGGAACTTGTATATGCCACAGGCATGGCCCTTTAAAAAAAAAAAATAGAAAGAAAATAAGGGCAATAAGGCAGAAATACGCCTCTTCCACAAAGCTCTACACTTTCTGCACCACACTCATAGGAAACATGCAGGGTTTATTCATCCTTTTGGCTCATTTGATCATGAAATAATCTGTCATGCAATCTGTCATCTGCTCACTCCACAACTGTTTAGTGGGGGCAAAGAAACATTACCCAGTGCCCAGGGTACAGGAATGAGATGAGCGTTTTCTCTCTGTGCCTAGTCCGAGAACCGAGGTGATAGATTAAAATAGCCTCATTCCACGCCACCAACGCAGAAGGCGGGCGTGGAGAAAAGGCCATGAGCGCAAGAGGCTCCCTTAAATCGTGGAGCCAAAGAGTTTGGATCCTGTGTCCCAGGCTCCCAGGCCATGGCTTTTTTCTTCTTTTTTTGACAGTTTTTTATTTTACTTTATTTTTTTTTTTCCATTATCCCCAGCTGCACAGGGTGGTGACCTGGTTACACATACATATATGGATTCATCACAGGTGGTTAGACATAGTTCCCGGTGCTATACAGCAGGATCTCCAGAGGCAACAGCCCAGAGGCAACAGTCTACAACTATTAACCCCAGACCCCCTACCATCCCATTCCCTGTGTGGCTAACAACATAACTACATGGCTTTTTTTTTAATGTCAACATCTCCCTACGGAGTTAGCACCGGTTTGCAGTCACGGGATTGATGTCTGGAGAATTTGAAGGACCAGATTCACACAACCAGCAGGTGGCCTGTCCTCTCGCATCAGATCTGTCTATCTGTCCTCGCATGGCTTCGCATCACTCATGCGTATCTAAAAAGCATCTTTTGGGAGTTCCCGTCCTGGCTCAGTGGTTAATGAATCCGACTAAGAACCATGAGGTTGCAGGTTCGATCCCTGGCCTCGCTCAGTGGGTTAAGGATCCGGTGTAGCCGTGAGCTGTGGTGTAGGTCGCAGACGCGGCTCGGATCCCGCGTTGCTGTGGCTGCGGCGAAGGCCAGCGGCTATAGCTCCTGTTAGGCCTGGGAACCTCCATATGCCGCGGGTGCGGCTCTAGATAAGACAAAACTAAAAAAATTAAAATCATCTTTTCAGGCAAGTCCTTCATGCGAAGTCTAGAATGTCTCCCGTAAGTGCCTCTTCTCCTTTATCTCTTCCTTTATGGAGGTCACGGGGCCCTCTCTGCTCCAAGATTTAATGGGGGAGGTTAGAAGGGATTTGACAATGCAGGGCGATTGTGTGGAGTCACAGCACGCTGGCACACGTCATCCTTTTGTGCAAAAAAAAAAAACAAAAGTCTAGAAGACTGCTTTCATCAACATCAGGCAACTCGTGACTGTCTTCAAGGACCTCACTCTGAAAATGAAACCAAGGACAGCAAACGGATGCGGGTCCTGCGCCGGCAGATACGGGTTCCCTTGCACCCCAAGTCCACTCACAGTAACTGATTCTTCGATCGCAATGACAGTAACCGACCTGGTGTGACTCGGACAGAAAAACGCAGGTAAAGGACACGGAACGCACGGGCCGATAACTCCGTGCGTCCTCAGTTTGGTACTGAACAGGTCCGATGGTGATGACCTCGATGAGTGCTTGACCTTCGATAGAAAGTCTTCAATTAAAAATTAAAATGTTCTTTACGTTCCCGTGGAAACGCAGAAGTAAAGAGATGGAACACCTCCCTCAAAAGAGGATGTTCATGCATTATTCAAGTTTACCAGGCGATTGTTTGCTTTACGTAACTCAGGCTTTAGCTTTTAAAGGTAATTTTGGACAAGAAATTGCGATAAGATTTTTACCTACAAAAAGTCCACTGGTTTCCGGCATAAAAACTTCATTTGCAAAGAGCTGAAAGAAATATCAAGGGGAAAATGGAAAAAGAGTCATCCCACGCTCTGTACCAACACTGCCACATGCTTTTTTTGACTCTATTATTTGAAAAGTGTTTTTGAGATGGGTTCTATTTTTTTTGGATGAATTCCTCCAAGGCTCTCTTTTTTGCAAGCCTTCTTCTTTGCCACCAAAGTGAGGGAAAATGCTGTAGGTCCAGGCGCCAGATGGGCGGGTCTTTGGAAATGTCCCTCCCACTGAGCCCCTGAACTGGTCCTGCCCTCTGGGGTCCCAAGCTTGGCCAGTGTCACCTGCTGGTTCCTGCAATGTGCCCACAAGAAACACCCAATCTAGAAGTCAGGAGCGTCTGCTCAGAAATTTAAGTCAAAACTGCAATGAGGTGCCACTTCACGCCAGTCAGAATGGCCGTCATGAACAAGTCTACAAATAAAGAATGCTGGAGAGGGTGTGGAGAAAAGGGAACCCTCCTACGCCGTTGGTGGGAATGTAAGCTGGTGCAGCCACTATGGAGAACAGTCTAGAGAAAACTAATAATAGAGTTACCACATGATCCAGCAATCCCACTCCTGGGCATATACCCAGACAAAACTGTAAATTGAAAAGATCCATGCACCCCTATGTTCATAGCAATACTTTTCACAAGAGCCGAGACCTAAATGTCCATCGACAGAGGAATGGATAAAGAAGATGTGGTGTGCATATATTTAATATATTGTATGTTTTATATATAGGAATATTAGTCACAAAAAAGAATGAAACAATGCCATTTGCAGAACATGGGTGGGTCTAGAAATTATCACACTAAGGGAAGTAAGTCAGATCAAGACAAATAGCATGTGATATCATGTCTACGCGGAATCTAAGATATAACACAAATGAACCTGTCTACGAAACAGAAACAGACTCACAGACACAGAGAACAGACTTGTGGTTGCCAAGGGGGAGTGGGAGGGAGTGGGGGGCTGGGGTTAGTAGATGCAAACTATTTCATTTACAACAGATAAGCAATGGGGTTGTACTGCTCAGCACAAGGAACTCTATCCAATCGCCTGTGATAAACTAGAGCAGAAAATAATATGAAAAAGAACATATATATGTAACTGAATCACTTTGCTATACAGCATAAAGTAACACGACATTGTAAATCAACCATACTTAGATAAAATAATTTTTTTTGTCTCTTTTGCCTTTTCTAGGGCTGTACACGCAGCATATGGAGGTTCCCAGGCTAGGGGTCTAATCAGAGCTGTAGCTGCCGGCCTACACCACAGCCACAGCAACACAGGATCCGAGCCGCGTCTGCAAACTACACCACAGCTCACGGCAACGCCGGATCCTTAACCCACTGAGTGAGGCCAGGGATCGAACCGGCAACCTCATGGTTCCTAGTCGGATTCATTAACCACCGAGCCATGATGAGAACTCCACGTTTTTTATTATTATTATTATTAAAATAAATTTTTTAAATAGAGCACCTTCTCAGCCATTACTGGGGTTTTCCTAAAATGTGAAACTTGATTAAATCTGCTTGCCTTTGAAACCTCAGTGGGTACGACGGAAATCTTTCCTCCTGAGACGTATCCAAACCTACCGGTATTCTCTGTAAGCCTCTATGAGTTCAGACCGAACGGGCTTCTTGAGCTGACTTTTAACACATACAGAACATTTCCCTCTATATTCTGAGGCGCTCTCTGCTTTCAGCGACTCCATGAGCAGAAACGGCTTCCCTGGGGTTATTCGTTGTTTCTTTTTGCAGTTTCAGGCCCCATACAGGGAGTCCTACCACCGTGGTCCAGGGACCATGATGGCAGTATTTGCCTACACAGGGAACTTTATCCTCAAAACCGGCGAAATCTGTGAAATACACGTAACTATCGGGAAATCCGCTGATGGCAGTTTTCAATTTCATACATTACTCTGTTCACTGGACTTTAATTAAAGACACCCATATGTGAGTCCAGGCTGTAGTTAAAGAAACTTATATGAGTCCAGGTAGCTGGTTATGAGACTCTAAGTAAATATGCACATGATGGGAAATACAGGCTCTGTTTCATGTAATCCTCCAGCAACCTGTTGGATCATTTTATGGATAAAAAATAAATAAATACATAAATAAGGTGTGGAGAGACTGAATAACATGCCCACAGCATCACTTATAAGAAACGATGGGGCCGGAACAGAACTCTCATTTCCAAAACTGGGCCATGCTGCTCACCCAAGATTCTCTCCCCTTTCAAAGTCACAGGGTTTATGCAGGTCCATGTGGTTTACCGGCAGCGAAAAAACTCCAAGAGGCAACAGTCTCTTTGCTAAACTTGTTTTTCCATCTTATTTCTAAAACTATTTTATTTAGAAGTACTTGGGGCAAAAAGAATATATGGAATAAGGCCAACAGGAAAAAAAAAACAAGATCTCTAAATGGGCAAATACATACAAACACGCATATATAATATTTTAAATGTAAATGTTCATATAATACAAATATGTTGATTTGTTTATATATATACATATTACTATATACAATGTCCATTAAAGCACACATGTTTATATTATGTATATTATGTGGATTTTATGCATCTTTTTTGCTCATTGTGACTTTCATGCTGTATGTTTCAAGAATATATACTATATACATAACAGAACGTTATATATATTATATATACATATATTTTAAAGGGTACTCAACTTGCGTAGTCTCAGGGTAATTAAAATCAAAACCAGTACAAACCAGAATTACTAAAATTTGGAAATCACTGAAATTTGGAAAGACTGGGAATATCAAATGTGGATAAAATGTGGGTTAACTGGACATCCACAGGCATCTGCTGACCCCAAAGCATATTTTTTTTTGGTCTTTTTGCCTTTTATGTAGAGCCGCACCCGTGGCATATGGAGGTTCCCAGGCTAGGGGTCTAACAGGAGCTGCAGCTGCCGGCCTTCGCCACAGCCACAGCAACGCGGGATCCGAGCCGCGTCTGCGACCTACACCACAGCTCACGGCAACGCCGGATCCTTAACCCACTGAGCGATGCCGGGGATCGAACCCGCAACCTCATGGTTGTTAGTCGGATTCGTTAATCACTGAGCACGACGGGAACTCCGCAAAGCATATTTTTAAAGAGAAATTTCTGAAACGGGGCGGGTGCTTTCTGCTGCCAAGACTGTGAAGGAATCCAGCTCACTCTGTTCGTGGAACCCACCAAGAGCAGCGTCTGAGCAAATATTACATTTGCTGTTTCACTGCAGAGACGCTGCAGCTCAGAGCCGGGATCACGCTCAGATTTAATCATCCTTATCTAAACCCAATCACAGGCTGCAATTTAAACTAATTTGCTCTGCATTAAAACTTCACGGGGAAAGAGAATTTTCATCCTGATAACTCGCATCGACAGATAGTCAGTTAAGCTCACAGAGAAAAAAGCCATAAAGACCTCATACCGCGTGGTTTTCTGTCACACGTGCCAAGGCTGTGTTTTAATTTAGTCTCTAGAAGCTGAGGAGCAAAGAATGTTTCAATGTATCTTGGAAATGACGGAGCCCAGCCCCCTCCCCCTTTCTAAATAAAGAGAAACAAATTACAAGCATGTTACCTCTGATTGTATCTCTGCTGGACCTTCAGAGTTCTCTGACCTCCACTCATTTTATAACCTACTGGTTAGGAAACAATGTCAACTCCCGACCTGCCCGGGTTACCCATCACCAGGTCTGATCTTTGCCTTCAATTGAACTATTCCCGTTTCTTTGCTGCGTGTTTCTATACCTGTCGGGTAAGACCCACTTGATTATAAACGACCCCAGGTTAATTTAACTCAAGGACTGGATATTCTAAAGCAAATGCCTAGCTGACTGACGTATGCAGGGATTGTCCCGAGCTCTTCATTTCTGGTTAGTGATGATTTAGGCTGGCGGGGTTGAGGTGGGACCTGCTGTTTGTCTCTGAAGCAATGGCACACACGGTATGTCACTGGGCCTCTCCACCTGTACAAGCAGAAACCCTTACTCTTTTTTTTTTTTTTAAGACAGCCAGAGAGCATTTTGAGTTTTTATATATTCTTCATTGTTGATTGAAGTATTATTGATTTAGAGTGCTGTGTTAATTTCTGTTGTACAGTAAAGTGATTCCATTATGCACACAGGCACTCTCTTTTAATATCCTTTCCCATTATGGTTTACCATAGGATATTGAGTGCAGTTCTCCATGCTATTCAGTAGGATCTTATTGAATATCTCCCTCCACATACAACAGCTTACATCTGTGAACACCAACTTGCCACTCCACCCTTCCCCCAAGTCCCCTCCCCCTTGGCAACCACGAGTCTGATCTCTATGTCTGTGCGTATGACAAACCCCTATTTTTTTAAAATCTTTTTAGGGCCGCACTCAAGGCATATGGAGGTTCCTAGGCCACAGGTCGAATCTGAGCTACAGCTGCTGACCTACACCACAGCCACAGCAACGTAGGATCCGAGCTGCATCTGTGACCTACACTACAGCTCACGGCAACGCCAGATCCTTAACCCACTGAATGAGGCCAGGGATCGAACCAGCATCCTCATGGATACTAGTCAGATTTGTTTCCGTTGGGCCATGACGGGAACTCCAGAAACCCCTATTCTTTTTGTTTGTTTGTTTGTTTGTTTTTTATTTTTGCATTATAGCTGGTTTACAGATTTCTGTCAGATTTTCCAACTGCACCATGTGGTGACCTGATTACATGTACATATATGGATTTGTCACATGTAATTAGATATAGTTCCCCGTGCACTACAGTTGGAGCTCCTTGCTATTCCATCATTAAAGCACTAGTTATCCCCATCCCCTCCCACCCCTCCTCCACCCCTCCCCCGCCCCCTTGGCAACCACAAGTCTGTTCCCCAAGTTCGTGATTTTCTTTTTTGTTGAGATGTTCATTTGTGCAGTGTTTTAGACTCCAGTTATAAGAGATTTCATATGACATCTGTCTTTCTCCTTCTGACTTGCTTCACTCAGTATGAGGGCAGAAACCCCTATTCTTAACAAAAATTAACACATGGTGGTATCCACTACTGCTCTGAAGCTTGGAGACTGGGACACCATATCCTCTCTTTTTGCTTCTTTTTCTTAAGTCTTTGAGTGTGTACTGCCTTCACTATTGATGATTTCAGTAATCGGAACAACGACAACAAAAAACAACCCTATAACCCAAAGGAACTGAAAACAAAATCTCTGCATAATGAACAAGTAGTTCCCATTTATTGCTTTTCCATTTTTGTTTCATTCAGGTACTTGTTTTACTAGATTCTGAAACACATCTTATATCAGCCAAGATTGTATTAGTCTGCCTTCCAAAGAAAAGCCAAACTGTAGTGATTTAAATGGAAAACACTGATTTTTGCCAAGCAACATCAACAACAACAACAGGGGACAGGGGCAGGCAGGTGACGGCTCAACATAGCCATTAAGATCCCGTGTGGCTCTGGCTGTGGTTAAGTCTCCCTTGCTGCCACTCTAACCTTAGAGTTTGGCTGTCTTCTTCATAATCACACCATGGCTGCTTCACCTCCAGGACTGCATCCACATTCCAGGCAGAAGTTTTGTCACATACTTCAGGAAAAGCATCTTTTTCCAGCTGATAAGTCTTCCAGTGCTCTGCTCTTAGGTCCTCTCAAGAAACCCCCGGGCTACCATGCTGGTCTTAAAGAGTATCCTGGAGAGGTAGGGGCTGGCTTCAGCTCACCCTGAGGTCACAGAACACGAGTGGCAGACCCATTCATTTGCCAACATTCAACATCGGGGACACCCCCAGAGACTGCCGTCCCAGCTCTAGTTCCAGACCACTTAGGGCGACAGGTTGGAGGCTGATTCCATTGGATCCTCCAACCAGGAAGACCTATATTCCCTCTCGCAGGGTACCTTAATTTCACAGCATGGAAATCCAAACCTGATTGATTTCTGACTGATGTTTCACACTCGACTCCGGGTTCTGCCGTATCAACGCCAGGAATCAAAATTCCTTGCTTCTCTTCCCGTGGATCTGTTTCTAAAATACTGACACAAATATTAAGATAAAGACAGGAAACTTTCACCGAAACCACCCTTGGTGGAATTTTCTCTGTATCACTGATTTTCTTTTTTTAAGGGCCGCATCTGCAGCACATGGAAGTTCCCAAGCTAAGGGTCAAATTGGAGTTGCCTGCCTACACCACAGCCAGAGCCACACGGAATCTGAGCCACAGCTGTGACCTATACCACAGCTCACAGCGACGCTGGATCTTTAACCCACCGAGAGCGGCCAGGGATCAAACGCGCATCCTCATGGATACTAGTTGGGTTTGTTTCCGCTGAGCCGCAGCAGGGACTCCCTCTGTATCACTGAGTCCTGTCAGGAAAACTCAGGTGTCTTATCACACACCTTCAGTTGAGTTCTGTGTGGGAGCCAATGGCTCTGCTATTGCTGTGAAGAGCAAAGACTGAGAATTCCTGCATTCAGATTTTATGCCTCTTTTTGAAAGAGACTGGGCTGAACCCTGCACTGGAAGTGACTTTTGTTTGTCTCAATTTTGCTTCTGTTGTTGTTGTTTTCTGGCCTCGCCCGTGGCATGCAGCCGTTCCCAGGCCAGGGCCTGAACCTGCAACACAGCTGTAATCTGAGCTGCTGCAGTGGCAACTGCTGGACCCTTAACCCGCTGTGCAACATGAGAACTCCTTAGTTAAATTTATTTCTATTTCTATTTCTATTCTATTCTATTCTATTCTATTCCATTCCATTCCATTCCATTCCATTCCACTCCATTCTTTTTTTGTCTTTTTCTTTAGGGCTGCACCTGCAGCATGTGCAGGATCCCAGGCTAGGGGTCAAATCGGAGCTGCAGCGGCCAGGTTACACCACAGCCACAGCAACATGAGATCCAAACCGCATCCGTGACTGACACCACAGCTCATAGCAACACTGGATCCTTAACCCACTGAGCGAGGCCAGGGATCGAACCCATCTCCTCGTGTATACTCGTCCGGTTTGCTAGCCGCCGAGCCGCGACGGGAACTCCGCGCATCCCGGTCTTTAGACTGGACTTCCGGGCCCTTGTGATTAATTTCCACGTCGGACTCTCGCCTGCAGAAATGACGCCGCGGTTCGCTCGCGGTGACTCTCCCCCCTGTTGTGCGTGTACCGGACACTCTCCCGGTGGCGGGGGCCGCGCACAGAGGGAAGGGTCCTGACGGATCAGTGGCGCACAGACGCCATCAGTGAGGCCGAGGCGAAAACCCTTGCGGTCCGGGCAGCAGTCTGAATCCCAGGACAAGATCCAGCGATTTCCCCTAAAAGCGGAGCTGGAAGTTGGGGGAATGGCTGGCAGCCTGCACGTGGCTCTGAAGCTGATGTGCAGAACAGCTGGATGGCTTCTTTCCGTGGAGCGGGGACCCGAAGAGGCGTTCTGGTCCCAACACCGAGGGCCTGCGTTGCAGATCCATCTCCTCCTCCTCCCCTCCGTCCCCTCCCTTCTGACTCTCCGCTCACCTTTCCCCTTCCTCTTAAAACTCTCAGCCCCCGTCTTCCCCCTCATCTGCTCCCTCCGTTCCTCGTTCTCCTGCCCGCGCTTCACCTCTGACGCCAGCTCGGGGGTAGACGCCTGAGGTCAGCCACCTGTACGCTGCGACCAAACGGCCCGGCAGGCGAGGACGGCCGCACGCAGGGGTGCCCGCCGACACCTGCGCCGCCAGGCTGGCCGCTCCTCTGCGGGTCCGCGGGCAGGTGTCGGCAGGCTGGACTGAAGCCTCCTGGATAACAAGCGGAGGAACGACTGACCCTGGAGGGGCCGATCTGGAGCCCCCACCCGTCTCTGGCCCCGTCCTGCACATACACCTCTTTGGTGAAGATTTGGCTTCTGTGTTTTTGCCTGGAGACTTGCACTGCAGCTCGCGGCTCCAGCAAGCCAGGGAGGACGGGCTGCGAGCTGGGTCGGGTGCTCTGTGGACAGTCTGGCCCTATTTTTTAGTTTTTGCCCGGTTCCTTCTGTACGTGAGGGCCGGTGAGGTCTCGAAGATCCATCCTGCACCTTCCCCACAGCCTCCAGGGCCACCCTGCACGTTTTCCCCCTTCCCACCATGTCCGGGACTCGTTATCCTCTGCCTATCATTTCTTTGCATTCAGAGACATTTCCCCAGGAAAATGAGGTAATGGACTGGCGAGGCGGACTCCATTCCATCAGGGTGGGAATAAGACTGTTTTTTGTGTGTGTGTGTGTGTGAGATAAATGAGTGGGGCTGGTATTGCTAATTCAGCGAGGGCACGCCTTTTATGAATGGGGCTGTGCATTTTCACAGTGCCATCCAGGAAGGGGGGTGTGTATACAACCTTGAGCAGGGAGAGTCAATTTAGCAACACTCATCCATCCTTTGGATTAACACTGACTGAGTGTTCCTGTTTGTCAAGAACAGAACATGTAGCAGAAAAATAACATGAATTCCCTCTTCCCCATGCTGATGTTTTCGCGAGAGGAACTTAGTAGAAAGAACAAACCCAATATAAAACGCCAAGACATGGAGGTGACCTAAGTGTCCATCAGCAGAGGAATGGATAAAGACGATGTGGTACATACAAGCAATGGAATATTACTCAGCCATAAACAAGGAATAAAAGAATGCCGTTTGCAGCCACACAGATGGACCTGATGGGTATCAGGCTAAGTGAAACAAGTCAGACAGAGAAAGAAAAATACTGTGTGATATTACTCATATGTGCAGTCTCAAATCTACAGCACCCTAGTGAATATGACAAAAAAGAAACAGACTCACAGATGGAACAAACTGGTGGTTACCAGTGGGAAGAGCAGGGGAGGGCATTATAGAAGTAGGTAGCAAACTGAGAGACAACCTGCTATGTATAAAATAAGCAAGCTACAAGGATAGATTGCATAACATGGAAAATAGAGCCAATATTTGTAATAACTAAATGGACAGCAAGTTTTACTAATTGTATAAAAAATAAGAAAGACAAAAAAATCCCTCCCATTAAACCCAATATGTAACTAACTATGTTATTACAAATTCAGATAAAAGTCATGAGGTACAAGGCTTGGATATTATATTTTAAAAGTAAGCATCTGGGAAGGACCTACTCACAAATATGGACCATTATACATTTAAAAATTTTGTAGGAGTTCCCGTCGTGGCGCAGTGGTTAACGAATCCGACTAGGAACCATGAGGTTGCGGGTTCGATCCCTGCCCTTGCTCAGTGGGTTAACGATCCGGCGTTGCCGTGAGCTGTGGTGTAGGTTGCAGACGCGGCTCGGATCCTGCGTTGCTGTGGCTGCGGTGAAGGCCGGTGGCCACAGCTCCGATTAGACCCCTA